>OX637395.1:33705950-34305950 GCA_951799425.1 Ilex aquifolium | reverse complement strand
TTTTATGAAGTACGCTTTCAATAGAAAGCGGGATCAGGAAATCCGCTTTCTATTGAAAGCGTTTTTCTTATTTACGCTTTCAATGTTTCACTGGACGCCCAAAAAATGTATTAATATTAAACAAAAAAATCATTTTTAGAATTAAAAAATAAATTAAAATTTTAAAAT
This sequence comes from Ilex aquifolium, assembly GCA_951799425.1. Lineage (NCBI taxonomy): Eukaryota > Viridiplantae > Streptophyta > Magnoliopsida > Aquifoliales > Aquifoliaceae > Ilex > Ilex aquifolium. The sequence continues at coordinate 34,305,782 of OX637395.1, read as the reverse complement.
TAAAATTTTAAATAAATATTCCCACTATCACAATTTTATTCCCACCCTTATTTAAAAAAAAATTAAAAAAATATTTAGTTTTAATTTTAACAAAATACCAATCATCGGTACCCCTCCCCATCCCACACAAATAAAACTTTAAATCCTAAACATTTAAAAATCGTACCCGCTGAAACCATTGTTATCCAAAAAAGATGGACACTGCCCAAAAAATATATTAATATTAAACAAAAAAATCAAATTTAGAATTAAAAATTTAATTTTAATTTTAAAATTAAAATATTTAGTTAAAAATTAAAATTTTAATTTTATTCCCACTATCACAATTTTATGCCCACCCTTATTAAAAAAAAAATAAAAAAAATCTTTAGTTTTAATTTTAAAAAATACCAATCATCGGTACCTCTTCCCATCCCACACAAATAAAACTTTAAATCCTAAACATTTAAAAATCGTACCCGCTGAAACCATTGTTATCCAAAAAAGATAATAGCAATCGTCCCCCCCAATCTCAACCAACAAACCCTAAAGTAGGGGGGAAGAGATATTTAAATTATTTTTCTATAAAAAATAGTACGAAAAAACATTAAAAAATGAAGAGACGTAAGCTTTTTGATGAAATATATGAATGAAAAAGATTTTATTTCATACGTCATAATACAAACATAGTAGTAAAAATAGTTCTAATGACGATCATATTTGTAACAGCATAGTGGGTTGCCATGTAAGCAAAGAGTAGCAGGGAGAAATTTTGCACAATGATCATCATCACTTGATTCTTCAAAATCTGAAAGTTCATTGTCAGAAGCCAAGGATTGATCAGAAAATATTGCATTAATAGGCTGTACAGGGTCATAAGGTTCATTCTTTGCCATTGTAATAAGGTGGAATCGATGTAGACGTCGCTCCATCTGATCATTCTCAAGAGCTAGTGTTGCAATGATATCTTGGTAGTTATCCGTGCACCATTCCACATACATTTCAGCTGAACGTGCCTGTGGCACTCGTAATCCATGCCAACGACAATATACTTCAAGCTCGCAACGCTTGAAATAAGATTTCAACCAACTTGGTCCCGGTAGGTGGTAATAAAACTCTAGAGGCGGGACAAAAGTTGCATATCCAATCATCACATGACCGACTTCGGTGAAAGGGTTATGAATGTTGAGTGGCTCATTCTTAAAGGAACGTAAATTGCCATATCATGTTACACCAGTTGGATCTGTGTAATTACCGGGTTCTGGTGAACTGAATGATGAAAATGTTTCATGATGACAATGATTGGTTGAGAAAGAGTCATCGTTAGGTTTGCTAGAAGACCCATTTGTTGATGTTGACATTGTAGTCTACGTATGGTTTACACTGTTGTTTAGTAGCTGTAGGTATACAGGAACATAACTTTTTTAATATTACTTTCAATGAACTGAGTAATAAAAAATTGCAGTGAAGATACAGTGACAAGTGAACAATGATACTGACTACACACTGATACAGTCTTGTGATAAAACACATCACTGTTGACATAACACAGACAACTTTGTAGAAAGAGTCTTTTGATAAATCACCACTGACCACTTACATCATGAATAATGGGTTGCATGCAGTGAGTACACAAATCAGAAGTGTTGCATGAGTTGTCAAATCAAAATATTGTAAAGCACATGTAGACATAGTTGGCTAAACAGTTACCACGACTTCTATCAGAATATCACTATAAATTGATTGTGTGTGTTCCTATGTTACCATACTAATCAAATTCGATCATGAGTTATAGTCCACGCTCAGTGTTTGAAACTATGGGCTATCATTGGGCGTTAGAGGATGAATTATTCTATCCTCTAAATCCTATTTTACGTTATTCACAGAGGTCAGTGAATAGAATGAGGGAGGAATGGCAATATCGTTTGAATGAGAGAGAAGTTCTCAGTGAAGATTTACGCATTTGTAACATACGAAGGCCGCGACAAATTGCTATCAATATGCCTATTCAAACACCACAGGAGTTGGAAGGTGCATTGTGGCGTATTCGTGCTGAAAACAACCGTATGGCAATACGGCAAACAAGGTACAACCTTTGCCGAATTGCAAGGGACCGTGTTGCAGAAGGTCTGCGTGATGAAGCACGTTTGTGCCTCCAATTGTCTACAGAAGGAGGAAATGTTTCTGACGTTGAAATGTCGGATGAAGAAACTTTCCCTTGATCAATAAACATTTACGCATATGTTCGTTTGTCTTTCAAGGGTTGTAATAGGTATCTAAGTTGTTTGTTATAATAAGGCATAGTAGTCATCGACTACTATGTTGTTGTAGTTTCTATTTTTATTGTCATTATGCAGGGGTAAAATATAATGTGTCGTTTGTTGTCTTATTTTATCTTAACCATTGAAGTAGAGAACACCCCTAAACATAACAATGCATATAATATAAAGAAAAATCATATACATTTCTAAACAAAAGAACCCACACGTTGAATAAAGTATTATCTTAAGTACTAACTAAAAACATGAGGAATTTTAAAAAAATTTGGCATAGTTTCCCTTAAAAGTTTGTCATACCAAAAAAAATTTTGCCCTGTATACACAATATCAAAAAAACAACAACTCAAGCATAATTACATATCCACCACAACAACCTCCACCAACACTCAACCACAACAACCACCAACAACACCCAACCACAACATCACAAACACCACATCACTACACCAACAACAATACATAAAAACTACTGTATAATATACATGTCAACAAATGATATCATAGGACTACACTAAGTGCCACATGACGGCTTCTTCCTGAGCCGTTTGGGACGCCTATCCTCTAACTGTGCGGGCTCTGCATCGATCACCTGTGAATCCTGATCTACGACTGGGAAACTATCACCGCCTCTGGCCGCGCCTCTGCCTCGACCACCCCGTACTCTACCACCGCAGCCTGTAACACCTCCGACTCTGCCACCTCGACCACGACCTCGACCACGACCTCGAACTAATGAAATTAAATGAGCCAGTGGAGTCATGACACGCTGCTGTGATATATGTACTCCTGTAGGGGTCGATGCCAGTGATGTACCATGACCCTGCGTGACCTCATCTGCTGGCGGTGAAATCTGAACATCTACCTGAGGTGACGTCATCAATGCATCGTGACATATAGGGTGGGTGGGCAATATGACTCCTGAACCAGCTGAAGTGTATGTGCCTGGTTCTGGCATGGGGGAAACATGCTCTACGGGGTACTCAGATGGTATGGGGGTCTCGGTCAAAGGTGGGGAATGGTGTGTAGTATGTGATGAGGTATGGTGGGGACTCAAGGTGGGTGGTGTCTCTGGACGTAGTACGGAAGGTGTAGCATCTGAAAAATGCGGGCAACTAGGTCCTGATGTACCCTTTGGCACACTGTCGACACCGGCATCTACCTGAATACCAGGTCAGTGACGCGGTGGTCTCTGCCGTAGTATAACAATACCATGCGGCCGCATAGGTACATCGGGCGGTGGACGTGGTGCAGTCTGTGGTATAGGCAAAGGCTCTGCGTGGATGGTACGATTGAGCCGATGGTCCTATCGAACCGCCTCGAGGGAAGTAGAGGTAAGAGATAGTGCGGCCTGCAGTGCCCGTGTTTTTGCTGCGTCAGTACCATCATCAAGGGCATTAGCTGCAAGCTGGTGAATCTGAACCAGTGTATGCCCCTGTTCAAGTAAACAACTCAACAATTAGACTGATTTAAATTAAATTAGGTAAAGGATCATTATTTTAATTGACAAATGCAGTTAAATGAATTTATCAATATCTCGACTATGCTACCCATCAGCTGGAATCCGATATGTGGAGGATCAACCGGAGGTCCAATGAATCGTCTAGTGATACGTCTGAACCACACCATGTATGCACGATAAGTAATATCAGTCACGACTGAATGTGCCTCTCCCGTGATAAGATGATCTCGTCGGTGGGTCCAGACATATATAGAATCTTGATGCACAATACTCCAGTCATAACCACCTCTGCCGCGTCGATCTGTGGCATGAAGAGCAGTCCCAGTATCGCATGTCTGAGGGATACCCTGTGTAAAGCCGAACTGGCGCATGACCCGATCAGGAAAATGCCACTCTACTATTGCAAAACATATGAGTGGGGCACGCGCCATCCATAAGTCGCTCCCAATAGTGCAATATGCCGGTAAGTCTGCTATGACATCTGCAGTATAAGGCATCCACACCGTCTACAACAAAAAAGTTAGGGGCATATGTAAGATTTAACTGTGTTTTTTCGTTTCAAATAAGAGGCAGCCTATGTTTGTGAATATTTTGAACCTGCTCATCGCGCATCTGGTCTAACTGATCTCTATAATGTCTGAGGACGTGTCTGGGATTGTGTATATATGATGTCATACGCACATTCCACCTGCAATATATATAATAACTCATTTCCATCATTGGTGGTAAATTACATTACTATTTGGCAACTATTACAGTAGCGTTACACACCTGCACCCCAACGGACCCCTAGGCAAAGGATCATGATGATCAGGCACGTCCTGCGCAGCAACGGGAACCTCTGCACCAATCCCCACAGCAGGTGCCTCAGGCACGTGAAACACATCAGCTATAGGTGCGGCTGCTGCTCGATGATGAAGTAATCTCTCAGGCCGAATATGTATAAGTCTCTCCCATGCCCACAACTATTTGGTAATATAAATTTTTATTAATAATCATTGTACCTTTAATGAAACGTAACTTATAAATACATTTAAATGAATTATTACCTGTAATATAACTAGTGGGCCTCCAATATCAGAAGCGGCTGGGGCAGTGGCGCGACACATCTCACGGTATAAGCACGCTAGTGCTGCATTACCCCAACTCAATCTCCCTGAACCATCTAAGTCCTCAAGATGTTGTAAGTACATAAGGCCCACCTTGTTCTGTGACTTGTCTGGGAAAATATGAGCCCCGATGAGAAGTAAAATGTATGCACGGGCATATCGATCAATGGTAATGGCATCAGCATCAGCTCGAAGAGGCTCATCAAATATAGCAGCCACAGTGGTCATCTTAAGTCGAGCTCCAGAGAAAGCAGTCTCCGGTGGTCTAAAACCTAGATGGTGGTCACAGTAATCCTGCCACTCAATCACTGTACGATGCCTGTCTACCCCAGTCACTGCATCACCATCAATGGGAAGTCCGGCAAGTAGTGCAATATCCTGCAATGTAATCGTCGCCTCGCCAATGGGCAAATGGAATGTATGCGTCTCAACTCTCCATCGCTCCACTAGCGCCGTGACCAAATGGTGGTCCAACTTGATAAACCCTATACTATGTATCCCATAAAAACCGGCAGTCATCACACGACGCAATACCCTATCATCGGGACGTCGCAGTCGACGCATACTCGCCTCAGCCCGACAACACTTCAATGGTGATAATTCCTTTAATAATTACATAAAGTCAATCAAGTTTGAATATGTGTGTTTAATGGATTTAAATAATATGAAGTTATATAAGTAAATTTCGTGCCTGGCCATCCCATATCTGTGTGGACCTATGTCGTGCCTGCAAGTATAATACTGCTGGGTCAATAGGTCCCGGGTCCACTAAATCACGGGCCTGCTGACGCTCTATACCTTAATTCCATTAAATTACATTGTAGTAAAATATTGTCAATACAACTGTGGACAAACATTACATACACTTATTAAAAAAAAAAAAACAACATACATCAATATAAGCAGCTGATATTTAATACATTATGTAATACAACATTTGTAACCACGTTTACATTTTTTTATTCTTCACTAGACATATAATTATCGGATTTGTATTGCTCATTATTTAACACATTATTACGCTCTACATCTGATAAGTCTCGTCCATATGCATTTTTGACCATGTCTGTTGCAAGTTGAACCATATAATATCGATGCCTACGAATCAGCATTCGATTATTCTCATTGCGAACTTGCGTAACTGCTGCTTCATAATCTTGTTTGTTCCTCCTTTGCATCATTAGAGAATTTTGGCGTGGCACCGGTATTCCAACTACTCTTAATTCACTGCTTAAATCGTGAGATTCAGCATAACGAAACGCCCATTCTCGTCTTACGCCAGCATAATACTCTTTTGGGTCAGTAAATTTCTCTGTCTTGTAATCATCGTTGCGCTCTGTCAAAAGCCAAACCCTTTGTTTTCTGCGATTGTTCGAAACTATTGCTCCACGGGATGTAGACATAGTTTTATTGAATTATGTATCTGCAACAAGTCAAAAATGTGAATGCCATAAACACAAGTTATACATATATGTAAAAAATGTATGTGAAGCTTATTATTTAGATGAACAATGTTAATTTCATACAGCCTCACATTACATTGCCCTCTTCACATTACATTACATTACATTCACTGAAAGATTGAAACATCTTATGCCGTTTTAGATGGGCAAGTGCGTCGATCGTGCCCAGGTTGACCACACAATCTGCATTGATACGTATTACGACCCTGTCGTAGGTCCATTTCATTTCGGATTCGAATAGATTGGGGACGACCCTTCGTCCGTAGTTGCTTCGGATTAGGACAGATTATTGGACCACTGATTGCATCCCAATAGTCAACATGATATAATGGATGAAATTCACTCGACCAAACGGCATCATGGGCAGCAACAGTGTATATCTCATCTACGTACTGCCACGGGTCTAAATGCCTTTTTGAAAAAAGTGTCATTGCATGAGAACATGACATTTTGTAGGTGTTCCACTTTCCACATGAACATGTGCGGTCTAAAATGTTGAGTACCTGTGCATTTCCTTTTTTGGTAACAACATATGCCTCACCGGTGGTACGGCTGAATGTGGTAACATTATGACCGGCTTTTTTGATTGAAACATACGTCATCTTCTCCACAGCATTAGGTGTGAAACCGCACCCGCTTTCTGACGCCGAACCACGCCTATCATTGAAATACTGAACAACCTTGTAAAAAATTGTTTCAACGCATGACGTGATCGGTAAATGTCTTGCTTTTTTTAAGACAAAGTTGAACACCTCCGAAATGTTGGTTGTCATTACTCCATAACGTCGTCCACCGTCATGTGCAAGTGCCCACTGCTGTTTTGGAATCTGATTGAGCCAAATTACGGCCCCTGGGTTGATTTCTTGGATTTCAGCAATAATCTTGTCATACTTGCGAATTTGATGTACAGAACCAGCATCCCATACTAGACGTTTAAGATGAGAGTTATGAAACTTACTATTTAAGTTACTTTGGATATGTCGTAAGCAATATCGATGGTATGCATACGGTTGTTGCCATCCGGAACCATGAGTAGCCACTGATTGAATTATACCTTGATGGCGGTCAGATAAGAGGCATATGCCTGGACGGTCACCGACAACGTCTTGTCTAAGTCTACAAAGAAACCAACCCCATGTATCTATACTTTCCTCATCGACAACTGCAAAGGCAATAGGAAAAATCTGATGATTCCCATCGAGGCCCGTAGCAATTAACAACTTCCCCTTGTATTTTCCGTACAGGAATGTGGCATCGATACTTATAAGTGGACGACAGTGTCGAAAACCGTCAATACACGGTTTAAAGGCCCAAAATACTCTGTCAAATTTAGCCATCCCATTTCCAAGGTCGCCAACCTGTCATCTGACAATTGTTCCCTCATTATACTTTTGCAGTGCAGCAAGGAATTTCGCCAAAGTAGAATATGATTCATCCCAATCACCAAAAATCATTGCTAGCGCCATTTGTTTTGCTTTCCATGCTTTCCGATACGATATATCGTACTTAAACACAGTTGCAATGTGTGTAATGATCAATACAACTTTTAGAGATGGATCTGCCTTCACTAGGTCTCTTATTCGGCGTGCAACGAATTGGGAATCTAATTGAACATGGTCCAGAGTGGCTGACACATGCACACAAGTGTGAGGCCCTTCATATTTGGTAATTTGAAAAAGCCCGTGCGTTTTCTTTTGAATAGCTCGAAGCCTCCACTTGCAACCGGAATGATATTTTTTGCACCGCACAGCAAATAACTTTTTTTCACTCTCAAGAACCTCGAATTGGACATGATTGTTGATTGAATAAATCTTCACTGCCTCTTACAATTCCAGTTTACCCTTAAAGATTAGGCCGCTGGATAACTCAGGCCGATCCGGATCCCACAATGGAGCACTTGTTTGACTTGAGGGGCCAGAAAGTTGTGTAATGTCATCATTGATAAAAAATGCTAACGATGGCTCATGCATACGAACAGTGTCTTCCTTCATTACTGATGTGCCTCTTTCGTCAACATCATCATTACGGTCTAACACATCGTCCATAAATGTAATCTCCTGCTCCTCATCGTCAGTGACTTCCGCACGATCAACCGCACGCATTCCATTGGTTGCCAACAAATATGCGTCTGCCTGAACCAGATTTTGAATGACTTCAGTCCTGGCTTGATCATGACATTGGATACCCACATTGGAAGAAGATGTGGTGTACCCCAAAGACATCGACATCTGCGTACTAGGCCCTATTTGCAATTCTGGCACATAAGGGTCAGCCTGCAGAAGTCCATGCCCCGCATTAAACTCTGGTGTAAACGTATCGGGCCCCATCACGCCGTGCGCAGATTGATTACTACTACCAACGTAGTAAGCGTTATGTTGCGCTTGCGAACAGTTAGACTGATTGATGCTCTCCTGTGTAAGCAATTCGAAATACGGGCCATACTCGTTCATCATTGGCTGAGGAAAATCTTGGATGGGCTCTGCCTGTATGTACAAGTCAATACTAATAAGTGCTCGATTCTCAAATACAGCATCTAATATCGCCGCAACACCGTCATCATTTTTAATTTCAAATTCCATGTACTGTTGCATGCAATCCCCCAAAAATGTTGGAAAACGACAAATTAGTTGTAGTCGTGATGTTGTACTGTCCAGCTGCATTATCGTGTACAACATTGTGGACAAATCTTCATATGTTGTTCCATGTTTTAACTTTAGACAATGTTGAGGATTTCCGTTGTACGATAAACATCCTTCATTATAGACAATATTACCTCCCCAATAGCCATTTCAGTGGCGCGTCTTCTGGACATTTTATACCTTCAATATACAATATAATATCAAATACATTTCAGATTTAAATTACATGTAATGAATAGCATGACATATTTTACTTTTAAACCTATTAACATACTTACAAAATCTGTAACATTTACGTTCTAAGGTGCTTGGAGGACTAATGATAGGTCAAAACATCTAAGGTACCACCTCTGTTGCCATCCATTTTGGTCACATTACTTTTTATCTGTCTACGTCAACTAATGCCACTAAATCCGATGTTATTCAAAAACCCATGCCCTTTCCAATCGAGCAATAGCTTTAAAGAAACATTTCTTGCAGGTATGCAGCCATGGGTGTAACAAGTGTAGGTATTTATAAAGGATAAACATGTATGCAACTGTCCAAAGCAGCATGTATCTGAGACCTATGTTGCATGATCAATATCCGCCTAAACTCTAGGCCGAGTCCATATACTTGTTGATTTAAAGAAAGCTAGCTGCAATCTTTTACATCTATTACCTGCATTAATTCCATATGAAGACAACAGGTTATCATTATATGTGTAAAATGTTGGGGTTTTTTAAGATTGACCCAACAAACACTTAGAGAAATAGATGTGAGGTTAGAAGGAATTAGGCCTAAGGGTTTTTTAAACAAATTGAATTCCCTTATTGCTGGCTTTATTTGGTATGGCAAGCTGGATTCTAAAAGAAGACATTGGGTTTCTTTGGAGAACATTTATAAGCCAAAGAATGAAGGTGATTTGGGCATTAGGAGTTTTGGTGAGATTCAAAATGCATTTAGACTAAAACAGGTATGGGGTATTTTAGACGTTTGGTTTGGTTTGACAATCTTTCCAAGTGCTCAATTGTGTACTTGGAAGATTAGTAGAGAGGCAATGACTACTGATGAGAGGGTGAAAAGTGTGGGAGTGGCTCTTGGTAGTAGATGTAGTTTATGTGAAGTGGAGGATGAGAGTGCAGGCCTATGTGCAGACTTTTAAGACTATGATCAGGGGAGAGAGCAGGATGAGAGTGCAGGCCTATGATCAGGGGAGTCAAGCTGGATCAAGCTGGCTTGCCAACTGCAAGGAAAAAGAGGATTTTGGTTTCTGATCAAAGGGGTTGGAGTGAACAGTGACATCAAAAATGCAGATCTGCATCAGAGTGGCCAATGGCAGTCTGCTTCTGCATCAGACTTTGTGCATCAGTCTGGGTAGTGTATTCTGCCTGGTCTGTTATGAAGATGCATTTTTAAGGCATGGAGTTGGGCTTTTCAAGCAGGTTTGACTGCAGCATTGGTCATTGGCTTTCTGGCAATGAAAGAGGGCATGATATAGCTGTTACAGTCTGCTTCTGCTGTTCTGGACTGGACTGAGACTGTTTTGACCTGTTTTCAGAAGGCATGGACCTAGGGGTATGCAGGCATGATCTGGTTCCAATTTTGGGGGACTTAATCCTGTAATTAGAATTGGTTTAATCCATTGAAGGATTAAAGCCAATTCTCATACTTTTAGAACTTTAAGTTTTGCTAACCTTAAGTTTTGATAATCTTAAGTTTTGCTAATCAGGATATCATCCTGCTTTACTGTTGTCTATATTCACTGGGAGTTTTTCTAACCTTAAGGATTGGAGCTCTACTAGTATGTCTGATGCTTTGCTGCATCAGCTAGAATCATAGGCTGCAACCTTAGTATTTTATTCATCCATTATGTATAAGAAGATTTTCATAATCATAGGCTTAAAGTATTTGTTGGAATCCAGCAAGTATGGCATTTCATGACAAAAGAAAACTATGAAGTAGCAGCAAAAATGCAAGCATTGGAATTAAAACATGCATGATTATACTACCCTGTTCAGAATCATAAGCTTCAACTCTTTGTTGGAATCCAGCAAGTATGGCATTTCATGACAAAAAGAATACTATAAACATTGTAGCAAAAATGCAGAAATTGGAATTAAAACATGCATGATTATACTACCCTGTTAGTGTGCAAACCACAACAAAAACCAAACCAAGCCTACTCAATTCAATGAAGTTTCCTGAGGCTATCATAAAGATAAAAATAAGAAGATAGGTAGATAGGATAACATAAAAGAGTAGGCAGAAAGTAATAAAATAATAAGACATGCAACATTATAACCATTCTAAGAAATATATTCCACCAACACAAAACAGTAAAAATACTTTACAAGCACTCCAATCAAAACCCTTGGGTCAACTTCTCATCTTAATTTTCATGTCTGTAAATTAACCAAAACCAGGATGATATCCTGATAGTCTACAGAGCAATTAGGATTACACATCCTTGTGGACACTACACTTAAATCGTAAACCAAATTCTACATAAACATCTCCCCAGTCAAGGCATAGTTGCAGGTGATCATTTCGGGCATTTTACTCCTCTCCATAAAGCCCATGCCATGTTAGACCTCTTTTAGGTTAATTGCTCTTTGTTTTTGTAGTTTAAACTTTGTTTCTTTTGATCTACATATATACAGGACTTAATGTTCTAATTTGAAAAATTGATATATATTTTTATATGATAGCCTCTGGTTTGGCATTAGACAAGAAAGCAGACCAAATAGCCTATTGGTTTGGCATCTTATATTATTTATGCTTTCAGACGGAAATTAGTCATATCTACACATTCCTTGATTTGTGGTTTTATTTGGTCTTCCTCGCGTAATGAGGATCAATCTATATATTTGGAATTCACTTTGATAACCAAGGATTAATCTACTGCAAAAACGTTGAAGAAGCCTTGGGAATTGCCGGTAAGTTAAGCAAGTGAAGCTACCATACTAATTAACATTGATAACCAGCAACAAAACAATTGAAACAAAAAGCATCATTATATTGATTTCCTATGTTACAGATCTTCATTGAAGTTCAAAGCATAAAAATCAGAAAGTATAAAATAAATTATAATTGAATTACCATGGAAGATTTGCAGTCATAATAAGGCATGATTTTGGAAAATTCTTTTTGGAAGGGAAGAATATTATCACCTCTATAAGGTCATCCCTCTTTAACGTAGGTGTTATAGTCATAAAGAAAAAACCAAATGCTTTTAAATCACTCTGAATTGATTTTTATTCATAACTGATGTTTAAAGTATGAGAGTGAATGGGTTTAAAGGAGCCGGTTTTAGTTCAGTTCTGACAAATTTGAAGAAGCTTCTAACTAAGTTTGGTTAGATTATATAATAGACACAACCAGCTGATTGGTGATGGTGAGAACCGTGGGACTTCTGCTGGTCAGCAGGCTCTATCTGGCCTAAAGCATTATTTGGCCATTGTCCAAAGTCTGTGAAGCTGTTGCTAGTCATACAATCATTCTCCACATGGCGAAGAATTTTTGGGTGAAATATTTGATATTGGTTTTGGTAAAAGATAAATGGATTAAAGAACATAACTATAACAATTTAGTCCTAGACAATGTAGATACACCAAGCCAATCCCAATAACATGGCAAAGGGCCAAGCTTTGTGTTCAAGGCAAAAGGAAGCTATTCCAGCTCAAGCTTAAACTAATTCCATGATACATTGTTCCAACAAACTTTACCCACTACTACTATTTCAGGGCTGACATGAAAGCCCCCTATACTAGTCAAATTAACTCCGTCATTACATCTACAATCTGCTCCCAAAGATGAGTCAAAGATCAAAGCCCCAGCACACTTTAATATCTACACAACTAATGTAAAAATTCAACACAATAAAGCAGAATCCAACACGATTGTGTTGTGTAACAGAAAGAAACATTCAAAAATTGAAATAATAAAATTCTGAATAAAATTATACCTTCACCCAGTAATCTACTGAAGTAAGGATGCAGTTGAAACTACTTGCAGAATTAATGGGGATTCAAAATTGAAACAAATTGGGGATTTTAGGAATCACACAGCAATTGGGCAATGAGGATCGCAAAATTTGCACTAACACTTGGGGATTGGGCAATGGGTAAATTTTGCAGTTATACTTGGGTTTTTTATGAATTACAAACTCAATGTAGCTTACCTCGTTAAATAGAAGCTTTGTAGAAGACACGTGAACCGCTGTCTTCTCCTTGGTTCAGACCTAGCCCACGGGTGTGTACCAGTCTACTGCTTCATTTGACAAAACTAGGGCTTACAATGGAATCTCACAGCCCAATGTCACACCTCACGCGAATCTCACAGCCGAATCTCACAGCCGAATATTGCTCCAGAACTCAGTTGTCTTCTTCGAAGAAGCTAGGGCTACGATTGGATTGCATCAGTAGGGTGTGTGCATTATAAGGGCTCAGCTTAGGGGTGACGAAATCAGACACCATAATGGAAGAAAGAGGAAGAGTGAGAGAGCAAAGCGAGAGAGGGAAGTCTGAGCTTCAACAGAGAGCAAACAGAGAAGAGATGAGAGAGCCGAAAGTCGAATAACGGAAAGGGGGCCCCTGGGAGGTTGATAATTCAAAATGAAAGCGGATTCAGTATAACCGCTTCATTTGATAAAACGTATTTCTGAAATACGCTTTCTCATTTAAAATCGTAATTGGTAAGTCCGCCTTTTAAATGAAGACGGATTTGGTAAGTCCGTTTTTTAAGTAAAGTCGGATTTGGTAAGTCCGTTTTTTAAGTAAAGTCGGATTTGGTGAGGCCGCTTTTTGACTGAAGTCGGATTTGGTAAGTCCGCCTTTTAAGAGAAATCGGATTTCGTAAATACGCTTTCAAAACAGCAGTACTTTGGTAAATAAGTTTAAAATGGCGGTAGAATGGTAATTAAGTTTTAAAAAAACGGTAGTTTGGTAATAGATTCGCCCCTGAACATGTGGCCGCTGCTTATATTCCGGGCAATCATAAATTTGTCGTTATCAATCAACTCGCTAACGTCCAGACAAATCTCTTTTTACGTGAACAATCCAACGTTGTCAATCTGTTATTCGCTGTAAAAAAAATCCTAATTTTTCGAAACAGCTAATTATAATTGAAAGATTTTTTTCCCGAAAAATCAGTAGTTTCATGGACGCCATTGACTCTTCAATAAAACCGGTTGCGTATTCAATTTAACTGCATAATTGATTACGCAGCTCAGCTTCCCTTCCGTCTCTCCTCTTTATCTATATCTATATACAGGACCCAGATCAGTTCTAGCTCATTTGTCATTAAAAAATTGCTTCAATTGGTTATGAGATTTTTCTTTTTATATACTGGGTTTCTTTTTGAATCCCATTAAAGTTGTGGGGTTGTGCTTCGAGAATCTGAATCCATATGTACATATAGTTCTTCTGTATGTATATACAGGTAGAGAAGATAGCTTTACGTGTAGAGAGAGAAAGCATTGAGAAGGTTCGAAAGAGACAGTTTAGAGAAAGAAAGAGACAGGAAAGTTGAAAATTTTGCGGAGAGAGAGAATTGTGAAGGAGACGATAGATCGTTGAGCTTTGCATGTGTAGATAGATAAAGCATTGAGAGGGTTCGACAGCTACAGTTTAGAGAGAGAAAGAGAGAGGATTGTTGAAAATTCAGCGGAGAGATTGTTTTTCATTGTGTAGGCAATTAGAGAGAGAATTGAGGAGGAGAGGATGGATCAGAGAGAAGCGAATGATATAGAGAATGAAGGGTTGGGGAATGAATGGAAGGAGATGGAGAGGAGTACGTCGTCGTATTCTTGCGATAGACAAATGAGTGGGACGATCAGAGAGCCTCTTCTGGTCAAGAATAGAATCAACACGACGTCGCAGATTGCCATTGTCGGCGCCAATGTTTGTCCTATAGAAAGCCTCGATTACGAGTACGTTGTTTCAATCCTGTGATTTTAGCATTGATTTTATACTGTTTTCTTATCCCCTGTTTGGTTACCGAGAAAATTACAAAAAAGAAAATTTCTTTGCTGTATTTGTTTGTTTGTTTTTAACATTTATATAGGCCAACAAAAAAGAGCATTAGTAATTAGTAATTGTCTATTTACATCTTCTTATTTTTTTCTAATATGGTTTAGGTCATATTGTTGTGCTGATCGCCGGCATTTGTTTGAGGTTTGTGGCTTGTTTTGTTGTTAATTTATATGTACTAAGGATAACCCGTGAAAATTGGATGTTGGTGGCCGTTGGAAGAGTCTATTTTATTCTGTTTTATATTATAGATTTACGTAGTTAAGTACTCAATTCTTAGATTTGTATGAGAAAGATAATTTAATTTGCTTATATGTTTTACAAGATTAGGCATTCAATTCTCAAAATTTATATATAGAAGATAATAGAAAGATGTCTGAAATATTAGTACTTTTCTGAAAACTTGTTTCGGATATTAATTTTGTTAAATTGTGGAATAAGAAGATAATTTTCAGAAACAAGAGGACAACATTATGAATTTTCCTGTCTCTGTTGAATCATAATTCTCCATTTACTCTACTTACTCAAAAAGATGAAATTTACATCAGAAAAGTGCAGCAAAATTGTGGTGCCTTGGTTTAGTTTTTGGGGCACTTTACTAAACATCACAGACATAAACCCTGTTTTCCGAATTAAATGATAGACTACGGGTGATTTCATTAAAGCCAAAACCATTTCATACAATGTTGTGTTGTGAGTTGAAATGGTATCACAATTTACGGACTAAAGTATGCGATGTCAAAGCGTGGTAGTACTTTTGTTTGGAAAAGGTACCTGGTAAGAATTAAATGTTTTATATCTCATACATTGGAACACATTTTTGCAGAATTGTTGAAAACGACCTCTTTAAGCAGGATTGGAGGTCTAGGAGTAAGGTTCAAATATTTCAGTATGTCGTGCTCAAGTGGACACTTTCACTTCTTATAGGATTGAGTACAGGTGTTGTTGCCTTCTTCAATAACCTCGCAGTGGAGAATATTGCTGGCTTTAAGTTGCTGCTCACCACCGGTCTTATGTTTCAGCGAAAGTAAGCATAAGTTTCACTGCTAAAGCATAGTTGAGGTTCTTATTGGAATCAATCTCTGTTGATTTGTTTCTTTGCTTTTATAGAAAGTTCATTTGATATTTCTGCAAGAATGTTTCAGTGTTACTTTGGAATAATATTTTGTGATATTCACACGTCATGTCCTTGTATAAATATAATGCCCATGCCACTGTAAAACCTCATTCTTAATTGCTGATTTTAATTTTATCTTCATAAGCAGGAAATTTATGTCGATATCATTTATACTTGACATGTCTTACTTTTCTGAATCATGGAACAAGTTTTTGGCTAATCTCATTTCTCATTTAACCTGACCTATCAAACTGCGATGAGCTTTGTGCTTCCCTATCTGCTGTAATGCACACTATTTGGAGAGATTGCCTATTGAATCCCATCTAGATCTTCCAATCTGTACCGTGACTCCACGTTGGAGTGGCAGATTTTAGGTGCATTTTTAGCACCCATGGCTTAACCCTGAGTAAGAATTCAAGATTTATCATAATTATAGGTGATGCTATAATTATGGTTTTTTTTTTTCTTCTGGAAGTTTGGTTTTCTTCTTGGATTGTTCTTTTATTGCCTAAAATAATACCTGGTACAGTGATTCTCCTTGTAGTCTACTAAAAAAGTTTATCCCTGAAACAATTTTCCTGCTTGGCATCCACCTTTAACAATTAGCTTCTACCACTTTGAAGTAACTATGAAGTGATTTTGATCTCACTGCAGGTACTTTCAGGCATTTGCAGCATATGCCGGTAGCAACATGGTTCTGTCAATGTGTGCTGCAGCCCTCTGTGCTTATATTGCCCCTGCAGCAGCTGGGTCTGGCATACCTGAGGTGAAAGCTTATCTTAATGGTGTGGATGCCTACTCTATATTGGCACCAAGTACCCTATTCGTAAAGGTGGGCCACAAACTCCAGTAATACTCGCTTGCTCTCTCTGTTTTATTTTTTCATATATGTAGTTCCTCTGTTTCTTTAGGAATGAACTTCATAAAAAATTCTTTCTCATACTGGCTTCAATTTATTATTAGCTTCCTGTTATCAGTAAGAACTTATCTTAAAATATCCGATTACTAAAAAATAATTCCAATTTGGCAGATTTTAGGATCCATTTTTGGAGTTGCCGCTGGATTTGTTGTGGGCAAGGAAGGACCCATGGTTCACACTGGCGCTTGCATAGCTGCCTTACTTGGACAAGGAGGTTCCCGCAAGTATCATTTGACTTGGAAATGGCTCAAATACTTCAAAAATGATAGAGACCGAAGGGATTTAATCACCTGCGGAGCTGCTGCTGGTGTGGCAGCTGCTTTCCGTGCCCCAGTTGGTGGTGTCCTCTTTGCTCTTGAAGAAGCAGCGTCATGGTCTCTCTCTCTCTCTCAACAGCCAGTAGCTTTGAACTCATTTCTTGAAGAAATAAAAAAACAATTGTGTAACTAGAGCCAAGACATGCTGGGGTAAAAATCTAAGATTTCTTTTCATGACCACATGCGATTAGAATAATGAGTGAATTTTGTCAATCATGGCTCCCAAGTTTAAATGTCATCATTGTTTATGCACCTATTTGGTTTGATGGCTGGATGGATGAAAAATTCTTCTAAAAAAAGTTAAAAAGAAAAAGGAATAGGTTTATGAACTCTATTGGAGTACAAGGACTAGTTGGCAACTTTAATGTATTGGTTCAGATATCTTGGAGAAGTAACGGAGTAATTAGGTATTTAAAGAGTCATTATGATTTATGAGCGTGGTGGCTGTCAAAAAGAAGTCGACAGATCTTTGGGTCTTGACTTAGAAAATTTGTATCTGCCTTAGACTAAAAGAAATAGGGAAAAAAGTGATTGATGATTCTGGTTGGAACAAAATAAAAATAAAAATACTACCGTATGAAGTTTGATTTTTGTTTGTTCAAAGTCAAGGCCACTTTTAATGTTCTTCGCTGGTAATAAATACTATTTAACTTTTCCTTACATTTTCAGGTGGTTGAGTGCTCTTTGTAGTTTTTTTGAATTTCTTCCTACACAAGAGATTCACTATTTTCTTTTTCTTAAATCCTTCAGGTGGCGGAGTGCTCTTCTTTGGAGGACCTTTTTCACAACTGCTATTGTAGCTATGGTGTTGAGATCTCTCATTCAATTTTGTCAGAGTGGAAAATGTGGGCTTTTTGGGAAAGGAGGTCTGATCATGTTTGATGTTAGTTCTGCAGTGCCGGCTTATAACACTGCAGATCTGCTGGCAGTTATGTTCCTTGGCATCATTGGAGGCGTTTTAGGAAGCCTTTACAATTACCTTGTGGACAAGGTCCTTCGGATTTACAGCATCATCAATGAGTATACTCCTCTGCCCATGCTTCTAGTCATGAGATTTTGTTGGAAAAATGATCTTAATTACTATCAAAGACTTTCGGAACGCATGTATAAGACTATTTTACTATGTGTAATCTACTAATTTGTGAAAATTTTCGTGATCACTATCTTGTAAACAATCTCCACCAGAATATTCTAGTATTTTGACGAAGAATGTGGGACTTATCTATTTTATCTGCATTACTTTTTACCTGTGGACTTTATTCACTTTTGAATTTTTATAAACCAATTGTAGTTTTGACTTTGTCTTGTTATATGCTGTAAGATTAGCTCCTGAAATTTCTCAATTCATGAACTGGATTGTCGATAGAACAACTACCTTAAATTTAGAATTTGTAGAAAGCATAGGAGTATATGTCTAGCTAGATTAAGTTGTAAGTTGTTTTACCTTTTATCATACTAATCTTTGATTGAATTGCAGGAGAGGTCCCTTTTTTAAAATTCTGCTTGTCATGGCTGTATCATTCCTGACCTCTTGTTGTGCTTATGGCCTCCCATGGTTTGCAAACTGCACCCCCTGTCCGATTGGCCTGGATGAAGCATGCCCCACCTCAGATCGCTCTGGAAACTACAAGAACTTTCAATGTCCACCACTTCATTACAATGACCTTGCCTCCCTTTTGCTGAACACCAACGATGATGCCATCCGCAACTTATTGAATTCCAGTAATGAAAAGGAATTTCAGCTAGCTACGCTTTTTATCTTTTTTGCTGCTATATACTTCCTCGGAATTATCACTTATGGCATTGCGATTCCTTCTGGGCTCTTTATTCCTGTAATACTTGCTGGAGCCTCGTATGGTCGGCTGGTTGGGACCCTTGTTGGATCTATATCCGATCTTGATGTTGGTCTTTTTGCCCTCCTTGGGGCTGCCTCCTTCCTTGGTGGCACCATGAGAATGACGGTATCACTTTGTGTCATACTTCTTGAACTCACTAATAATCTATTGATGCTGCCATTGGTGATGCTAGTTCTCCTCATTTCTAAAACTGTGGCTGATTGTTTCAACGAGGGCGTTTATGACCAAATAGTTAAAATGAAGGGTTTGCCTTATATGGAAGCCCATGCAGAACCATACATGAGGCAGTTGGTTGCAGGGGATGTCGTTTCTGGCCCCTTGATAACATTCTCTGCTGTCGAAAAAGTCGGAAATATAATTCATGCTCTAAAGATGACAAGTCATAATGGGTTCCCAGTGATTGATGAACCACCTTTCTCAGATGCACCAGAATTGTGTGGGCTTGTTTTGAGGTATCACTTACTTGTGTTACTTAAGGGAAAGAAATTTACGAAGCAGAGCATGTTGAGTGGAACAGAAATTTTAAGGAAGTTTCATGCATTTGATTTTGCAAAGGCGGGGTCAGGTAAGGGGCCGAAGCTGGAAGATTTGGATATTACAGAGGAAGAAATGGAGATGTATGTCGATCTCCATCCCATTGCTAATACATCCCCATACACTGTCGTGGAGACAATGTCTCTAGCCAAAGCTGCAATCCTTTTTCGGGGGCTTGGCCTTAGGCACTTGTGTGTGGTGCCAAAGACACCTGGGGTAAGTTTCTTTTTATTTTTGGATTTTTTTTTCTTTTGACATGTGTTTTGCTTTCTTTTTTTTTTTTATTCATCTGCATTGAAATAAAAGGACTTCCTTTTTTACCAAAGAAACATTTGAGTCTGTTTCCCATTTTAAAAAAAATGAACATGTGGCCAACTTGGGAAAGGAATAATAAGCTATACAATAGTGTTGATGTAAACAAATGTTGTTGTGGTTAACTCATTCTTTGTCTCTCTTGTTCTGTCTGTTCTTCATGTTTACAGCTTTAACTGTTTGATTGAAAAAAAAAAATTATGAAGAAATGGTCTGAAAACAGTGTCAAATGAGTCTGCTGTTATACCTTTTGCAACTAGAAAATAGCCAATTATCAGATATCGTTGTGCTCAATCTCATTTAGAAAGCCTTATCTCTATCTTTCAACTGATCTGGCTGGAATTTCTTTTTCATGACTTCCTTTCCCAAGTCTTTTGACTCTTAGAGTGTAATTAGTATCTTTATTTCTTATATCTTGCAGAGGCCTCCAATTGTGGGAATATTGACTCGACACGACTTTATGCCAGAGCACATATTGGGAATCTACCCACATATGGACCCTCACAAGTAGCAGGAGAAAGCACCCTGCAAACTTTTTGCGACTGTTAAGTCTCTGTATCACCATATATCTATTGCGGTCATTATTTTGTAAATTCAGATGATTCATAGATTTTAATGCTTCACGTATGAGTAATTTCTTTGGGGGTAAAGGTTTCTGATGGAGGAGGTCGAGCTGCACTCGATATTTTTGTAATATGCAGGTGAATTCAGTGACCTTATACTCCCAACCGGTTTGGTTAAAAATGTACTGTCACCAATTTTTTTGTGCAGATTTGTTTGATAACTCTTCTTTGCCGAGACCATGGCTTTATTTTTTGGTGTACAACCTCCGATCCATAGGCAAGCAATTCAGACTTGCTTGGATTGTACATTCACCACCTGGATTACCATAGCCCTCCTTTGTCCAGGCTTGAAACTGATGTGTGAAGAAGTGAATGGTACTCGCCTTTTGCATCACAGCTTGAGGGTGGCTTATATCACACTTGTTTATATACACACGTCTATCTTTCAGACGATGCCTGAAGGTACATTCCCCCCCCCCCCCCCCCCCCCTCTCCAAGTGGCTGAAAGTTATTTGTATATGTAGCAGGGGGGACTTCCTCATGATTTAAACTTCTAAATTGTTCCTCTTGACTTCTATGTTGTTGTGATGGCTGAGGTGGTGCCATGGAGGACAATTTTGATGGCAGTTTTGGTGGTGAGTGGCGTCTCGAGGGTGATTATTTGAAACAATGTGTAATGCTGTTACATTTAGATAAACTGCAGAAGTGCTGATAATTTATGTGATTCATGTATATCTGATAAAGAATGAGAAATCTATCAGACAAAGATAGAAAGCAGATCTGCCTTACATAGCATGTGATTGAAAGTCTTTTTTAGATGGTAGTTTGTTATGATCAGGAAGGGTGGACAATCAACCTCCTAAGTGAGTGAAATAAATATGTTAAGGGAGGGGGAAGAGCAGCAGATCTGTGTGGAGAAAGAGATCTTTAATACTTTTTCCTTCATTTCACCCAATGATTGAAAGAGACAGAAAAATGTGTTTGTGGGAGAGAAAGGATTGGTTTTCATATGATAGATTATAACTAGCAATAACCCGTTTTTGAAGATATAGTGTGACAAAATGAGTGTCCAGAAAATCGATTTCACTAATTGTTTTAAGACATATATTAATTAAAAATTAAATTATTTCACTTGTGACAGAAATATGTAATGTGATAAAAATAACCGAAAAAAAATAATATATGGAGATAAAATTCAAATGTCTAACTCTCTTATTATATAAATTTCTCTTTTTTTTTAATCCCGGTCCTAGGGGGTAACAATTTCTCAATAAAATGAGCATGACCCTTGTCTAGCCGGGACTAAGATTCTCTCTCTCTCTCTCTCTCTCTCTCTCTCTCTCTCTCTCTCTCTCTCTCTCTCTCTCTCTCTCTCTCCTTGATACATCATCTACAATATTTAAGCATGGTACATAATGAAAGAAAAATATTAAAGATCTGAATCTATATACATGTGAAAAATACCATGCTATACCATTAACCAACTCGGGATTAGAGTAAAAGAGACTTGAAGTAACTCTTAACCCTGTTCAAAAAAAGTAACTCTTAATATGAATCAAGCCTGTGTAACTCTTAAAATTTTCAAAAACACTTTCTTAAAACTCTTCTCAAAAACTGTTTTCGAATACTATTTTTTGAAACGCAAACCAAACAGGCCCCAAGAGTTGCATAACATAGTAAAAACTACTTTAATAGGTCTAAAGACCTAGGCTCTGAGTCTAGTTCTTTAATATTAGAATTGAAGCAATTATATTAATAAAGACTAAAAAAAGAACAAAAAGGCTATATAAAAATGCAATCATATATGAATTTTAATAAAAAAGATACATCGAATGTACAACTAAATTCTGCAAACCCTTTTAACATTATTTGTCTAAATACCTTCTTTAATTTACTTGTAGTGGGTGTTTGAAATCTATATAATAAGGGAGCTAAGAGTTTAAATTGTATCCCCATATATATTTTTTTTCGCTCATTTTTATCATAAGTTAAATTAATTTATTTTTAATTAATTTGGGGTTCAATACAATTTTTATTTCAGACATTGTTCATATACAATATTGTACAAGTATTAATTTTTTTTTAAGATCATCTATTTTGAAAAAATTGTCAATTTTTTTTTTAAATAATGGATGAAAATCAATTTCAAATTATGTAATTAAAGATAGGGAAGAAAAAAAATTATTATTTTATATAATGGGGTTGATTTTTTAGAGATTCGAATTTTATGTTGCAATTGTGACTTTAAAAACATGATTAGTTTTCCTATAAATGATAATATAATGATTTGGTAGAATCATGACATTAAGATATTTCATTTCAACCTAAATGTTGGTCTTTCTAATTAGTGTCCTACTATAGTTGCCACCTAGCTACCACTATCTTTGAAAGTGCGGTGGCATCTTACTACCTTACCTTAGTTAAATTGCCCAATTGATGTAAACATCACAGCTAGGGCTAATAATCAAATTGAGTTATTTGAGCTCGGTTCGAGTTTGGCTCATTTTTAGTTCGTTCAAGTTCAGCTCGGTTTTTAAACAAACCGAACTTTAATAATTTTGTAGGCTCGTTTAAAAAAACGAGTCCGACAAACTCTGCTCAAACTCAACAGGTTCGACTCGTTTATGTGTAAATACTCGAGCTCCACTCGTTTATGTACAAATATTCAAACTCGACTCGTTTTGGACTCGTTTAGACTCGACTCGTTTTCTAAGCGAGCTGAATTTGAACAATTTTTTAAACTCGATTAAGAAAACAAACTTTTTAGACTCAAGTCGAACTCGTTCAACTATCAACCCTATCCACCTCGCCTTTAACACATGAATAAAATAAACACATGTTTGCATCTACGTTGCCATTTTCCATCCACTGCATTGTGTGAACACACACACACATGTAAAAAAGTTGTCAAGAGTAAGATTTTTTTGCCATCTTATAATATGAGGAGTGTTTGATACACATATACTAGTTATTTCTCGTGCCTGAAAGTACGGAGTAAAAAAAAAAATGTTCAACAATAAACATATTTGTATTCACACCCAAAATCAAATCACAAACATAGAGGAAAGAGAAATGAATTTAAGCACCGATTGTAGTGGGGATG
The DNA here is from genome assembly GCA_951799425.1 of Ilex aquifolium. NCBI lineage: Eukaryota > Viridiplantae > Streptophyta > Magnoliopsida > Aquifoliales > Aquifoliaceae > Ilex > Ilex aquifolium. The sequence goes on along the minus strand of OX637395.1, from coordinate 34,282,122 downwards.
AGCGGTGATAGTGGTGATGGTTATGGTGGGTAGCGACGACCATGGTGGTGGTGGCAGCCGTGGGGTGGCAATGGTGATGGTGGTGGTGATTTTTGGGTGACGATGATGGTAATGGCAACCGTGGGTGACGGCGGTGGTGGTGGTGGACGACGGTGATGGTGGTGGTGGACGACGGTGATAGTGATTGGCAGTGGTGATGGTGGGCAACGATGCATGCTTTTACGCGACAATGTGATGGGTGGTGGCGAATGATGGTGATAGTAGTGGTGGTGGTGGTAAGTGTGGTGAGGGTAGGTGACAGTGGCTAGTGGCGATAGTGGGCGACGGCAGGTGGTGGTGGTAGGTGTGGTAGGGGGTGGGTAATAGTGGTTGGTGGCGATGGTGGGCGACAACGGATGATGGTTGGTGTTGACAATGGGCGATGGTGATAGTGGGATGATGGTGACAATGGTAATAAATATAAGAATAAGATGATGATGGTAGTGGATGGTGGCGGTGGACAATGGTGGTGGGTGGTGGCGGTGGACTACGGTGGTAGCAATCCTGGTGGATGGTGATGGTGGTGGCGGCAGGGTGGAAGTGGTGGGGGTGGGGGCGGAGGAGGGAGGTGGGGGTTTGGCAACGATGGCAGTGGTGGTTGTAGTTGTGATAGTCGTGGGGCCGATGTGGCTGTGGTGGTGGTAGGGGTGATGGTAGGACAGTAGCAGTGGTGATAGAGTGCGACAGCAGTGGCGGTGGTGGCGGGGGATGGTGGTAGTGGGGCGGTGGAGGTGGTGGTGGGGCTGTGGAGGTGGAGGTGGAGGTGGTGGTGATGGTGGTGGTAGGGTGGTGACAGTGGTGGTGGTGGTAGTGGTGGTGGGGCGGTGGGTGTGGTAAAGTGGCGATAGTGGTGGAGGTGGCGGCGGTGGTGGTGGGGGTGGGGGTGGTGGTAATGGTGATGGTGGTGGGACGGTTCCAAACAATTTTTAAAGTATTTATGAGAAATAATTCGTAAGAGCACTTTTAAAAAGTTATTCCAAATACACCTTTAAGAGCCTATTTTTCCTATTAAATTTTGGGTGTTAATATTAGCCGTCAGATTAACTTTAAAGTAAAATTTAAAGAAATCTCAACCGCGAATAGCAAAAGTCATTTTTGTTTATCTTTTGAGATTTGAATTGTATTGTATTTTATTATATATTTTTTACACTTATGATGAGATAACTTTATCACTATATTAATTATCGAAAAAAAAAACTATTACTATATAAGGATGGGAGGGACTATTTCTACCCCTTAAAAATCTTTCCCCACCCTATTTAACTTTTTTATTTGAAACTATTAAATTCACTCTATTAATAACTAAATTAATCCTATCTATACTCATCCATTAATAACTTATTCCACTCCATTAGAGACTTCTAAAAATCGTTGTTGGATCACTGCTACTATATTGGTAGGGGTGTCAATTTTATCCATTAACACGAACCCGATCCGACACAAAATTCGAAAATAACATGATTAGTTGACACGAGTAATAAAATGAGTCAAATTAAAGTTCAATACGAATAACACGATTAACGGATACTGTAAATAGAAAATAAATATTTAACGAATATTGTAGACAAAAAATAAGAATTATTATAATAATTTTTAATTTTTTTAAATAGTATTATATGAGTTGTTGTGAAATTAAATAATTTTTTATTGATATGAATTCGACACAAAATTAACACGACCAAAAATGACAGCAAATGACATGATCGACACCCCTATGTGTTGGGATTATAGTAATTTGACCCATTTGCTTTATTTCATTTTGACTCGAGACCTTGTATGTTTGAGCTCTTCTGTTGTCAAACAGTTCAAGCTAAGGAAAAGTGTGAAAACAAAAGGCTGGTATGTGCCTGTTATTTCACATTAGGTGCCTTGAAATTTCAAACTATTGTTTTTTCATGAATAATAATACAGAGAAACAAATGAAATCTAAAGTATGTTTTTGAATTGTCTTCACCAGCTGTGTGTGAGAAGACAAGTTGCTATGTGAAGACAAGTTGCTATGTTTCTTTTATAAGCAAAATTAGGATAACCGATGCCTGAAGGTATAGTACAATGTAGAGGTGGCAAATGGGTGGGTTGGGTTGGGTTGGGTTAAATTGGATTAAGCTAAAATAAATACAATTCAGTTTTCACTTACGTAATAAATGGGTTATAATGGATTGGGTTTATAACGGGTTGGGTTAAACCGATTAACCCATAAAATAATTAAAATTCTTAATAGACACATACCAAAACACACACACACACATTAGTAGTACACCAAAATACAAACATACACACACACTCTAATACATCAAAACACACACAAACTAATACACTAAAAATATACACACCAATACACACTAAATATACACACATATACTAACACAAAAAACTAAAACACATTTAATAAAAAAAGATACACACATAATGGGTGGGGATCGATTGTGGGCTATGGGTTGGTCTGTGGGTCGTGTATCAACCCATGAATTATGGGTCGACTCATGAGTTGTGGTCCATGGGTCGACCCATGTGTCATTGGTCAACTCATGGGTTGTGGTCATGGGTCGACCCGTTGGGTCATGTGTTGATCTGTGGGTCATGTGTCGGCCCGTGAGTCATGGTTCAACCCCTGGGTCATGGAATAGTGTATTAGTGTGTGTTTTTTGTGTACTAGTGTGTGTATGTTTTGGTGTATTAATGTATATTTGTGTATTTTTTTGTGTAATAATGTGTGTATTTTTTGGTATATTAGTATATTTATTTAATTTTATTACTTGTGTTATTTAATAAAAAGATAAATATTCAACCAAATGGGTACCAATTTGTAATTAATATTAACCCGCTTAATTAAAATGAATCATATTACTCAACCCATTTATAACTCATATTAATTAATATAGGTACTCATCCCATTTATTTATGGGCGGGTTGGCGTGAATTAATGGGTAATGAGTTAACATTGCCACATCGAATACAATGTAAATAATTTTGAGAGAGACGTTGATGGTCGTTAGATGAGGTGAGTCCAGATGGAATAGTTTTGGTAGTTTAAGACAAAATAATTAAATAGGGTGGATAAAGATATTTAAAAGATGGGAACAGCCCCACCCTATAAGATTTGTAGTCTCTCTCTCTCACACACACACACACAAATGTATGTATTTATTTAAATCACATGTCATAAGTTTAAGATGACGTGTGTGACCTAGTTGATTTCCAATTGAAAAAAATAGTACTCGTATTATTTCTATTCAATAATAAGTTGATGGAGGTAGTATATAATTATAAAAACTAATCAGCATGCAACTTGAGTGGTTGGTCAATAATAGTTGTGGTAGTAATTATGTTTAATTAAAATAAATTTGAAAACTAAACTCTTAAATTTTAAGAGTTTGACTAACATTAAAATTCTCTCTCTCATATTTATCTATATTCATATATAGAATAGGACTATATATATACACACACATACATATAGTAATATTAAAAAAAATAGTAACATTTAAATACAAAATATAGTACAATTCAAATACAAAAAAATAGTACAATTTAAACACAAAAAAAATAGTAACATTTAAACACAAAAAAATTAATAATATTCAAAAACAAAAAAAAAATAACATTGAGAAAATAATACTAATAATATGCTCAACAAAAATAGTAATATGAACAGTAACATGCCCAACAAATATATATCTATATATATATATATATATAGAGAGAGAGAGAGAGAGAAAATTTATGTAAAAAAAATTATTGGCATATCTTCGTTGAAAGTGAATGAAGGAATAATAATTCCCAAGTTAGAAAACTAATTTAAAGTTCATCTTAAGGAAGGGTATTTTGAAGTTTTAAAAAAATAGTGGACTTAATTATTTATTAATAAGATTAAAAACATATTTATCTCCAAATAAATTTTCTTGACGGACTAAACTCATTTTAAGTCCCTCAAGGAGGACTCAACTCCAATGTTTACTTTATATTATAGATATACAACAATCTATATAATAAAATAGCTTACAATTCAAATCTCACAAGATAAACAAAATGACTTTTGCTATTCGCGGTTGAGATCGCTTTAAATTTTATTTTAAAGTTAATATAACGGCTAATATTAACACTCTAAATTTAATAGGAAAAATAGGGGCCCAATTGTGTGTTTGAAGTGATTTTTTAAAAGTACTTATATAAATTATTTCTCATAAATACTTTAAAAAAAATAATAATGTTTGAAACCGCTCCACCACGACCACCGCCGCCGCCACCACGACCACCGCCGCCGCCACCACGACCACCACCGCCGCCACCACGACCACCACCATCGCCGCCGCCATCACCGCCACCACAGTCATTGCCACCCACCACAACCATCACCGTCTCTTACCACAACTACTGCCGCCCACCACCTCTCACCCCCACTACAAACCGATGTTTAAATTCTTTTATCTCTTCTCTATGTTTGTGATTTGATTTTAGATATGAATACAAATATGTTTATTGTTTACAATTTTTTATTATACTGTGCCTTCAGGCACATGTAATAACTAGTCATTTTATAAGAGGGCTGAGAAACATTCCATCCCTTAATACTAAATTCTCTAAATTTTGAATCATGTAGCAAAAGTATATTAGTTTCTCCAATAAAATTCTTACATGTGAACTACATAACCACTCAAACTATCTTGATTCTCCATATTTGATTTTTTTTAATCATCATTGTTAACTATTTTTTATTTAAATTATTTTTTTAAAAAAGTCAATTTTATCACATTAATGAATAAATTTTCAATAATACTATAGTATGGATGAAAATGAAGATGGAGAAAATATTTATTGTAAAATTACCCTATCGTCTAATAATAATTCAACAACTGAATAACATAGACCCGAATTATTCAAATAACTTCTTTTTTCGTGTAAGATAATAATCAGTTAAAAAATTAGAATTCACTTTGCGTACTTATTTATTATTTATTATTTATTATTAGACGATTATTTTATAACAATATTGATATAGTATAAACATTACATTGTGCAAGACTATCGCTAATTAAAAAAAAAAAGAAAGTTAATTGGGACAAAGATTAAAATAAAAATAAAATGGTGGATGTGCCGTCCATGGCAAAAAATTGCCAATATTGAGGACTCATGTTGCAGAAGATGGTCCATTTTTATTACAAGGAGAGAGAAAGTCTAGAGAGAGAGAGGAGAGAGCATTCGGCTTTAATTTCTTAGTACCATTCTGGCATGAACTCCTGTTCACCATCATATCTTCTCTCTCCATTTTTCAAAAGTTCAAACATTTGAAATCTCCGGCCTTTCTCTGGAACCCTCGATCTCGTCTCATTTTCATATCAAAAATCTAGGGTTTCTCTCTCTGCAATTACCGATTTCGGGTGTTACTTGCATAGTCGTGCTTGTTCGATCTGGTTTCGGTTTCGATCTAGTCTTGCATCGTGGTTCTCTATCTCTCTTAATCTGAGCTGTTGATTTTGAGAATCAATGGAGGCGATCGAAGAATTGGCACAACTTTCCGATTCGATGCGGCAAGCATCAGCGTTGCTTGCCGACGAAGATATTGACGAGAATTCATCGTCGTCGTCTTCGAAGCGGCCTTCATCGTTTCTCAATGTCGTTGCTCTCGGCCATACCGTAAGTTTCAACACAAATCCGTGCTGTCGGTTTGAATATTCAACTGATCGAATTTCTTCATGCTTTGATGATTTAATTTGGTGATTAGATCTCCGGATCTAGGTTGTTTGGATGTTGAATTCGGTTGCAAATTATGCGTCCGAGCTAAGCGTTATGAGAGTTGTGAATACATTATGTGATGTTTTGTTTATGTTTCTCGCCTGAAGTATTAGTAAATTAAAGCTTAAAGAATTTTAAATGGACATTATGACTCTCTTAATAGGTTGGGTAGTGCGCTGATTAGTAATAGTGGCTTTGATTAGAAAATTTGTCACCTTATAGGAGAAATGATTGGCCGTGCCTAAGGATGAATTTGAAGAATTGGTGTGAAGTTGCTTAGAAGCCACCTTAGATGTGTAATATGCCAATGCCTAGCATATAAATGAAGCACTTGAGGGCGTTTGCTGTGGATTAGACTAGGTAGAGGTGATTTACTGTGCTATTTTTGCTTGGTTCTTAGAAACAGAGAGTGGAGCTGGATTAGAAGTGGCAGGTTGGGCTGTGGGTGTGGAAGTATGCCCCTCTAGAAGACAAAAGTGTTCGAGTGTGTTGAGACTGGGCAGTGTCAAAACCCCCAAATGGATTAGAGTACAATCAAACCACATCCCAATTCAATTCTGCTAAGCAAACCCTCCTCTTTATTGAGGAAGCACTATTATATTTTTTTATAAAAGCTAATTCATAATGAAGAGTAATTATACCATTATCTTATTTGTAGTCATTCAGATTGGACAAGAAGTTAGTGTTTTTTTTTAGCTGAAATGACTCATATTAGCATCGACAAAACTCACCTTTTTGAAGGTGTGTTTGGATCAGGAATTGGTTGTTGGAAAGGAATATGGAGTTCTCGGATATATATTGGTTGATGGGAGTAATGATTATGAAAATCCTTTGAGATGTTTGGTTATGAATTTGAAGGGCGCGAAGCCTTCTTGAGTTTCATTACGTGTGTTGCTAATAAAAATCCTTTTTCCCGGATAATAGGGTATTCACCCTGTTGCCTTGTTAACAATACAGCTAATAGCATCATTAACATCAAGTTAACACAATTGCCACCACCACCACCACCACCACCACCACCGCCACTAAAACTGCATTGCTTTTATCACTGCAAAGGCTGGTAGATCCCGCTATTATAAAGTGGGGTATGGGCCATGCGTCCCCTTTCCACTATGAAATGAGAGAAAGGTTTAGCATATATATTGCATATTTTTGTTGTCAATCATAATTCATAACTATGTAAGCCTCAGTATTATTATTTTTTATTATTTTTTGTGTTAATGAAATGGAACTTTCAATGCTGTGTTTACATTGGTGCTAATTTTAAGAATATATTTTAAAACCTATATGGCGCAATTTTCAAACTTTTAGTATTTAAGATTCTATTTTTCTAAGAAATATTGCCCCTCAGCCCATGGAACAATACATTGTTCAATGGTGACAACGGGCACAATTTACTTTTGCTAAACCATTGCTGTGTTTTGACCAACACCACATCAACACTACCACTAACACTATGGCATCGGAAACAACTCCACTTCTAATGCCACCACCACTTCTCTTGCACCATTGTTGTCATCCATTAGTTCTTATTGCTGCCTAATTTATGGTTATACGTGCCATTGCCCCATAGACTGCTTCATCAGTATCACAAACTTCACCTTTGTTATTGGATTTTGATTTCTTTTTTTGGAAGTTGAGAATAAAGGATATTTCCATTTGAATCGTTTTTATGTGGGTTTTCTTGTGGAGCTTAAATATTCATCATACAAATGCACTGCAAGGAAGTGTGATTCAATATCATTATTCACGAGGAGGCTTGTAGCGCAGGAAGCATTGATGTTGGTCTTGGAGTTGGAGCATTAGTTAATGTTGGAAGTGTGATGTAGCAAAATTCTCGAATAAGTTGTAAGTTCTCATTTAGAGTAAGAATCCCCATCTTTTAATGAGTTTCCAGCAATCAGATAACATGAACAAGCATTAAACAAAAGTTGAAACAAAAATACGAGTTTCTAGGGCAAAGAAACCCTGTAAAGACTGAATCGGAGATCTCTAAAAAGAAGAAACAAAAGTTATTTGAACACGAAGAAATACGAAATTCTATAACCCACTTCCGCATAGGGGAAAGTTATCATTGAAAATGATGCACTTGGTGGAATTGCTAATTCTTGGACCATAGTTACGTGGAATGTTTGGGAGCTAGGATGTCGTTCAGCACTACAGCTTGAATAACACGGCTGTCTGATTTTATAGAATTGGAGTTTTGTCTGTTGGGTTTTTTTCTTTCCAATGTTTTGAATGACATGCTTCTTCTGGTGACTGCATGATGCAAATATTTTCTAACTGTGGACGAATTGGCCAGGGTGCGGGTAAATCAGCTGTGTTGAACAGTCTAATTGGACATCCTGCTTTGGTAAGTCTTTTCCATTCTGACCCTTTGCATTCTCATTATTCTAACAAACTTCTAATGCTTGTAGAATAATTTCCTCTTAATAAGATCATGTTAATCTGTAATCACTCATCTGTCAATTTTTTTAATTGAACTAACTGGAATGGAGGGTATTGCATGTAAATTATGCTTACATTTCATTTTTTGACCTTTATTTGGACAGCCAACTGGCGAAGGTGGTGCCACTCGTGCTCCTATATGCATTGATCTCAAAAGGGATGCTTCTTTAAGCAGCAAATCGATTATTTTGCAAATCGACAGTAAATCACAACAGGTTTCTGCAAGTGAGGCTTCTTCTTGAACTGGATTTGTATATAAGTAAAAGTGGAATTTCCAATGAATTGATCTTTTTTCTAAATACCGTTTGGATGGTGTCTTTTTTTTGATCTATCTTCTAAAGACCATTTGAATTGGTATCTGATGACTCTTATTTTCGTATTTTTCTTGTTGTCATTTCATAGGTGCTCTTCGGCATTCTTTACAGGATAGGCTAAGCAAAATTTCGAGCAAGAGTCGTGATGAAATTTATTTGAAGCTCCGGACAAGTACAGGTTAGTATGAATTAAGTTCATTATTTGCTTTGCAAGTGAAAAATCTATCATGTACTTGTCTGTGCTTTCACCTTTTCCTTTCCCCAACTTTTCTTTCTGGTTAATGTCCATGTTTGCTTTGTGAGTGAAAAAATTATGACGAACCTCTTGTGCTTTCACCTTCGCTTTTTCCCACCTTTTTTTTCTTCTGCTTTATATCCAGAGAACATGAAATTTTGAGATACATTATCTTCTGTTAGGTTGAAAAGGAAAAAGAAGCAGAAATCTAGGGGTACTATATAGTATTTTTATGTATTTAACTCTGATTTTGTAAATAATTGGAAAAAAGATAACAAATTTTTATCTAATCACTGTAGTAACGCATGCGCCTGTATCCTTATGGTTTGCTTTCCAATGACTGTGGGATTTGTAGACATGTGGTTTAATGTTGATGATACATGATGGGATGTTAAACATGTTTGGTGCTATCCAAAGGTAATGTTTGGAGCTGAGATTATTTGAACACGAAGAGTTTGGTATAGGATGGGGACTGAGAAATTCAAAATTATGCATTACCTTCATGGAGGAAAAGTTTTGAGTTTTAATGGTGACTGTATACTTTTTTTTAAGAAAAAACTCTTGGGGAAAAATTAGAAAAAACACTGAACTTTTGGGAATACATACTGTTGGATTTAAAACCAGTACAAAATATGTAGATTGATATGTTTGCAAGTTACAATACTGTGTACAACCCATAATTAGGCGATAGATGATTTTTTCAATTTGACTGAAACATGAATTTAATGGTAGTCGGAGTACAGGAGATAAAATAGACATCAGGGAGTAGGTATTCTCTTTTGAGAAGAAAAACAAATAAGCATCATTAGATAGTAAGCTGAAAAATCAGAATCGGTGCAGATCTAGGATTTTGCTTTTAGACTTCTTGGATTTGCTGGTTTTGCAATTGGTGACTCGTTTTTGGCAATGGTTCTATGACAATGAGTAGTAAGGGAGCCAACTGTCGCTGTGGTGTTATCTCACCGCGAATTGAAATTGTATAATCTCTCTGTCTCCCTCCCTCAGTTTTATGTGTTTTGTGTCAATTGTAAAGATCATTGCAATGGTCTGATTGGATTTTTTTTGACATGGTCCACAGAATGGATCTGGTGTGTTTTACAATGATGAATGGACCATAATATTACACGTATGATGTGTTTACAATTATGAATGGAACATGATAAAAATTTGGGACTATATATTATTCTTTATTTTCTAGGTCAGGATATTACATTGCTGCCGCCTATGCTATTACCACACCTTTACCTATACCACCACCCCACCTTTGGTTGTCATCATTGGAACAGGAGATATTGAAGCCCTGTCAACCTGAGAAATGGCATAATCAGCTTTTAAAGTTACATCCATGATTAACTGCTCTTTTATTTGCTTGATATGAAAGGTGTATTGAAGTTTGGGACTTCAAAATTGCTCCTGCTGCTTTTACGATATGTTTGTTGTGTGGTGTACCCAACTCTTTATTTTTGCTTATTTTTTGTTTTCCCTTTTCTCCTCCTTTACGCAGGTCCTCCTGTGAAATTGATTGATCTTCCTGGAGTAGATAAAGGAAATCTTGATGATTCATTGGTGAGTGGCTGCTAAACAGATTATCTTTACTTTCACCTAATACTTTTGACAAATGATGTAGAGCTCATTTTCTTTTTAGGCTGTTGTTCTTTGCAGTTTCAGTTTTTGTGATTCTGTTTTTGTAAGGAGACTAATAGCCCCATATTTCTTACAGAGCGAATATGTTGAACACAATGATGCGATATTGCTAGTTGTGATACCTGCTGCCCTGGCACCAGAAATTTCCTCATATAAAGGCCTCAGAATTGCGAAGGAATATGATGGAGAATGTGGGTTTACAACAAACATTGCATCTTTTTTTCTTACAAAAACAATTTCATATTATTTTTTGTTCAGAGATTCTAATAATTGTTCTTCTTTGCATGCTTTTGCATTTAGGCACGAGAACCCTTGGTGTTATTAGTAAAATAGACCAAGCAGCTTCAGATCCAAAAATTCTTGCAGCTGTTCAGGCTCTTCTGTTGAATCAAGGACCACGAAGTACATCTGATATCTCATGGGTTGCTTTGATTGGGCAATCTGTGGCTATAGCTTCTGCTCAGTCTGGAAATGTTGGATCTGATAACTCTCTAGAAACTGCTTGGAGAGCTGAGACTGAAAGTCTAAAATCCATATTACCAGGAGCCCCTCAAAACAAGCTAGGTAGATTAGCTCTGGTAGAGACTCTTGCTCATCAGATTCGCAACCGCATGAAAATCAGGCTTCCAAATCTCCTCTCAGGGTATAATCACTTTTGCACTTACTGATTTATTTTTGGTTTCCACTTTGCCATTCAATATTGGAAGTTTGTCATACTCATACATACATTCTACTGGTTTCCCTGCAAGTTTGGCGTTTATATATAAGCTATTATGTTTTGTCTCACCAGCCTTATGTCCACGATATTCTCAATTGACCTTTTATATGTAATTCTCAAAGATCCATTCCTATAATCGAGAAACCCTAATGTGGACCTCGTTTACCGGCCAGATGCTAGCATAACTTTTGAAATATTCAAATGTCAATTTCTCTCCCATCTTTTAATTTCCTCTTCATGATTGTTTGGAGGAGGTTGGGGTGGGGGATGTGGGGAGGGGTTTCTGGAGTGTCAGGAAAGGGGGAACATGGCTACTTGGCATCCTCCGTTAGTATGGGATTAAGACATATCTGCCTTTTAGCTAAATATTTCACTACAACAGCCTGAAGAGAGAATGTAGTTACGTGATTTGAAGTACATTAATTATTGCTGCATTTTACACCCTTCATTGCTCATGCATAGCTTTCTTCAATAATGTTGGAGGGCTAGCATTCCTGGTTTTCACCAATAAGATTTTGTGGATGTGCAGAGTTTTAGTGGAAACTCATGAATGGATGCACATAGAAGGGTGTTTTATGCTATTTTCTGTTGGTATACCTATATTCTAAGTACCTTTTTTAGATCTTGATTTTTTTTCATTTGAATACCACAGGCTTCAGGGGAAGTCTCAAGTAGTACAAGATGAATTAGTAAGACTTGGTGAATCAATGGTTAATAGTGCTGAAGGTACAAGAGCTCTGGCTTTGGAGCTTTGCCGCGAATTTGAGGACAGATTTCTCCAACATATTACAAGTGGTGAGGTGAGAATTTAGAAGCAAAAGACACAGATCTATGAAGAACACAGACCCCACAGTTCTGTATGACAAAAAGGGTTCTTTTCAATGCTGATATCTGATTGCAATTTGTTGCTGATTTATTTGGTGCACCTTGCTTAAACCGATGATCTTTTTTAAACACAGAGATTTGTATAAGAGCTAAGACCACTAATGAATTGTAAATGTTTTTTAAGTTGTGACCAACTCTGAAGTTTTTCATGCTATTTCTGAGAGAAAGCTCACAATTTTCCAATTACAGCGTGAGTAAAGCATTCTTTCGCATGTGGAACTTCGGAGTTGAATCTATCCCACGAGGATGGAGAGTTAATGAGTGAAAGGGTCTCATGTGTACTTGCTGGCGCTGATACAAGCTGTGTTTTATTTATGGTTTTATACATGAGAGATAATTGGGTTTATTTTGAAGGTGATGTAGGACAACACTAAGAAATTCAGTGCAGCCTACATTTATTTCATTTATTTATGATGGGGTTTTGGTTAGAGAAAGCTTCTCGGTTCTGTTAGGTAAGTTAATGTTCCATGGCATTTGAGCAGCGGTATCTAGCTTTCTCTGTTTTGCTCGGCATTGAGTGCTCCCACCCCAGCAATCAACCTTCTTAGGTTGTGGACATTTTGTGTTATGCTAATGTGGAGAGCATAATTGCTGGGTGTTCTGCTGCTGATGGAAGAGAAACTATAAGGAGACAGCTTCTTTTTAAGAACTTCAAAAAAAACGTTTTCTTCTTTTTCTAGGACAGCTATTGTATTGTTCATGGATGAGTATCTTTACTATGTATGCTGATTGAACCTTTTCTTATTTATAAGCAGTCCTATTATGTAATTTTTCATTTCTCCATGTGGGATCAAATCCAGTAGTATGGCTGTTTGGGTCAAATAGTTGCTCATCATCAGCCATGATTTTTGAAGTTTATTTGCATTTTTATCTTGTTTCTGTTCCTTTTTTTTTTTTGGGGGGGGGGGGGGGGGGGTTGAATCTGCTGCATTTACAAGCACTGGTTGTTTCTGCTCTCTATATTATGACGTAAAAATAAAGTTCCACTATTTTGCTTATTTTAATTTTCTTGATTAATATTTGTCATAGGGTGGTGGTTGGAAAGTTGTTGCGAGTTTTGAGGGAAACTTCCCTAACAGGATCAAGCAGCTGCCATTAGACAGACATTTTGACATGAACAATGTCAAGAGGGTATGTATTTTCATTTCTAACTTTAGATAATGCATTTTTTCTAAATACTCTTTTATAGTTTCTCTTTATTTTTTTGTATGTTGACCCATTTTAGTTGGTAACAGATAGTGCTAGAAGCAGATGGGTATCAACCTTATCTTATATCTCCAGAGAAAGGCTTACGGTCTTTAATAAAGGGTGTTTTAGAGCTGGCAAAAGAACCTTCCCGTCTATGTGTTGATGAGGTAAGACTATATTATACAGTATTTCAGCTCTGTCAACTTTAAAGTTTACATTTTGTTGCTCCAAGTTTGCATTCCACAAAACTCCCTTCTGGCACAGCCGAAGCCTATATAGCTTGATGCTGTGGCTTCCTGAAATTAGACGGAGTAACACAATAAAATGTGTGGAAATGTTGCATTTATAAAGTAGCTGTTGATGTCACAACTTAATACTTGTACCCTGTCTGCTTGGTTTTCGACTTCTTTTGATATAAAAAAGATAGTTGGCCTTAAAACTTATCCAACTTAATTGTACAACCAGTTTTTGTTTTCCCTTTCTTAGTGAGTTGGTCTGTAATTAAAAAAGAAAAAGGCCGAGGAAAACTAGAAAGAGTAGAGTTACAAATAAAAAAAGGAAAGAAAAATGATAGATTTTATTGAGGTTACTTGCACATAGCATAAAAACTTGCCTTATCGAACCCTAACTGCTATAGTATCTTTCTTTCTTTTCTTTTTTTGATTAGTACTTCTATGGTATCTTTCATGTCCACCTCAGTAAGAGATGTCTCTTGCCAGGGACAGAGCCAGGATTTTATACTTGGGGGGCCAAATCTTACCACAAAAATTCGAATTTCCAATGTAACAAAATAATTTATTCAATAGGAACAGAACTATAGACACAAAAATAAGATAATCAACACAATTTTTTCTAATTAAAAAGATAATCAAAATTTGAATTTTTTTTTTAACAGTAAGGATCAATAATAGTACAAACCAGTTAATCAATGGAGAATAAAACAGCGACTAAATTTGTTTGTGGCTGATCAGTGATTTTTTTCTTGTGTGAAAGATTGAAGAATGAACTTTGAATTTAGGGGGGCAATGACTGCTATTTATTTAGAAGGCTAGGGGTTGTGGTAAGAGAAGAATGGATGCTTAAAAGAAATTAGAATGTGCTCTAATTTTATTGTCTTTCTATTTATTAAGGACATATTTGTTATGGAATGAATGGAATAGGGGCAGATTTTAATTTGCTAATTAGGAAAAAATAAAAAATAGTTTAATGCCTCTTTTTTGACTAGTCTAGAGACCTCATCTTGTAGGACAAGCTAACCAAGGGGGGGCCAAGTCTCATTGTCAAGTAAAACTCTTTCAGCAACCATAATATCTACCTAGGGGTTATCCCAAATCTAGGGGAGGCCATGTAGGAGCTCCGTCACTGTCTCTTGCTCTCTTCTTTGAGAAGCAGTTGCGTATTTTTTATTTCATGAATGCAGCCTGTTACACAAGGGTAGTGTTAGGATGGGTTCACTTGGCTGTACCCTTTGACTAACCAAAAGGGTAAAAAATTCCCTTTGTGCATGTTACAGTTGAAATTTTCTCAGATGGAGTTAATTCACACGTGCGCCTTATTTCTCTAAGAATGTCTAAATTGAAATTGTCAATGTTTTTGTTAAGTGGACAACCAAAAACCCATTTCCCACGAGTGGAGAGGGCTTTGAGTCTCATATACTAATCTGGGGGATCATGCACAATCGCTCTGGGATGACCCCTCACACTCTTGTTCATATGCAGTCCAATTTGCATGAGAAAGCTATCTGATAAAGACAAGGCATCTTGAATTCTCAATGACACTGATCTACTGATATTAGGCTACTTGTTTTCTCTACATTTTCATAATTCCACATGCCATGTATGAAATCATAGTAATTCTTTATACATATAATGTAATCTACCTTGGATGGAACTTCCAAAACAGGTGCACCGTGTACTTGTTGATATAGTTTCAGCTGCTGCCAATGCTACTCCAGGGCTTGGAAGATATCCTCCTTTTAAGAGAGAGGTAATTATGTCTTGCAGCTGCAAATTCTCAAATCTGGTTAGGTGGACATATGGTCTTTTGTTTTCCATGCTTTGAATTTGTTGTCATTATTCAATGGTTCTATGATTGAACTAGGTTGTGGCAATTGCGACCACTGCACTGGATGGATTTAAGAATGAAGCAAAGAGCATGGTAGTTGCACTTGTTGACATGGAGCGTGCATTTGTTCCCCCTCAACACTTCATTCGTTTGGTGCAGAGGCGGTATGCTCATTATTTGGACATAAGTAGTTGATGAATTTTTTGATTTCTTAGAGAATTAAGAAGCATTATTGTGAACCATAAGGAAATCTTGGATGAATGTCCTTCAAAAATGTCTCGGTTTCTCCTTATGGTGGCATCGTTGCAAAATTCTATTTGGTTATCACTCTTCTTTCATTATTTTATTTCATTGTGATCACTAAACAATGGTTGTGCAATTCCACATAAGAGATCCGTTAGGGTGCGTTGTTTGGTGCTAACTTTTAGTTGTTGATAGAATCGTATTTTTTGCTTTATAAACTTTATAGATGACATTTTGGTTTTGTTATAACGAAAATAACAAAGATTTTTTTTTGGGAGGGGGGAGAGTGCTTTAGGCTGTTCAAATACCTCGTCTGCCAAAAAAAACTTGATTTTGTTATAACTCATTATTATTCGTTAAAAAATCTTCCTCATATAAGTATTTATGATGAAATGTGTAAAAAATGTGATTGGATTAATTGCAACATATGATTTTGCTCCAATTTATCAATCTTCTTTTATCTTTAAACAAATATGTTTTGGGTCAAAATATGTGCAACGTAGGTTATTGTGAGGTTGTATATTATATTGCATTGGTTTCTTCTATGAATGTTGGGTATCAATTCTCTGTACGATTTGGTATGTGATGGATGTACTTTGTTTCTCTGTTCAATTGTAGTCAAGGATCAAAATTTCGTTTTGAAACGGTCGAAAAGTCCAAAATGTTTCCGTTTCTAAGGAGACAGAAACGAATTAGTGAAGGAATCGAAATTCTAATACTTGGAAATGTTCCATAATATTTCAAAATGTTTTGTATATTTCAGTGCATTTGCATAATTGTTTCAGAATGTTCAATGTATTTCAAGATATTTGGTATATTTTGACCGATATTTTGAAAAAATAATTCTTAATTTTTTTATTTTTTTTCATTTTGTTTCCGAAACTATTTGAAACGTTTTCGAAACACGTCGAAACATTTCTGCTTACTAGATGACCGAAATAATGCACTGAAACGAAATTTTGATCCTTGATTGTAGTTAAAGAACTAGAAACTATAGAGAAATAAGTAAAAATGATCTTGGTTTTGCTATAACTTGAGTAGAAGTGTAAACTTCCTAAGCGTAGCTAAATTGAGGTATATGCTATTTATGGTAGTAATTTAGATGTGGCCAAATATGCCTTGCACATGTCCTCACCATGCCAAATTGAAATTTAAGCTTTTCTAAACATGCAATGCACATGTAATTGGTTTGTTGGGATGGTGTAAGAGATGTGTCTTTATTTTTCAGTTCCTTTTTATTTCTGTGAGGGAAGGGAAGGAGAAAGAAATAGAACTTCCTCTATATGGGGGAGATAAGACACATCACACTCTTCCCCCCCCCCCCCCCCCCCCCTCTTTCTCTCTCTCTGTGGCCGAAGTGTGTGTTTTTTTTTGGTCTTTAATGATTGGCTTCCAGTCCACACAGTGTTATATCAAGATAAAATGTATTTGGAATGTCACCTGGTGAATCTTGGAATCATATCAGGTTCCACCGGAAGATGGGACAGCTCTAGGCTTAAATAGTAGTGTAGAGATTCTTTGATCAATGAAATCTTTTAATTTATGGAAGGGTTAGTATAATTATGAGTATTTGTAACTTTTTCCCTGATTTCTTCTTTTTCTACAATGAGCCTTGGTAATGAATTTCCGAAAGGCTTTTAGGGTTAAAGAAAGGTTGTCTGACTCTAATTATATATTTTTGCATTTAAATCGAATTTAGAGAGGCCTTTGGTCGTTCTTATAGTTTTTTGAGGAATATAATAGGCAGCCTATTATGAAACATGATAAGCTATTCGTTATAACCTTCATTGAATTTTTGAAGAAGGATTATGCTCTCCCCTCCCTTATTTGTATATATCTCCATCTAGTTCCCTCTTCAATTCTATTGAGAGGCTTGAAGAAGTCCTCATTGCATGTTCCCTCTCATATTGTCTGTTTTCCTTTCTCTTTTTTCCTTCTTTTTTTTTTCGGTTGAATGAGATAGGGTTGCATGATACACACTCCTCATTTCCCTATCTTCGCTAGCTCTTGATCTCTACCTTCAGTCTTTCTTTTGATGTCTATATCCATTATTTTCTCTCTCCTTTTTTCCTCTTAATATCAATACTCCTTTTTTCCCAATTTTGGAGTTCAAGCTTTTGAAGGAGACCTATGTTATATACCCCCTTGGCCCCATAAAAGACTACCTTAATCAATTTTTGGATTTCAGGGTATAAATCTTTTTTGAAAAGTCAATACAGAAGATTCATGGCTTTCGTTATATACCCTTTAAGGGGTCACAGCTTGAAAATTTACAAACACTTACTTTGTATATAGTATAGGTTGAAGGGCAAGCGTAGGAAACTTAGTACTTTCATTATGAATGAAGACATTTAATACTTGAAGAAAGGGTCTCTAAAATTGGGACAGAGTGAGTATTAAATTTGTAGAAGGAATTTTTTAGTTTACAAAGTTATCCTTATAAAGGGTAGATTCTGAATATTATAGATGTGGTACATTGACTTTTCAAATGGGTCTCAGTTATGGGACTCCCCAAAAAGAAAAAGCTCCCAATTATGGGACAAAGCGAGTAAAAAAAACTCAAGAAACTCCGCTAATTATCCTCGTAAAGGGTGCACTTTCATTCCAGAATACTAGATTTAGTGATTTAAAACGTCTTTATATGCAAATCTAACAATAGTTTATTCATGAGTGAATAAACAAATCCCATAACAGATTGTACAATAAAAAGACTAGTCTCTCAATTGAAGACTGAGAGCTCCTCCTTTTTTGTTGCCCTCTAAAAATAGCTCAATTTAATATAGATTGAAATTACTTTAAAGTTTCATATAATTTGCAGTATATTTCATTGACCTTAGTAAATAGTGAACTTGTAAATTCTATTCAATCACCGAATTCTTTAATAGAGTTTGCATGCTAAGGGACCTTGAGGTAATTTAACTATCTTATCCAAAGAAGGCTGCCCATAGCTACCACGTTTTAGAATAGTGGTGCACTACATTCCTTTTCTCGTTCCATGTACCAGAGTTGTTCCAGTTAAATTGGTCAAGGGAATACGACAACACTTTGCGTTTTCTTATCTTCTTCCTTCCTAGGAATAGGAGGCCCAAAAGAAAGGATTTTCAATATTGACCTATGACAAACCACTAGTGGCTTCCTTACTTGGGAATATGTTCTAGCAACGGGAAGTGGGCCAATATAGAGGCAGTGGTGTATTGGTGTATTTTTCCTTAAGATTACTTGTTCACTGTTCAATCATTTTTATTGTTTGCTGTTATGTCTATCAGATACTTGATATCTCTCTGTTCAATTCATTTTTATTGTTTGCTGTTATGTCTATCAGACACTTGATATCTCTCTGTTCAATTGGGTTTTGCAGGATGGATAGGCAGCGGCGTGAAGAAGAGCTTAAAAACCGACCTTCTAAAAAGCCACTTGATGCAGAACAACCCGTGTCAAATAGGGTGCTTGTTTTTACTTAATGCTGGCTTCATTAGATGCTTGAGTTTTAGTAATTTAATTATCCTCGTGGGTGGAAGAATTTCCTTGAATTTTTTTTTATAAATAATCCTGTATAAATTTTTGATCTAAATCGCGACTTTCTACTTATTTCTATGGTCCATTTAGGCAACCAGTCCTCAAACTGGAGTCCAACAAGCTGGGGGGAACTTGAAGTCTATGAAGGATAAATCCAGTCAGCAAGACAAGGATGTACAAGAAGGACCAGCCTTGAAGACTGCCGGGCCTGAGGGGGAGATAACAGCAGGTTCGTGCAGAGACAATTTCCTCATTTTCTTTTTTATCATTGTCAATGTTGAATAGTAGTGTGGTATCTGACTTGAGCATTCTTTGGAAATGAAGATTTTTTTCGCTTTTTGACTGTTATATATGATATTATACTACTTAAATGTTAGAGAATGTGCCATTGAAAGATCACTTTTTTTATGGGATTGGATGATGTAAGTTTGACCGGTTAGTTGAGGTATCATTAGAGTGTCTAGCATACAACTTTCCAGGACGTAATTTATCTATTGTTAGTTTTTTTTTTTAATTTCATTTGGGATCTGAAAGAACTCAATCCTCTTTATACTATGGTAACTAGGTTTTAGAACAATGCCTGTTTTGTGGATGAAGGATAGGAATTTTGTTGTGAAGTATGAGATTAGGTTTATTTTGTTATTTTAGTGTCTGTTTGGAACATTGATAAAAATCTACCAGCTGTAATATTAAACTGTTTTGTGGATCTTTTGCATTAAGTAAACACTGAACTCTCCCTCTCTCTCTCTCTCACACACACACACACTGCTTTTTCTGTAACAAATATGAAATACCCCCACATGCAGGCTGAGTGTTTAAAATTGATCAAATCCTGCCATTTAAATTGATCAAAAAAGGATATTGGGCAAATATTTAAGTTATATACCTGCACCTCTCCAGCTGGCCTGACTGTCGCACCCGTCCAACTTCTATTTTTTTTTTAATAATCACCAACAAATTTTTTTTTCATTAAACATGAAAAAGTATTACATGAGGGAAGAGAGTCCATCAATATAAAACATAAACATGTTCTACCGGAGGCTTGGTCCTAATGATGTCAGCAAACAAAAAGCATGTATAAGCCTTCAGCTGCAAACTGAAACAATCAGCCTGTCGAATAAGTTTTAGTTGGCAGTCACTCTTAGAGCATATTCCAGAAACTAAAATTGAGAGTTATTAAAACTAGCTAAATGAGGTGTCTTGTGGCATGCAACTGCGAACTACCAAATGTCTTTACATTCAGCAGCAGTATCTTTTATTTTCTTTTTCCTTTTTGGTTTTATTGGGGGAAGGGGGGAGGGAGAGGGTATGGGCAGCCCACGTTTATTAATAATTCTGTTCCTTTGTTTCTATTTCAACCTTTATGATCAAATTTATGAGAAATTTTGGCTTTCATCTTTTGAAGAACTTTCATTGCTAACTCCCTCTTTCAGCGAAATCATTGAACGTACTTGCTAATTTGATTCTGCTATGCGCATTCTGCTTGGAGTGTTAATTTCTTACTTTTCTTTGAATTGTCTTGTTTATCTGTAGGATTCTTATTGAAGAAAAGTGCAAAAACTAATGGGTGGAGCAGGCGATGGTTTGTTTTGAATGAGAAAACTGGAAAGGTTAGCAGTATAATGTTTTAACCTCCCTCAGTCGCGATTAAAGATCCTTTAACCTACTCTGAATCCCTATTTTCGTCTGATTGAATTGCATGTAGGACGCTGCATGGATCTTCATTTTTTTTCTCGTTATATACTTTGTAATTGTTGGATTTTCTACTGTTATATCGTAGATGAACATGCTAATTGCCCACTTGGGATGGCAGCGCACACCTCTGCTTTAAATATGACATAGACGTATGAATATAAAACAAATTTTTATCATTTTTTATCGGGCTCATATGTTCATTTTTTAGACCTGTCTAGAGTGATCAAATGAAAAGCAAGCTTCATCAATTATATTCCATTTTTTTCCAGTATGTAGCATAGGTGACCTTCTCAGTTTTTAGCTCATCATTGCTTGCAAGTGGTTCTACTTACATTCTTAGAGATGTGATAAGTTTTTTGATATAAACCTCTTGTGCAGCTTGGATACACCAAAAAACAAGAAGAGCGACATTTCCGTGGTGTCATCACTTTGGAGGTATGAAGTGCCAGAACATTTTTGAGTCATCTGTCACCATTTAATTGTGTATTCTTTTGTGTGATGGCAGATTCAAGGGTGCTTGTTTTGTTTTTTGTGTCAGCATATTTCTCATTGAGCTCTACAAACAAGGGTTCAAATATGCATTCCCTTTGTTGTTTTTGGCAGCGCTTTGCGCTAGATGGCTTTTTTCCTTCTCAAATTTTGTTTAAGGTCTTATAGTCAGGTTAATCCTATTCATAAGTTTTACTGGAAAAAATTACCAGTACAAGTTCTACGACGTGTCTAAATTGAGTTTTGCTTATATTACTCCTTGGCTTATAGTGTGTTGCTGGTGGTCCCAATATCTATAGATTGCGTCCACATGCCTCTTTTGTAGAAAATTACTGTTACTGGCCACATCATGACATTGATTTGATTTTTGGGATTGATATGGCCAATAAGTTAGACAATATTCATTTAAACAGACTTTAAAGAATATAAAGTATTTGCATCAGCTGTTGATGTACTACTTGTGATGTTGAATCTGGTTTATCTCATATCCTATCAAAACTGATTGCTTAACTGCATACCAGATACTTAAATGTCTGAGGATAAAAATATCTCCTAGTTCTTCCTAAAGCCATCCCCTGTGGATTCACTAGTTGTTTGCCTTAGGAAGAGGTAAAACCGTCAGGTGTAAATTTTTTTTTTTGGGTGGTGGACTGTTCTAATCAAGGGGTTAGTTCAAAGATAGGGAAGTTAGGCTCTCTCTGGGTTGGGTTGGGTTGCAATTAATTCTTGTATGTTGTACCCATCAATTTTTTGGAGGAGATATGTTTGAAGTCTGTATATGGGAATATTGGATGGCCAAGTAAAATACTAATCTAGATTGTAGGCTCTCTTTAGCTAGGCTGATTTTGGCTGTGTTTGATCAGATATTGGCACTTTTTTCAGTTGAATGATGTGTGCTTCATGATAAACAAATTTTCCCTGCATAGACTCTGGGAATGCATTACAAATAATAAACTTGATTTGCTAGCTCTGATCCAAAAATGCTAATAAGTTGAAAACTGTTGGTTTAAATTCTTATGCTGGTTTAAATCAAATTGCATGCCAATTTACACATCCCCCTCCTTGTGGATGCATATCTCAGGAATGTAATATTGATGAAGTTTCTGATGAAGAAGAACCACCATCAAAAAGTTCCAAGGATAAAAAGGCAAACGGGCCTGATATGGCAAAAACACCCACTCTCATATTCAAAATAACGAGCAGGGTTCCATATAAGACGGTTCTTAAAGGTAAGTTATTCGTCTCTAGTTTGACTTCAAGAGGATGTTTTGTAATTCCCTTTCTCCTGCCAATTTAACAAGACAATGCTCACTATAATTTCAATTGATCTTGCAGCTCACAGTGCTGTTGTGTTGAAGGCTGAGAGCACAGCAGATAAGGCTGAATGGTTGAACAAGTTGAGGACTGTTATTGGTTCTAAAGGAGGTCAAATAAAGGGTGAATCTGGTCCTCCCATGCGGCAAAGTCTATCCGATGGTTCTCTTGTGAGTCACTACATGATTCTTGATTCTTCTTGTCAAATTTTTCCAAATTCATAACCAAGCTATTTTCTGCAAATTTTTTTTTCAAAATTTTTTTTGGTTTCTTAATGTGGTTGGATTCAAATGTTTCCCTAGATTTCAGGGTGCTTTTTTTTTCTTCATATAGATCCCTTCTAAGAATTTCAATATTTTAGTATCTGGTACTGAGATAGTGTCCAAACTTGAAAGCAATTAGTTTGTGGTTTTTGTCCATCGTTGTTTCTTAAATTTCTAAATTGCCTGAAGTAGTATTTGTTTCCCTAGTCTGAAGTGCTGACTTACTTCCACAAATTTAGGACACAATGGCAAGAAGACCTGCTGATCCTGAAGAAGAATTACGATGGATGTCACAAGAAGTACGCGGTTACGTTGAAGCTGTCCTGAATAGTCTTGCTGCCAATGTCCCAAAAGTCAGTATTTCCACTCAAAGTCACTCTCGGTCCCATGGTTATCTTTATCTGCTTTTATCCTCTCTTCACACCTTTTACCATGTGTTCTGATTGTGCAGGCAGTTGTTCTTTGCCAAGTGGAGAAAGCTAAAGAAGACATGCTTAATAAGTTGTATAGTTCTGTCAGGTTAGAAGCATCTTTTGTTTCCTTGTTTGTGTATGGATGCCCACATCTTTGATTATTGATAGCATATTTGCTTGCATAATTTGCTACGTTTATGATATTTGCTTGTTAGGAATATGTCGCGAAATATAGTTGGTAGTACCCCAAGATTTTGTGTGTGAAACTTGATATTTATGGTACATAATTGCGTCTAATGCGAGACATGCTCTTGTGCTCCTAGGGAATTCAAATATCTTTCATGCTTGTCCTGTTACTTTATTTTGACATATCTCACGCCTACTGTAGTGCCCAAAGTACAGCAAGGATTGAGGAGCTGCTCCAGGAGGACCAGAATGTAAAGCGCAGGAGAGAGCGTTATGAAAAACAATCCTCTCTTCTTTCAAAGCTTACGAGGCAACTCAGTATTCATGATAATCGAGCAGCAGCAGCCTCGAGCTTGTCAAATGGTAGTGAAGCAGGTCAGGGTTGTACAGTATTTTATCCTCTTCTTTATTCTAGTTGTGCGTTCCAACAGAAAAGCCAAAAGTAATTGCACCGTAGTAATGGAAAAATAGAAAAGTTTTTAACCTCATGTTATTCATTTAAAAAAATTACGTGGATCCTTATTCTGTGGTATGTCTTAGAGTATTTATTAAGAGGATAGTATTATTAAAACCAATTTCACTTCACTTAGGTTAGGTTCTTGTGGGATAGTTTATTTCTTGTTTTTTTTTAAAAATTGAGATAATTTTGTAGGTTTGGCAACTTTTTGTATTTATTTCCACTCAGAGATTGTCATTGTCGTTAGGCCTATTATGTTTGAATAGATCGGAGAATTCTTGGCTTTTGTAATTCTATTCGGAAATCTGGTTAATAGATTGGATCCTGTCATCAACTTCTTATCATTTCTTTTCTGCATTTATGCGTGCAGAAAGCAGTCCGAGATCCAGTGGACCCTCATCGGGCGATGATTGGAGGTCTGCATTTGATGCTGCTGCCAATGGTCCCACGGACTCATACAGCAATTCATCGAGGTTTGGGTCCAATGGTCACAGTCGTCGGTACAGTGACCCAGCCC
This sequence comes from Ilex aquifolium, assembly GCA_951799425.1. NCBI lineage: Eukaryota > Viridiplantae > Streptophyta > Magnoliopsida > Aquifoliales > Aquifoliaceae > Ilex > Ilex aquifolium. The sequence goes on along the minus strand of OX637395.1, from coordinate 34,257,761 downwards.
AAAATGGTGATGTAAGCTCAGGCTCGAACTCCGGCGGCCGCCGCACCACCCCTAACCGCTTGCCACCTGCACCGCCTCCGTCCGGTTCCGGTTATAGATTTTAGGTTAGACTGAAAAAAACTAATGCATTCTTGTTGGGTGGGGTGGTTGTTTTCGCCTGCTCCTGATATATCGAGCTATTGTTAGGCTCAAGTTATGTTATAGTAGCGTTGTATAATTGGTGTACGTGTCTTTGTAGATAAAGTAATGTGCAATTGAGTGTTGCATTTTTGTTTGCAGTTGCTGGACATGAGATGTACTTTGCAATGTGTTTGCTGAGATTTTCTTTTGTCCTTCTGGGGTTTGCCATGCTGTCCATTTTTTTTTTTTTTTTGGATATTACAGATATATTAAACTCCATTATAAATTATTTTTTCCTCCTTATTGGATGGATAGAAGTCTGCATTCATCTCTCTCTCTCTCTCTCTCTCTCTCACACCCACCCACCCACCCAATGGTCCATCACCATCAGAACCTCTCCTATGCTAAGGATTAATCAGTGGTTGAACTCAATTCATGTCCTACATGGATTTGTAATGTGCGGAGATGGGCAAGAATCTTTTATTACTGTACCTGTTGAAACATGCATGAGTGGAGAGCTCTGATTAAAGCCTTGAACTGCTCTAAGGTGGATACTGAAGTAAACATCAAATGATATACGTCTTGTTATTGTGAATCTAAGTACAAGAGGTGTAGACAATTCGGGTTGCATTCCTTCAGGACAATCCCCTTGGTGTTTCATCCCACAATTTGCTTGAGATATGTAAAATGAGCAAAATTACATTTGCCCGGGATCAACTTTGAGTAGCATTTCCTGTGACAGCCCTTGGAATTTCATCTCGCTCGATACATGTGGAACTAAGGGACCAGACGAGGGCATGCTCTCAAGCACTGCAAGATTCCAGTTCGGATTCTGAATAGCATAATGCATGATTTATTGAACACATGCTTGAAACTGATAGAGCTAGTAAGAGATCTGTCCAGAGATATCAATGGAAAAATACTGTAAATGGGGAACCTTTACAATAGCAGTTCAATTGACTTGGTAAGTTCATAAGAAGAGACTCATAAAAGTAATTATATACATTCAAAAGCCATATTTACATTTCCCCTAAAGGAAGACGTAAGAGTTTCACCATCATGATTCTATACAAAATATGAGGTCCTATTTGAATCTAAGGGGTACTAACCCAGAAGTATAACAACCAGTATTCCTTTTATTGTTAAGCCATCTGAACTGGCATTTGATTTGCGTGGACACTCGTATGCTTATTCCTCTATTAACTATATCGGGCCTTGTCCATTAGTACTCTGTTGTATACCCTCCTTGAAGGGACTCGAATCATGTAACAGTTTCATGACATGCTTAACCTGTAAAGACAGAGAATTTAATTAAAATAACAGGAAGTCCATATGTAGGCATAATCACTCAGAATTTCTAGATGAACATATGCTGAGATGTTTCTCACCTCAAAAACAATATTTAAGCTAATAAACTTCGAAAAGCAAATTATATGAAGTTTTACTTTGTTTCTTGCAGTATTTGAAAGAAAAATCAGACAGAGAGCATGGAGATGCTTCAAATCACCAAATTTGATTGTGAGAATACCAAAAAAGAAAGTAAGCAGAGGTGTCTCAGGTTTCCATGAGGAACAGACCTTGGGAAGGAACTACCTCAGTTAGATATGTGGCTATCCCTAATATATTTAATAAGCCGAAGGTGATTGATTGTGGCCCTTTGATAGAAAATCGAGTCCTCAATCGATAAATCTCTTACATTTGCTGCTGGCGGATTGTACTTAATCCAGTCAGTTCTTTACAGCATCCAGATCTATTGGGAAAGCCACCTCATGTTTCCAAAACCTGTTCTGAACATAATTGAGCAATTTTGCAGAGCTTTGCTATGGTCTGGTACAGAACTCAGGAAGAATGCTGCTGAAGTGGCTTGGCCAGATCTGCTTACTAAAGGATGAAGGTGACTGGGACTAACGGGACTGCAAAATGAGAACGATGCCCCATTTGGCATCTCCTTATTGACAAACAAAGCATATGGAGCAGATAGGTTAAAACTTTCAATTTGAGAGAGACTTCTGGGAAATCAAGTGCCCCTCACCCCACAAAGAAAATGCTTTTGGAATTGGAGGGAGATGTTGCACTCAAGAGCAAGAGATAAGGCAAGACCTCTTATGCAGCATGTTATTGGTAATGGAAGGAATACTTTTTTGCATGACAATGACGCAAATTGTGTATATATATAACTGTGTGAGTTTAATGAGCCAATGAAAAATATGGGTCACTTTGGATTTTGTTCCAGAATGGCCTAGCTGCACCCAAGTGAGGGCTATTTGAGTCTTTTGCAAGAAAAAGTTATATGTTTGGAGTGTTTTGAAACTATATAGTTCTCTGGGAGTTTATGTGCAAAGCCTTATGGTGGCTTCCTTTAGAAGCTTTGGGGTTAGTATAAAAAAAGGGGCTCAGTCACTTTTCTAGTAGTTTTGAAGTCTTTGAGTGGAGAACTCCTGCAGAGGGTTCCAAGATTTGAAGGCTAGGGTTTTGAGGATTTGACCCCGCGGGCCCTATCAATCCCTCTGTCGCTGTTGTATGCTCGCAAGGCTAGCAAAAGGCTGCAATTTCTGTTTCGTTGCAGTTTCGAAAACTTCCAAAGTCATGCATTTTTCTTAGGTTAAGGGAGAACACTTGACCTTTGTTGCTTCATTTCAATTCTAGTGGTTATTTCATACTGGGAGATCGTACTTTTATATGCTGCTATGAGATCTCCAGCACTAGATCGTCTATAAAATTTCCCTGTTGCAGCTTCCATTTGCATCAGACAATTGGTACCCCCCTTGGCCCTCTCTTTCTAAGGTGGGGACCCATAATCATTTATGAATCTAAATTCTAGAAATCCCAATGTTAGCCACATTGTTGATGGCAATTAGTAGAGTTAGGCAGTTAGCGCTTTGAAACCTCAGATGTTTTACAGGAAATTAAGGCTTTAATGCCTGACTACTTCCTAATAACTCAGTAGAGACCAAGTGAAATGGTTACCAACAGTTAATGTTTCTACACAAACACATCAGCTTAATCTGCGCACGCATGCTCCTAGAGTAACCAGAATTACTCTGCACACCTGGGGCTTTAGTGTATGTTATGCATAGCAGCTATAGGAAGCCACTCCCATCTATCTTTCTAAGCATTCATTCTCCAACAAAATCTGGAGCCTTATTATAAACTTCTTTGGCAGCAACCACCTTGGCCAGACTTCATCAGTTGGGAAGCAACTAGTTGGATTGGCAAATCAACGGGCTACTGTGAATAAGATCTGTTTGGCAGCTACAGTTTATTACCCGTGAAGGGATAGGGATTCAAGAATTTTCAGTAATGAGTTCCTTGATCCAGATTGTCTTGAAGTATACACAAATGTGGATTGGTAGTAATTGGATGATAGGGAATCTTCACATCTTCCCCATGAAGGTAATACTCCTAGCAATAATAATGAAAAGGGAAGTCCCCCTTTTATTCATAGAAAAACAGACATGGTAAAGCAGAAAACTAGATAAACCAACTGCACCAACAATAATCTCCCCACTTTAGATACTATAGGTTTTTACCATCCATCCAGTATCTTCCCAATTTTCCCAATCACCAAGTCCCAAAACTTTTTGACTTGGTATTCTCCCCAGAGGAAGACCCAGATATTTCAAAGTCCATTTATCAAGAGAACAACCAAGAAACACCCACCAACCTATCCAACTTATCTTGCAAAAAATTAATACCAACTATGGAACTCTTATTAATGTTTACCTTAAACACCAAAAACCCAAATATTTTCAAAATGGAATACATATTAAGAATGTGCTCAATTCTTGGTTAAAAGAATCAAGCATCGTAATAAAACTATAAATAAGACTCGGATACTCTACCTCGCCTTGTCACTAAACACTCAACAAGCTCAACTTTCTTAGCTCTCTCTCTACAAATCTGCTCAAAAACATTGAAACTAATACAAACAAAATAGAGAGAGAAAGGGTCACCTTGTCGAAGAACCTTAAAGCTGTGAAACTCTTTCCCAGTTTGCAATTGACGATTGCTGAAAACTTAGTTGAAGACAAACATCCTAGAATCCATCTCTCCCAAGTATTCCCAAAATCTTTCGTTCTAAAACGAATTTTAGAAATTCCCACTCACCAATGACCAAAGCTTTCTCAAAATCAGCCTTAAAAATGACTCCTTCCTTCCAATTCTATATTCCTCCACCTCCTCATTGACAACTAAAACCACGTCTAGAATTTAACACCCTTTTGCAAAAACACTTTAAGACGGAGAAATGCTATCAAATAAAACTTCAAGACGGAGAAATGCCATCAAATAAAACTTCTCTCAATCTCCTCCACAACACTTATAGCCAAAACTTTATTCGAATGATATAGCCAAGCTGACCAACCTAAAATCACTAATCTCCAAATATGCATCTTTTTCAAGAGTAAGACAAATGAAAGAAGTATTATAAATGCACAAACAATCCCTTATATACAAAATTCTACAAACTCTCATTGAATCACATTTACTCACCTCTCAACAATTTAGAAATATCGCCACATAAAACACATCTATTCAAGTGAAAGAGTAAGCCAACAAATGTGAGCGCTCCTGCACTATACAGCTTTTTGGCGTCGCCCGATCTTGCTGGAGGCAGATTTTCTAAAAGAAAATCAGTTGATTACTTCCTACGATTCTTTCAACCCCTCAAAGCCCCAACAACCCTTCAAGTGGTGACATAGATCTTCTCTTGAAGCCGGGCACCTGAGCCAAGTTTCTTCTAACTTTCGTCTATTGTCTAATCTTCCAATTTGATCCATCGATCCTATGATCTTCGCAATGAGAGTATGTCTGAGGAACAAGGAGTAGAACAAGCTCAGAGGAAGGTGGGTACGCCACAACACAATCAAAAAGATTTTCAAAAAAAGTAATCATTCATAAAAAGGACTGAGCAAGCTCGGAAGTGAGATAAAAGGAGGTCAAAGTGTGGAAGGGAGGATCCTCTGCTCCTCCTATTATAGTTGAATGAACTCCTACGCCTGAAATTCCTCTTTACCGCATTTTCTTCCTTTTTGCAAGAGCTCTTTACGCTTGGAAAAAAACGATTGCGCTGAAAAACTACCACTTTAATTCCTCAACTTCAATTGGTCTCTCCAACCACTCAATCGAACTCCCATCATGTTATCTATCCCAGTTATACACACTTAGAAGAATACATTTAGAGACAAATTTAAAGATCTCACTACTATGACTTTTCTCCTCTACAACCCTTCATCTCATGTCTCAAGACTTTTAGTAGATTTATTTTTCCTCTTTCCATTGGCAATCCTATGAAACAACTTAGAATTATTATCTCTTTTTAGAACCATTTAGCCTTCGTCTTTTGTTTCCTATAGATCACTTCAAATTTATTCTTAAGATTCGTCTTTATCTTTCTAAGTAGTTCTCCCAAACCTCCTTCCTTCTTAAGACTATCCAACTCATCAATCCTTCTCAAAATGGAATTCTTTGTTTCTCGTCTTTAAATACCTCATTGTTCCACACTTTTTTTTTTCTTCAAGATTTTAAGACTTCTTCGTCAATGTAAAACCCTTTCCAACCTTAAACATCACACTCACCACATGACTTTTCAAAAAGTTCTTGCAAGAATGTTGATCCAACCACATATTCTTAAGCCTAAAATGTGTAGGCCCCCATCTTAACGTCAAATTTTTTTTTTTATCTTAACGTCAACTTGCTAATACAATTGGACAATGATTCAATACTATTCTAGCAAAACCTCTGGCCTCTCTCTTCAAAACATGTTCTCCCACCATTTGAAAACAAAAACCTATCCAATTAACTGAACCATCAAATTCTCTTAAAAGAAAGACCACGTGAATCTAGCACTTGATAAAAAAAAAAAGGTCAATTACCCTACACTCCCAAATAAAAGAATCAAATTATCTCATGCTTCTTCTTGTTCTATTCCCATTAAGTTGTTTGAAACCAATCTAATGACACCAAAGTCTCCTCCACAACAACAAATTACTTTTGTCACTGTTAAACAACTATCTACTTTAAAAGCTAAAGTTATTAGAGATGAGTGTAATATAAGTATTTATTTAATACTCACCTCACACGTGGCTTCCCTTTGGGTGGTCTATTCATGTAATTATTTTCATTTTTACTTTTTTTGTAGGGAGGAGTCCTAGTGAGATTCGAACTCAGAACCTCTAGGCTCTAATACCATGTAGAACACCATCTGCTTCAAAAGCTTAAACCTATGAAGCACAGACACTCTCGAGAATGTGACGTATCCGTGTCGAACACCGACACTCTCGGACACGTGTCGGATACTCTTTTATCCGTGTCCATAATTAAATGATAAATTTTTAATTTCGGACACGTGTCAGACACTTTTTGGGTGACGTGTCCGACACTTCTTTAGAACGTGTCTACTACTAAACAATAAACATGTGTTGAAATGTGATTAACAAAATTTAAAAATTTTAGAACATATAATTACTAATACTAGACATGTTAAAATTGTACTCCAAATATAATAATAAAAATAACAGATGCATAAAAATTTTAAAAATGAGGAATTGAGAAAATGAGAGCAATTATTTAAATTATATATTAGGTACACATTGTCTACAAAACAAATTGATAATTACTGACTATTATGAGGATGCTTTAGTCTAAAAATTCACAAAGATGACTAGACATTATATTTACTTATCATAAAATGCTTAATCTTTTATGAATTGTATATCATTATCACTATATTTGTAATAAATTATATAATGCTATATATAAAATATAATTTTTTTTATAGCGTGTCCGTGTCCGTGTCCGTGTCCATGCTTCTTAGGCTTAAACTATTAAAGAGGGTGTAACTTAAATATTTATACTTCAATATGTCCTCTCACGTGTTGGCTAAAATTTGGGCCAACCACATAAAAAACAAATTTGTAATTAAGGTGGCGATGAGATGTGAACAGGACCTCCTACTCTGATATCAATTTAAACAACCATCTACTTTTTTTTTTAATAGAAAATGAAGGAATATTATTAAGGTGAAAAATGAAAATAGTATATGAGAGGAAAACAAGACAAAGAAATCAATTGACAACACTATTAGCACACTTGAGCCCAATGATCTTTAATTAAAAATAGAGCAACCCTTTTTCCTTGGACGTGGACACCCAAAGAGATTTCATCCCATAGATCTTCCCAATGAACCTCATTTTCCTCAAAAATTCACCCATATATTTCCAACCAAACCACCCAAAATAAAGCCCACCACACATCTCCACAGAGTCCTGGCTTTTGGACATGAACCAAAGCAATCATAATTCATATTGGGCACTAAATCACAACTACTTGGAACCACCCAAGAGATCCCCAAAATACTCCAGTGTCTATTCTACAACTTGCATCAAAAGCATAATAAAGGAACCCATGATCCGTGCATATCTTTCTTACAAAGGATGTGCCACTGTGGTTGAAGAGAACATGACGACCTTCTTTTTTGGAGCAACTCATTAGTATGAAGGCCTTATGTGCAATCAATCATGCAAAACTTGTACCTTCAAAGGTGTCTTTCTCTTCCAAACAAAAGAAAAGGTTCAAAAAATTGAATAGATGGATTATTGATTAAAGGTACAAAAAAAAACAATTGCGAGAATACTCGCCCAAAGAAAAAAGGTTCCATCTTATTCTATCCAAGGAATCTAGTCTCCAAACAATGTTGTCAAGAATACCCAAGAGAGAAGGCAATTTGTCCACTTCACTATCTCTTAAGTTTCTAAACAAATTAAAGTTCCAACTATTGATGGAGAAGACAAGGAAACAATACTACCAATGAAAGAATAGTGAGATCTATATAATCGATATAAACAAGGAAATAAGGATGTAAACGAAGCCTCTCCCACCCAAGCATCTTCAAAAATCGAAGTTCCTCCCCATTGCCACTAACATACAATTTTGAGAAAAAAGGAATAATCATTGAGAAATAAATTTCCAAGGACACCGTGAACGATTTCTCTCACTCACATTAGAATCCCACTTATGGTCATGAATCTCATATTTGCACTTGATCACTAAATGCCAAAGACAATTATGCTCAATGGGGAATCTTCAAATCCATTTACCAAGTAAAGCTTAATATATACTAATTCAAAACAACAACTATGAATACTTAAGTAACTACCATGGACACTTCCCATTGGACCAAAAAGTATTCTTCTGTGGTGTGGGACACACAACATTACTTGATCTTCCAAAGTGGATGTGTCTTTTCTAGTCATGCAATAGTTACCATCACTATAGATATTCCCAATAGTGATGGGGGAAAGGGAAGTTGAAATTAGTATGGATTGAGATAGAAAAGGAAGACTCAATCCAACACAGTGCAATGACAAAAGAAGATTCATATAAAAGACCCCAGTACTTAGGCAAGAAGAGTTGAGTTGAAACTTGTCATCATTCTTCTTAGTGAATAGGGGCAACACAAAGACACAGACACACAAGGAAGAAGGTGAAAAAGGCAAAGGAAAGAGATCAGACTTAATGCGAGCTTACTATTATTCATTTCATAAGCATGCATTACCAGCCACAAAAGTGAAAAATGAAAATAGTGTGAAGAATCTTTTTTTTTCGTAAATGTTGCAGTTCTAAAGGATGAAGAAGTAATAGTTTCCCTGAAAAGGGATGTTTACTAAACTTTGATAAGATAAATATAATTACCTGAGCCGTTTCTCGCACCAAAAAGTCCTCTATGACTTTCCTAAAACCTTCATCCATTATATAATGACAGCTGTAAGTCGTCACCGGAAGATAACCCCGCTGAATCTTATGCTCACCTTGAGCTCCAGCCTCTACTTTGTCAAGATTAAGTTCAATCGCTGCCTCTATCGCCTGAAATACTATTACAAACCTTAGCAAAAAATGACCTTTTCCTTTTTAAACCAATATTCTTAACTGTGCCTACCAAAGTACCAAAGAAATTTTAGGATATCAACAAAACATGTAGACCTATCTTTAGGAGATGATACTTCACTGAAACTTTTGCTAATTAATACACTACTTCTGTGATCAGGTGGGAGAGAAAATCAAACTTAAATATTTCCAGAAGGAAATGAAACAAATCGTTGAGTGCTCAAACACCAAAACTGGAGATAGAAGACACACAAGATAATTAAGAAAGAAAAGGTAAAAGGTGGCAACAATCAATGTATAATTGTTGCAATTAAACAACCACAGTAATTTCCTGTGGTATTAACTATTGCCACTTTCCAAGATTGCTCTTCTGTTTATAAGTTTGCATGCATGTTAAAACCACTTTTTAACAAGTATAAGCTGTTTGTTTAATCCCCAAAAAACAAATATTAAACAACTAGCAGTTCCACTTTTAAGTGACTTTTCTGTAAATCCTTTATGTCCACCTCTACTGATCAAAAGTAAAATCAAACCTGGTAATAGCATGCTTCAAAATGCAAACTTGGGTAGTATGCTTGTGGGAGACATCCCCATACGCGGCCAAATAAAGTATCTCCTCCAATGAGATTAAGGGCTCCAGCAACAAACTCATCTTTTTCTTCAGCCACAATAAGTAGCACATCATCGCCCATCCTCGAACCCATGTTGTGAAAAAAATCCCTGGTTAGATAAGCGCTACCCCACCTACAAATAAGCCCACAACACAATTGATATGTGCCAATTTCAAGCATCTTCAACCATATAGAATTGTTCAGATAAAAGTAAACAACAGGAGCAGATTGGTCACAAGTAAGACGAGAAAAAAAAAATTGATATTGAAATCATTCAAAGGGGACTGAACTTGTTATCTGTGGTGTTCCTGTAGAACTTATAGAAAGTATCCCAGTGTATAGCCTGCCATCACAATATTTGAAAAGCTGAAGTAAGAACTTCAATTTCTTATGGACACAAATTGATGAATGAGAAAAAGGTAAGAACTTCAATGTCTTATGGACACAAATTGATGATTGAGAACAAAGAAACAAGTCTATATGGATTATGACAATTCATGAACTAGAAATATTTTTGGAAGTTAAAAAGGGCTTACCATGAAACTATCGTGCCTGAAATTTAAAGCATTAACGGGAAAATCACAGGTTTATCTACACCAGCAGTCAGAATTAAAATTTTGAAAGACCCACCCCAAGCTTTTAGCAATTAAAGAATTTAGTTGAGCAGACAAACAGACCAAGAAGCCCAAAGTATAACTTTCCTGAGGGCTCGCCAATAAGTTCTAAGAGAATGAAAGGACATTCCAATCACTATAGTAAAACCCTGTATTACACTTGGTATTGTGGTATTAGAGTGAGTCATCCTCCAGAAATTTCCATAGAGGTACATAAAATTTATTTTGACTTCCGAAGTTCGACGTAAAATCCTTGAAATACTTCATGTTACTGAGGCTCAACTCAAGCATCAAGTTCAGATAGAACTATTCAGAAACATCAAAAGTTAAAACAAGACGCTAATCTTACTACAAACACAAGGGCATCGAAGAATAATCACTTCCAACAGTGCACATACTGTTGTTGCTCCTTCTTGGCCTTTCTTATCAGTAAAAAATCCATTACATATATCAACTATCAAGTTTATCGTAAAGGATGGACCCCATCCTTTTCTTGGAAAGCGAATATTTATAGAGATGAGGAAGTCTGCCATGTTTTTCCCACAGGCAATGTGGGACCAAACTCATCACTCTTTCTGAAATTATGCATATAAAAATATCATGGTCTCCACTTGTAAATTATTCATGGTATTAAATGTTCCATACATGCAAATTATTGACCATAGCCTGTCGAAGGCAAACCCTTTAAGCCAGAACCCATTTCTTTCGAAAGAAATGCCTGTAAGAATGCTTTGTTAAAGCTCATGTTTGACACAGCTTGTATCATAAGAGCTCCACAAACCAACTACCCACGAATAGTGCTCTACATTTTGTGGAAATTTCTAGAACTGTCTTCAATAAGCACTCAGGATTCTGATTTGGGCTTTAATAATGAGCCAAGCATCTTTATTCCAGCAAACTTTCCCCTTTTATTTCTAATCCTAGCCTAGCCAGAGGCTTTTTTTTTTTTCTGAACAAGGTCAGATTCCAATGGGGTCAGAATACAAAAGTTTATTTCCCCTTTTTCACTATCAGTAAAAAAAAAGAGATGATGACGCATAAGGAAAGGCAACTCTGATAATAGAACAAGTTATCGTATGAATAACATTAATATGCCACATACAGCCTAATTGCACATGTAACCAGTAATACCTTAATTTCATATCCACGTAGGCGTTTCATCTTCAAATTTTGAGCAGAGATCTGTGTTAAGGAAAGTTCATTCAAAAAATTTAGAAACTTGTGTGAATGCAATGCTTCACACTCCTCAAGTCCTTACCAAAGTTAACATATGATAAACTGTAAATTTTTCTATCCGTGAACATTTTCTCTATAAAATGGGACAAAAAAGAAGAATAAGGCATGCTCAAATGAGAAACAAAATATACGGGGAGGGAGAGAGAGAGAGGAATCAAGATCAGGATTGCTAGACAATCAAGTTCAAAATGGCCAAACCACACCCTTACGTAGGCTTCAATAGCCTTTTTGGGAAGCTTGGCTGCGCAAGGAAACTCAAATGTCAATTTGACACCACTGAGCTTGGGTTGGGTTGGGGCACTAGGCAACCTGTCCCAACTTGAATCCAAGTTTATCTATATTAATAGATGCTGCTCATCTCAAGTCTATATGATTGATGAAACATACATATTTTAGACTGATTATTCTGTTCTAAAATATTTATTTTTAGGAACCAAATATGTTTTTTTTTTTTGGATAGGAAATGATAATATCATTAATCATAAAAGATAAAAAAAAAATTACAAAAGCAAGTCGATGGTGGAAACACGCCAAAAAGAAAAGTGCGACCTCCCTTCTCAAGAAATAGACATTCACAAATTACAATAAAATTAAACGATGTATTAATAATAATGTATCAAAAAAAAAAAAATTTGATATTTGTGCAACTGAAGTTTAACAATGACTCAATAGTCGATACATCAAATAAACTTTTTACATTGAGTCACTGTGAAGCAAGTGAGAGAAAACAACAACAATAAAAATTAGTAACCTTGCTCACTCCATTCAAGGACATATAGAACGCTGGTGCAATTTAAAGGAGAGAGTCCTAATGTACTGGTGGTGCTCCTGCATCCGATGGCAGAAGAGGAGATATTTATTTCTCCTCTTCCTCAAAAAAAAAAAAAAGGTCTTTCCAACCAATCACACATCTATCTATGTATTGGATTTTTTTACACAGATTTGCATCATCTCATGGGGTGTTGGAGACCCTTTTCAGGCAAGACCAATGTTACCTGGATTGTGGGTCATTTTGGTGTATAGTACGGGTACGCGATACGACACTTTCTTAGGTACACGGTACGATGAGAGTCGGCTTAGTTGATCCAGTGTTTTGGGTTGTAATTTGTTTTGAAACTCTTATCTAGATTGTTTTCACTACTTTACAACGTTATATAACATAGAACATCCATAAACACTAAGTCAGTTACCATTTATCTTACATTTCTACTCGATTTTCTATTATCTAAAACAATATATAATTAAAAATCTATACACATATAGTCAATTAATATGCATTTTATATTTGTGCTACATGTACCAAAGTGAATCGATTTAGGATTACGTTTTGGTGATCTAGATCACGAACCCATCCCGATTGGGATCGATGTACCCAGATCGTGGAAAACTGAAAATTATGGTAACTATGGGCAAAACTGACTTGTGGAAGAAAAGAAAAGTTATCTCCTATGCGATTCCAACAATTTACCTCTTTATCAGTTTATCCCATCAATGTTTGTTGTTGATGGTCTTCGAAAGTTGAAGAAAGGGCTAGTTTTTCAGAGATATGTCATTTTGTTATTGTTTGACTCATTTGTCGGAAAGAAATGCAAGGATGCAAGGATGCAAGGAAGTTTAGCTATAAGGGGGAGCTTGAGGGCAGGTAATGGTAAAGTATTTGGCATCTTTTTGAGCTTCTTTAAGGAATTTGTGCAGATTCCCCTATTTTATATTCTTGCGGATTGGAGAGTCATGTGCTTCACCGATGGATTCATAAGTATTTATTTCTGTTGTTATTCTCTCAGTTAGGCATGTTGGTTGGATGTATTGTTCACCATTGTGCATCTGCATCTTTCTGTAATCTTCTCTTCATCTACGAAATTTCATTTCTTTTATGAGAAAAACAAAAGGCAATTTATCCCATGCACATTATTTTTCTTGCACGCATTTTTCAAGATTTGAAAATATGTATTTTGAATATTCCATTTTTTGAAGGCAATTAGAGAGGTTAGTCCATTGACAGGAGTTTACCATGGAGCTCCTACTTATTCAAAGGCGCTCTGATTTACAGTGGTTCTTGTGCACGAAATCAGTTGGGCCGTTGAAAAATGGCAACCAACAATGATGTAGACTAGAATCCATTATGATCACCTTTCTTCTTAATAACCGTTTCCCATTCCGGAGCTGTCCTCCAAGTCCCCAATGTAGTATGTTTAGTTAGGAATTAGGATGACAAAATTATAATTACAAAATTATTAGGAGAGCGATGAACCAATAGTGTGATTCATAAAGCTATTTGATTCAGGTGTTTGGACATCAAAAAATTTCTCCCAAAAATACTATTTATTTTAGGTGCAACGTAGTACACACATCAAATTCTCAAACTAGTTTTCATTTATGAGATAAAAACTAAATTCAGTATGATCATTACTTAGGAAGCACGAATATTTTCTGAAGGGGTGTCGTAGGGTCAAACACGCGCCAAACACGGCCGGCACGTGGCTAAAAGTCTCCTGAATAGTGAACTCAGTCGAACACAACCAGGATACAACCAAGATACAACCAGGAATTTTTTTTTTTTAAAAAAACGATTGTTAACTATTAAAAAGGGTGTGATTTCTTTTTTTTTTAATTTGTTTTTTGTTATGTAATTTATATACTATAAATGTTCATGGATGTAATGATGTTTGATGAAAATGGTGGATACTTATTTTGATATATTTCAATTTTAATCAAAAAATTAACATTTGTTGGGTCTTATTATTAATATTGTTATAATATATGCTTCATTTTTAATATATTATAACTCTATTATCATCTACAAAATATATTATATTATTTTAATAACCGTATCCTTGTCATACTTATATCCTATATTTTCAAACTTTGTCATATCCCCATGTTCGTATCCGTGCTTCCTAGATCATTACAAACAATGACAAGGTAACGAGGGGAAACATATTTTATATATGTCATATGTGCACCATGTATTTTGTTCGGTCCAAACATCCGGTTACCCAAATGCTGCAAGATTGGCATCCTTCAAATATTGCTATTAGAAGCTTAAGATTACTAAAATCCTAAAGAATTTATGAATGAACTATTTCCTTGGCTAAATATTTTCGGTCATACATTGAATAGTTACATACATTGTCTTATTTTATCAATTTAATCAATAAAGCAACACAAGCCATATGAAAGTAATGCAATACAGCACTGCTTGGGTACTTTTATATCACTTATTATTAGCAGAACACATATCATGTGAAGTGACTTTTGCATTAGAATAAAATAAAGAATACAGTAAGTATTAGAACATGTGAGATTGGGCATCTAAATCCAAGAAACCATTCAAAGAAGGCTTTTACAATTTTATGTGGAGATGAACTAATCACTGCATTTTTTACAGCTAGTGATTCCTAGAATGGGTTAAGCACCAGAACTTATGTATATTCTCCAATATTCCTCCTAGTATTCCTGCATATGATTCTTAGGACCACCCATTTATAGGTAGAAGTTGCAGGACTATCACCATGATCTAAAAGTAGATGATAAGTTTCCACTGCTGGTAATTCCTCTGAAATCAAAATGCTAACACACTTCAGGTAAAAATATTAACTAGCATCTTGTCTTGCTTCAAACAGAATTCATGTGAGAGCGAGACATTCGAGTTCATCTTCTAGTTAAAATATAGCGAAATTATACAACATATAAATAAACTAACCTTCTTGCGTTCTTGACGAATATTTTTCCTTTTACTTTGCTTCATGTCCATCAAAAACTCATCAAAACTGTGCCATGGGATTGACAATATAATTAAAAAAAACAACTATTTGGACTCTATAATATGTGGGACTAAGATGAACACGACAAAATTTTACTTAAGGTGGATCCCAAGAAAATTTACATTTGTCAAGATTTAGGCTTTAGATTTACCAACAATATCGACACCGAGTTAGTGCTAATTTCAAGCTTATATGGATGTTACCATCAGCAAGAAAGTACACATCACTCACTTTTTGTAGTTACGATTCTTCCAATGGTACTGTATTCCAATTCTCTGTAGAAAGCCTTTTTCCTTCATTCTGTGCCACTCACTTTCACAGGGAAAGGTGACATGAATTGATGAAAGTTGAAGCTGCCAGAAATTTGAAAAAAAAAACAATTAGTGGTCAGGATGTATATATATTTTTCTTCTAGTAGGAAACTGTCTATTAAGAAAACGCCAACAAAGGGGGTGCAACCTGTAGACACAGTGTATACAAAAGAATTATACGTGATATCTACAGCAGCTAAAAGTTAGGGGTGCAAGCTGTAGACACAGTGTATACAGAAGAATTATACATGATATCTACAGCAGCTAAAAGTTAGGTTCCAAGTAGAACTCTCCCAAAAAATAAGAAAAGATACAATTCACCCCGGATACACCTCATTAAGCCAAAAGAAAAGAAAAGAAACTCAACATCAACAACTTCCCCTAGTGCAAGGAGCCCCACTCCTTCAAAAGACCTCCTTTTTTCCCTCCACATAGTCCACATATAGGCAAGCTTCTTCCATATTGTCCCCTTGTAATAGCTAACATAACCTCCACAATCACCTAAGAAATGCCAAACAAAGCAAAACATAGCACCACATCACCCAAGCCACGTCGCAATGGAAACATAAGTGATTGACTGATTACTCTGCCTTTTGGACATGTCACGTGAAACAAGAATTCAGAATAATGTTACACATCCATTCAATTGCTATCAGGGGCAGAGTCAGAAAATTTATTTTGGGTGGGCACTTTAATTACATATTTTGATATCTTTTCTTTCCTAATCTATACTATATTATATAGCAAACAAATTAGGTGGGAGAGTCTTTCCCTCCCTATTCTCTCAATTTTTAGAATTTTGATTTATTTTAATGGATTCAATCAAAGTAAATTTCACCATGTGGCATAATCATCGGTCTACTAACCAATAACTCATTTAAATTTTTTAAAAAAATTATTTTCTATCCCCTCAAGTATTTATAATAATTTATCTAACTTCTTTACTCTTTAAATGGTAGAGTAGGAGAAAGGAGAAGATAGTAAAAAGGGTAATTAAAGGTGATGAGATACAAATTCCGTGCATCGCACATGGTCGTTGCTAGTAAATAAAAGAAAAATGACGCATTTATATTTATTATATCATATTTGATGCATGAAGTCCGTTCGAGATAAGAGTCAAAAAAACGATATGTGTTGTTGTGTAAAGGAAAAAAAAGACTAATTACCACCCTTGTAAAAAAATGGGTTTAAAGCCTTTTTTGTAATTGAAAAATTATCGGTCATTCACCGAGCATCCATTAGGTTATGTAATTGAATTTTACAATTTTTAACTTTTTTAATTTATTTCATAAACTATCTTCCAAACATTACCATTAAGATATTAGAATAGCATAGTCACTAATGACTAAACTATTTAAAAATTGATTGAAATATCATAAACACTGCAATCAATAGTCGAATAAAAATAGAGACAAACTCCCGCAAAAATATAAAAGTCATTGAAGGTGAATTGCAAGCACTTTCACTTCTAAATTAATATGATAGAATTAAAATTCATAAATAATACAATAAAAGGACTAAACAATTGAACTAAGAAATTGGGTGGGCATAATTAAAATATATCTACACTAGCAATTGCAATATCAAAAATCGAATATTAATTGAATAATATTTATATTTTAAATAATAATTTTCTTTAATTACATAATTTAAAATTAAAGTGAAAACAGAGAAAATAAGAGAGGTTGTAATCACCCATACAAAATTATTTAGTGCATTGGGTACCAATTGTAATTATAAAATTATAATAATATAACTAAAGGGGACGAATGTGATTAAGGCAAGTTCCCTTATTGCCCTAAATGTCCACTTATATAGATATACTGAATATTTTATACCTTGAGAAAGGAAAAAAAAAGGATTATGCCGCTGAGAGAGAGAGAGAAAAGGAAGGAGGACAAGAAGAAAAGGTTTGGATCCATTAAAGGTATGGGTTTATTAATTTTATAGGTTTTAAAGTTTATTCAATTACATGGTGCTAGGTTTATTATAATGAGTGTATATAATATAATATATATATATATATATGTGGGTCTTATAGTATTTTGTTGATTCTTGAAGTTATCAGGTTAAATTTAAGTTTGTAGTTGTTGGGATTTGATGGAGTTTAATAAATATGTAGAAAAAAAAGAAGAAGAAGAAGAAATAAGAAATGAATGACTGAAATTGCAGAACAAACTTTAGAATTCCCGCATGAAGAAGATGATGAAAAGTCATAAATTACAGAAACACCACCTTCAATTACAAGACTTTATTTTGGCCCCAATATTGTTATAAACTCAATTTTGACCACTTTTTCAATTGGTAATTTATAAGATAAGACCCCAATGGTTTTGAAACAAACGTTATCATTTCAAGACAACCCTTGAGGCTTGGAAAGTGTTTGAATTTCTAAAATGACCCCTAAAAGTTTTGATTAAGTTTCAAAAAATTAAGGGCAAGTCATAATAAATCAAATCGAGGTTATATTCTCAAAAATTGGTCTCTAGAACCTTAATTACTGTTTTGGAAAATTTATGGCAGCCCCGAAATCAAAAAAATTATTTTTCAAGGAAATTACACTTTGACACCAAAAGTTTCAAAAATTATGATTTGACCCAAAACTTTAGAAACTGTTTCTAAACTGCCCAAAAACTTCCATACCCTATTATCTTATATTAAAAAAGTAATTTCTATGTAAATGATATATAAAGTGTATGTCAATGGGTAAGAGGTACGAAAATTAAATACAGAATTGCAAAATTGCAAAATTAGGAATATGAATTGATTCTTACATGTTATTTTGGATTAGGTAGTGATTACATTTAGATTAAGATAGATGGTTTTGAATTGGAATACGAGAACTAAGGTGAGTAGTTTACTACTTTTGGGAGAATTTTCTATATTAAATATGTGGGGTGTGTGTGGATGTTTCATATATATGTCATATATATGTTGATGTTTGGGGTTGAAATCAAATGTTTTACAAATGATTGTTCCATTGGTGAGAGGTTATTAATATTGACTTTGGGAAATATGTGGGATGACTTTATGTCATTGCTAAAATGTGCTTTGGTGGAAAAAGATGAATTTTACGTGTTGGGAAAAATGGTGGTTTTGGTGTGTTAAAAGCATATTCTATGAGATGGTGACTGGTTACCAGGTCTAAATGGTACCGGTGTGACCGTTATAGGGATATGCACATATAGATCAGTCATCAAGTTAATGATGACAAGAAACGGGGTCAGTCATCAGGCTAGTAACAACAAGCGACGGACCAGTTACTAGGCTAGTGGTAACAAACAAGAGATGTGGCCTAACTATCGGGCTAAAGATACTAAATGTATTTGAAACTCTGTGTGTGTGTGTGGGTGTTTGGGTTATAAATATCTTGTCATTTATAAAGCTATATATTTGTGAAAATGAGTGAGTGTTTGTGATGCAATTCATAAGATGCTCAAGGAAATACAAATTCAAAGATGTGAAAGATAATGAAATTGACTTTTTATCAAGACAAAAATCTATATGGAACATTGCATTATTGTATTTTGATTCTTATTTTAAGTCAATTTGTTAGTATTAGTATTTTTTATGTCCTTTTAATATTTTTTAGTGTCAAGGGTATTTTTATAATTTCTAGAATTTCTGCAACAGGTCATATTTTTGGGTCAAATTATAGTGTTGAATATTCTAGAATTTAAAGAACTAGTTCTAGTTAATTTTAGTTTTCTAATTTGTAGGGATCTAGAGTTTTGGAGTTTTAGAGACTTTGAAATCTTAATCTTTTAGGATTAGGAGTACTTAGAACTCTATATATAGTTAGTATTCCTTTTAATAGATACAGAGAGAGAGATTCAAAATTTTCAGCAATTACATGTTTCTTGAGTTGTGTGATACAATTCTAACACTAGGTGTGATGCCTACGGAACCCTAGAAGTGATTCCTAGCCAAAATTACTATTCACAACCCCATTACTGTTCACAAGTACTACTCACAATCCCTGAACAGCCCCTAAACAGTCCCTATTTTTATTTTATAAAGTTGTCCTACATCAGTTTGGGTTATAAATGTCTTTCCATTTATAAAAATTTTTGTGAACACGGGATCATTTTGCTTAAATAATAATGCGATAGAGACTGGGGTACAATTTGTTGTACTTATCTATGTATCGAAGTTTATTTCTTATATATAAATTATGGGACCTATTTTCACACCTCATTAGAGGTGGTTGTTACTTACGGGTCATCGCGCTCATAAAAATATTTAACATTTTTCAGGTGAAGATCAGGGTGTGCATTATTCATACCGAATATATCAAAATAGTTTAGAAAAATTGAACATTTTTTAACAAAAATAATTTAGGAAAATTAAATCTACCACAAATCAATTAAAACAATCTAGGGTAAAATTTTTTTTAACTAAATCAATCTTAGATATAGGAATAACTTAATCTATCACAATCAATCTACTCAAGCCCAATCAATCGAAATGATTTAATCCAAAAAGTAATTCATAACACGTAAATTTCAAATATAACAACCCAGTTATTTGAACAAATTATAATTGTCAAT
Source organism: Ilex aquifolium (assembly GCA_951799425.1). Lineage (NCBI taxonomy): Eukaryota > Viridiplantae > Streptophyta > Magnoliopsida > Aquifoliales > Aquifoliaceae > Ilex > Ilex aquifolium. Next base: position 34,237,672 of record OX637395.1, on the reverse strand, counting down.
ATCAATTGGACGTAAAAAATAGATAACAGAGAGACAAATTTTGAAATATAGTGGTGTAATCCTTCAACCCATTTGGCAAACTATATCCTCCTGAGCTACGGATTATATTTCAAATATATCAATACACAAACATCAAATTTTCATAGTTCAGTTCAAATCCAGATATCAATGTTTTACTTTCTATGGTGAGAAAAAAAAATTAAGTGGGTAAGAAAATAAAAACCCTAATCACTACCCCAAAAAATTAAAACATATAATAATGATCGAAATCAAAGAAATCGTTCATGGTTTACCTCCCGACAAGCCAACTTTGAAAGAATCTCTTAAGCTCCCATCCTTCTAAACTATCTTCTCAATAGATCTTGACAACAACGATTGAAGTCGAAAATAGAGAGAAGTACCATAGAGGGAGTAAAAAACTGACGAGAGCGAGTGTAGAGCTAGAACAAAGCTGGAGCCTAAGGATCCACGGAAGTCGAACAGAGAGAGACCACAAAGGAGCCACACGAATTTTTGGTTGGAATGAAGGAAACCAGGGACCTGTGCCCTAATAAAGGAAAATTCACGTTTTACTTTTACTAAAGTTTAAAGGAACCCCACATGTTTGAAAAAATGCATGATTACCCTTAAGTTTAAAAGTTTTCAGTGGGGACAATCTCTAACAAATTCTAAAACTTCGAAAATTTCAAACTATTCCCGAATTTTATTTTTTTTTGCAGTGGGGGCTGAGGTTAAGTTAATTAAGCATGATTAATGTAAGATTAAGACTTGATTAAGGACCCTTAAGTACACTTAGGTTGTAGTAACTTAATTTAATTAAGGACCCTAATCATATGGATTAACTTAAGTTGATCGAGTCTAGACATATCTAATTAAAAGATTACCCTAGCTAATCAAGCCAGCATTGTTAACTTTTCTAAGGGAGCTTGTGTAGAGAAAGAGGTGCTTGTGTAGGTAAGAGATAGAAAGTGCTAAGTGAAGAAACCTCTAGGGAGAAAAAGCTTTAAGAACTACAAGTGTCCCATCTATACATATATATGTGTGTGTGTGTGTGTGTGTGTCGTGTAATTATATATATCTTGTATTAAAGAAAGAGAAAAGAGGAGCTTGTATAGAAAAATACATGCTTGTGTAGAGAACGAGAGAAGACTAAGAGAAAAGTGGAAGAAAAAAGAGAAAGAAATTCAAGGAAGTAATCTAGGATTTGGAATTACTCCCAAATTAGGTATGATTCTTGGATTTAAGTAAATTGGAAAGAATTAGTTAATAACCACCAAGAAAGAGAAGTAAACAAGCAATCCTATTCTAGTTAGTTTAATTATAAGGCTAGGAGTATTTCACATGATATGAACCTTAAGTTGTTAATAATGGAATTTAAACACTTTTCAAAATTTCTGAAAATTTTGGACAATAGGTGTTTTCGGGATTATTTATATGACTTACAATGGGTTGATGATTATTAAACTATGAGGGTTTAAAATAGATTAGTAAAAGGTTCTTTTGGCTTTGGTTTCATGCAAAAAAGATAAAATCTCAAATTTTGGTGAATTTCTAAAGTTAATCTTGAAACCTAAAAATCTGGAGCTTATGCTTGGTTTTACAAGTTGCTTTGAACATATATTTGATCTCCAAAAATAGTAATTTTTTGGTGAAAATGAAGTTCTTTGAGTCTTAGTCGCCACTAGCCTTAAGAAGATTCAGATTGATTATGAAACTTTTAAAGTACAAAGGTCTAATCTGGCAAATTATGGAAATAATGCATAAACGGAAACTTTAAATGGGAATTAAAACTGAAATCTTGGACTTATTGACCAAGAGGTTTAAAGGACTAAAATTAATGTTTTTCCTCTTACCTGGAATGAGAAGAAAGAGGAATAAAAATAAATACATGATGACAATCATCAGGGATCAATAGTCAACATATTAAGTACTTACGAATAAGAAATACTACCTATTTATTGTGAAATGAAAGTAATGTGTATGAAATATGTGTAGGATTTGTTAAAGGGAGTCAAGAGTTAAAAAGCCTAGTTAAGAACTAAGGTGAGTAATCTTATACCATGGAGTGGAATTTTGATGCTTATATCTTTTCTAAATGTTACCATATGCTTATTTGAGAAATTATGTATTGAATACACAATTGTGATGCCATGTATTATCAAATGACTTGAAAAGTGTCTATGTACTACGTGTCAATGCCATAATAGTTCCCAACCGAGCGACTCCAATCCGGTAAAGGTCCGAGCCGACGAACTGAGATCTGGTATGGATCTTATCTGACGGGATCAAATCCGAAGAGCTCAAAATAAGAATGGCTTGATGACGTGTTATATGATTGATTATATCTTTGGCATTATATTCATAAACTTATTATGAAAATCTTATGATGCTATTGGATATGAATATTGATATTCATGGAAATGTTACATGTTTTACTTGCAAACCATTACAAGGCATAAGAATTATTCACTGGGCGTTGCTCACTCTTTCTTTCTAAAACATCTTTAGGTGAAGGGGACTAAGCTCATGGGAGCAAATTTTATGTTTATAAGACAACGTTTTGGTGGTTATGTTTAGAAGTTGTGAATGACTTCTTTTTTGGGTAGTTACTTTTGGCATGGAAAGGTCATGTTTTGTATAAATGGCCGATGTATGTTATGAGTTTGTAACAACAATGTTGGTTGTTAATGAGATAAGGATAGGGTTGCTTTGACCAAATATGATTTTATAGGGTATTTATATATGTATTAGTATGGTATTATTACAAGTAAATCTAACGTAATCCCAGACGCTTTCGTTAAGAAAATCATTAATCATAAACAGGTGACAACACATTTGGTTCCATGTTAGGCCTTCATGGTCGGGCATGCTCCATGCCCTAAGGAGAAGGGGTTTTGGGTTGTGACAATAACCTCATCAGACATCCAACCCCCAATGCTACAACATTTTCCATCTGGCATTCTTTACCATATACTGTGGTCTTCCTCCCAAAACCTCCACAACCACTTTCCTACAAAAGCGCCACATCCTGCTAAAGATGACCTCATTTCAAAAGAAAAAAGAACACAACACCTTTGAATCAACTAAATGGAAAATAAACTCAAACCTAATACCTGCCCAAAAGAAATCTTACTTAAGGTTATCCAAATTTCCACCTCCTCTTTTTTTCTAGGCAACTTGATAAGTATCAAGGCTCAACAAAATAAATATGAGAGTATGTAATATTTACATTAGAGCTCCATAAATGAACATGTAACATGCATTAACGTTAGCGCTAGTTTGGGTTGTTATTAAAGCAAGTGCAGCACAGTTTTTTATTTGCCTTCGACAAAACTTACTTTCACAAGCTAATAATACCCTGATAGAAAGAATCAATGTAGTTGACACAGAAGCATGAAGATGGCTTCCACAACAGAGATTACCTAATGGAACAAAGAAAGAGAAATATACCTTAATAGAAAGGAAAGTGTTAAGTGCATGCAGTGCTATTTCTTACCTCCAGTTGGCAGGGATACAAGAGGAATATTCAGAGGAAAAAAAAAATGAGTAAAATTCAGACATAGTTTTTAACCACAAGCAAGGAAACGTATTACAAATAATTAGGGTACTTGCATTTGACTTGCCAACAAAACACAAAAAAGGAAAAGAATAAAATCCAAAAATTTTTGGACCAACCATACCTTAGCTGTTAGATCCTTCATTGCAGAGACCAAAATGTCAAAGATCTGATCTTTATATTCAGTGTCACGGAGTAAAATCCTCTGACCAGTTACTGGAGTAAAAGGCACACAGCATTGTAATTTTGGATAATATCTTGAACCATAACTGTAATAGGCATCTGCCCAAGAATGATCGAAAACATATTCACCATAAGAATGGCTGCATCATCAAGTGAAATGACATGAGCCAGTAAAAAATTAGTAGAGCAGCTAGAAGAAAATCTACAGAGTAAACTAAACAGGAATATCGGTTCTGAACGACAACATAGATACCAGACCTTTTGAGATAGAGTGGCACAACACCTAATATAGTTTCACATTCATCCTGAGCAATGATGTGCCGAGGGACCCATCCTGTTTCCTGAGAGATTGTCAAGGCAATGATTGAATTTTTAGGCTCATATATGTCAACCATAAAAAAAAATGATTAATGAGGGGATGGTGCTGAAGCGACAACTGCTAACCTTCACTGCACAACCTGACTCCTCTAAGCTTGAAAGAAAACCATGGCTAAGAAATGGATTAAACTGTTCGGGACCCGTGGCATCTAGACAGCATGCATCCCAGTCATTTGATGAAATCTCTGAGATTGAGGAAACCACAGAAACTGATATCTGTTTAGCTTTTGCTGGGTTTGCTAAGTCTCCCTAATATAGAAACAATACAGTGGTGATAACCATCAAAAATTAGCATAAAGCACAATAAGCCAAAACATCTAAATACCCATTACTTCTTAAAGACCAACAGAAGGAAACACCTTGGAGCCTGACTCTGTCAATGTGAAATCCCTCAGTAAGAGATCCATTTCAGGAGGCTCCACAGCCTTCCTAGGTCCCCAAAAGAGCGCTTTTGTTCTATAAGGGCGAACCAAATTCTGAATCCACTGTCCACATGATGGTTTACCCTATTGTTGAGCAACCACAAAACATTTTCACAACGAATTATAACCACTTTCCATCTCAGTTATCGTAGTATTCCAACACTAAAAGATGATGAAACGAGCAGTAAGGAATCAGCAAATAACATCCATAGTGTGACAAAGTAAGTAATATTCAAAGCAACTGTACATGCCTATTAAAAACATCAAGTTATGGCATGATGATTATTCAGAAGTATTTTGGAGAAGCAAGACCAATGTGGGTAATTATCAGGCTCATAACCTCCTTCCCACGCTCCCCATTCCCCTCCACCCTAGTGGAGGAAGGAGGTAATGTCAAAAGTAATGTTGAATGGTATAAAAGAGAAAAGAACAACTGGGCATTATCATCTCTTAGTTAAGTAGAAATTAATCATTATCGAGACACACATGAAGTGAGAGGGTGTTTCCTAAGATCAGCTCAAATATCCGTGCATAACAATGCAAATTGAACCCAGAAGTTGCTTTGTCTCCCCCAAAATGTCAAGATAATTAACCCCCCGATAAGTGACTAGATTTTATAATGCTCCAAAAACTTACACTATGCAATTGAAGATAAAGAAGATGTAAATACACTAAGAAAGTGAAGTAGCAACTCCAGGAACTAGGAAGACACACACACACACACACACACACACACACACGTAGACAGATTTAGAGAGGGAATATAGGTGCTTACTAACTGCGATGGCATGCGACCTAGAAATGGCGAAGGAGCAGCCAAGGCCACCGCCATGGCCATGGTGACGATCGGATTATATCGGTGGAGCTGGAGAGAGAATTGTGGCCACGTTACAGTATCTTCGCCAGCTGCTTGGCCATTGTTTTCGTTTTCAGCTCTATTAACAATAACACCACTACTTTTTAATTAAAAAAAATTACGAATTGCAGTTTTTACCTTAAAAAATTTAAAATTTTATCTTTTAAATATTACATTTTTTATATAATACCCTGAATGTATTAAATGGGAAGTAACGTAACTCTTGTGTTAGCTTTCGTTATTCATTCTGTTAATGTTAATGATATAATTTTTTTTTTATTTAATAAGCGATAAAAACTAACATAGATATTACATTTTAACACTTTAATTAAATTTCTAAAATGCGATTCCACTCAAAAAACATTACAAAACTTTAGGCAAATAATCTTGACGTTTCTAGTAATTACACTTTATGCTTTTAGAGTTTGAGAAATTATATTTATCTAGGTTGAGTAACATTAACCTAAGGAGTTAATGGAAACTATGGAATAACCATCTTATCCTTTCATCATAATCATATAAAAGCCGATTAAAATTCGAACGCTTTTTAGATTGTTGTGGTGGTGGTGGTATAGTGGTAGTGGTAGTGGCAGTGTTAGGAACTGTTTGATAACATCACTTAAGGTTTAAAATTGAATACTCTAAACACTTAATAAATTAAACTCGTTTGAGAACTTAAAACTCATACTACTTAATATTTTAAGCACTTCTTAGAAATCTATATAATAAAGTAGCTAGATTGGTTTGTCTTGAGCTTTTCGCGGCTCAGATCATTTTCAGGTTTTTGATCCAACGATCATAGTTGAACTTAACTGTAACACTCCTATCTCTCATATAACTCTTTTTCTCTCCTATCTCTTAGACGTTTTAAACACACATTATCTCATCTCCTCTCTCTCTCTCTCTCTCTCTCTCTCTCTCTCTCTCTCTCTATATATATATATATATATATATATATATATATATATATATATATAATAAGATAGAACCAAATTTAAATATTTTCATCTCTTTAAAATTGATTCAATTCACTTTAAATTAAATGGTTCAGATTTTATCTAAATTCATCAAAGTTAATCCAACGGTTCACAACAAATCCCACACAAAAATCAAATCCTGCCAAATTTGACTACACCCACACACCACCCACCCAGTCTAACACACAACCCAAGCCAGACGTGTATCTCCTTCCCAAGCCAGGCGTCATCTCTCCTTCTCTCTCTCCGCTCACTCTACCATGGCTCCTTTACGACCAGGTACCTCTCTCTCTCTCTCTCACACACACACAACCCACATAGTCGAACACACACACGCAGCAGATCGTTCCTCTGTCATGTCTCCCTCTCTCAACCATGGCTCCTCTGCCGTCGCCCAAGTACCTTATTCCCTCCTTATCTCTCCCTTTCTCTCTCTCCACTCCCTCTCTATCACACGCACACACACAGACACAGCACCCTATCTGTCTGACAACTCATACACACACACACACACACACACAGAGACACAATTACACATACATGCACACATATAACACACACACATCGTTCATACACACAACAACACACGCACACAAATACACACAGCAGTACACACAACACAAATTGTTTGGGGGTTTTTTTAGCTTTCAATGATTTTTATTTTCATATTGGGTGTTAATTTGGGTGTTTTGAATGTTATATTTTCAAATAATTTTGAGAAGTTTTGTAAGAATAGGATTTTCAAATTAGGTTTTTTCATAGGATTGTAGGTTTTTTATTGAATGTTATAGTTGTTAGTCGTATTTTAATTAAATGTTAATAGTTATTAGTAGTATTTGATTGAATGTTACGGTTTTGAAATTGGATGTTATGGTTTTGAAATTGGGATTTTTTATGGATTAGGGTTTGTGCAATTATAAATTGGGTTTTTTTTATGAAAGATGTTTATAAGGTTTTGATTGAATGTATTTTAGGGTTATTATATGTAATTTAGCTTTGAACTATTACTGCCATCATAGCTTTGGTAATGTTACTGTTGTAAATTTTGGTTAACAAGGTAAAATACGCAATTTAGATATTCATTGATTAATGTTTGGACATTTAGATATCCCATTGACGATACTAACACTGTTAGTTTTGCATGTTTTTCATGTAAAGATAATTTGTTTTATCTTAGATTAAATTGAATGGAGAATGACTGAGTATTTTATTTACTAACACTATTAATTGTACTGACTCTGTTAATTGTTTTCAAGTTTGATGACTAAATTGAATATTTTTCATGTACTAACACTATTGATTGTTTTCATGTTCTTCATGTTTTGCACTATAAATTTTTCATGTTTGTTGAAATGCCTGAGAACTAGGCAACGTACTGAGTGGTAAATTTTTTTTAATTATGTGAATGATTGTGCTTTTATTTATGCTCTTTTAAATTTATGGTTCTCTCATAATTACAGGTTTCCCTCTTCAATACCAAGATTTAGTCTAGGGTTATACAACTACTCCACCTTGGTGGTTTGAAGTGAGATTTTTGGCTTGCTCTACTGAGTATTTTATTTACATTGGTGATATACATCTTATTTGTGGTTTTGAATATGAATTTTTTTTTTTTTTTAAATTTGTCTTTTTGAGTTCAATTTAAGTTTGTATAAAACTAAATATGTAGTTTATGGTTGTCTAATCAGATTGTTGCATGTATTTTTTCATTTGATTCAGTTTTAGGTTCTTTATTGTGGTTATTTGCTGAAGTTTTGGGAATTATGTTTGTTTCTTTTCAATTAAATTTGCAGTTTTAAAAGAAAAATTGAATTTCACTTGGGCTAAGAAAAGATTTGAACGCTACTGATCTGGAGACAGGTAACTGAGTTTTGCTATAGATTTACTTCTTTTAGTTTAAATGATTCATTGCAACTGAAAATAAAGTTTGGACAAGTTTTTATTTTACCTTGATGTTAATGATTTGTTTTCTTGGACAGAGTCTTGATCTTGAAATTCAGACTTACTCTGATGGGAACATAAGCATAGGGACAAGAATGACCTTGGTTATTACCATTTCAGGTGAAATTTCAACTTCATAACTTGAATTATTGATTTCATTGAATTTATAGTTTGAGTTCTAACTTATTATTTTTGGATCGTGTTTGATAAAGGGTGAAACTAACTTTGCAATTTGTATTGCTTCGATTTCAAAACTGCAATCATTGATTTTATAGGTTGTCTATATTTCTTCAAATCGGTGAACCAAGTGATGTGGTGAATAGAAGTTGAGCCATTCTATTCCCAATGGCACACACACTCACACAACACGTGTAATTAGTATTCTATAGGTTGTCTATATTTCTTGAGGTCCTATTTTTAGGAAAAACTTTTGAACTTTGTCAAAATTGTGTAAAAGAAGAAAAACATGTTTTAATTAAATATTGACTATTTTTTTATTCAGCATAGTGCCTTTACGAGAATATTCATAGTGGTAATACTTGGTTGAGTACGTATGTAAAGTGTGGGTGTGTTAAGGATGCAACTTAGGTTTTCAGCTTAATTCGTGTCCCTGTTCAGTGTTTGATTTTTGTTGAGTCCACAATCAACGTTTGAATTTTTTATGAATTGTATGGTACTTTTAGGCACAGTTAATCACTATCTATAATAATAAAACACAACCTAAATTAAATCAGTTATAACTTAGAAATACTTAGGCGCCACTACTCACACATGAATTTGTGTATGCTCTCATTGATGTTTACGATCGACCAACTAGATTGAGAATCAATGATGATGTACGATATTTATTTTTCTTCTTTCATTGTGTTCAAGATCAATGTTCACTCTTTTTTGAATTACATCGTGCTTTCAGATACGGGTTAAAGTCCATTCCAATCAGACATTTGTGTGGTAGTAACTCCAAGCTCCAAAGAAGATGATGTTGAAAGAAGTTATTTCTGTCTTTTTATACGTGTGTGTAGTTTGCATGTGTTTTGTTTATTCCGTGTTTAATATGGCGAACTAATTACACATGGTTATAAGAATATGTTTGGTTTTGATGTGAATTAATGGTTGGGTATGGAATTGAGTTGTGATGTATGATGATTGTGGTGGAAATAGAATTGAATTGTAGTGATACGAGGCCTTATTATGTATGATTGTGAGTTCTGTAGACATGTTGAAATTTTTTTGGGCTCCTATTTGTAGAAGAAATTTTGCCGAAATTTCTGAAAAATTAGTGGGGACTAGATTGATTTCAATTTATTTAATTGAAGCAAATGATGTAAAACTTATTTCAAATTGATGGTTTATTTTAGGCAAAGTAGTATTCTTCAAGTTTTAATTCAATTTTTTGTTACTTCGTGCCTTTAGGCACGGGTAATTACTAGTAAGTTAAAATTTTAAGTAGCAAGTCATCTACTTATCACTTAATGCTGAAAATATTAGTGAGTTTATCAATTTCTCATAATTGACAAATATACCCTCACCACCATTGTGTCATCGCCACCACCATCAACACTATCACCACCACCACCATTGTACCACCACCACCATTGTACCACCGCCACCACTATTGTGTCACCGTCACCACTACTATTGTGTCATCGTCACCACCATTACCACCACAATCCATCGTTATCACCACCACCACCATTGTTTCGCCGCCACCATCACTATCACTGTCATTGCCACCACCGCCACCACCATAGTGTTGCTGCCACCATTACCATTGTGTCACCGCCACCATCACCATTGTCGCCACCACCTCCACCACTATCACCACCACTACCATTATGTCACCGCTACCACCATCATTGTGCCACTGCTATCACCACCACCACCATTGTCACCACCGTCACTTCCATTATATTGCCGCCGCCGCCGCCGCCGCCACCATCACTGCCGCCACCACTCTCATTGTGTCACATTATGTCACCACCACCATCATTGTGTTGTCGCCGTCGCCGTCGCCACCACCATCATTGTGTTGTCGCCGTCGCCGCCACCACCACCACCACCGTTGCCGCCACCACTCCCACCACCATTATGATGGTGGTGATAGAAATAAGGCAGTTGTGGAGATATGGTTAAAGAAAATGGTAAAATTAGAATAATAATAATCTTCAGATTTCAACTCCTTATATTTGTTAAACAGTTTGATTAAATTCAATACTTAAATTTCAGTTGATACCAAACAGTTGGCAAATTAAAAAATTCAACATTCAGTTTTCAGAGTTAAACACCACCTTAGTGTGGTGGTTTAAGTGATAGTATTGGAAAGTGATAAGGGGAACGAGGGAAAGAGTTTTGTTTTCATATATGTTCCTTTTTTACAACATATAGTTTTCTTTAAAAGACTCACATTTTTTTTGTACTTTATGTTTATAAATAGAACAAACATTTTAGGCTTGATATAGGTAATACCATTTAAAGGCTAGACAATAGTAAAGTCAATCAAGCAAAGCTTTAGCAACATATTTCTCAACTTGACTTAGACTTTTGTCGATGAATTTCGAGTGACTAACTTACTTGACATAAGACTGATCAACTGACTTTAAAAATGATTTGAGAATTGAGAGAGGGTTTCATGTCTCTTCTTGTGCCTAATTGATGGTTTTCGAAAAAATATTGCTTTCAAGACCAAAGGCGCATATGATAATTCCAAGAACATGGAGGTTAGTTAATTTTCTAACTTATTTCTCAACATGTGATTATCGCATTATCAATTAATAGTATCTTGTATAAAATCTATAACTATTTTCTACAAATTGGAATGGACAATGTTCACAAAAAGATTCTATAATGTGGTAAAGCATGCAGAGAGAAAACAAACAAAAATAAATAAATGACAATATCTGACAAAGCGAAAAATCATGACAATTTATGATGATGTTCAAACTAAACCACGAACAATATTCGATAAAATAAATCAATAGTCATAATTTACCTTTTTTGGACAATATTCAAACAAAACTACAATAAATATCAGACAAAAATATTAATAATCAAGATGGCCTCGAGCAAGCAGTAACAAATAAGTGCTAGTATCTGACAAAAAATCACCAATCATTATGAAAGGATGAAAGGATATCATCGGAACAAAAACAATGGACAATAACCGACAAAAGATACATCAATATGAACGTATAAACATAAATCAATCAAATAAAAAAAAATGCAGTAATTATGATGAATGCACAAAGAGATAGCATTCATACTATGAAAATCATCTGCGTGCATAATAACATGAATTTAAAAATCAAATGCTTAAGGAATTGGCCTACAAAGCAACCATGATTATTGTAGGCAAAAGAGGCCACTAATATCATTATCATTTAGTTAGTTTTTCCAAGGCTTGTTTGGCCAAGAACTCAAGAAATTCACCTTTCTCAGTCGGATAGAGATTAGTGGGGGTAATTGATAAACTCATTGATAATTCCCGCCCAGTCTATAACATAGGATACCATGACAACTCTCCTCTATTTAAATGTCTTAATTAGGTAAGTTCAAAGTCAAACTAGAGGGTAGTGGGAAGGTGAGCCGTTCTCAACGCATGATTATCACGTCATTAACTAATAGGATATTGAAAGCAAATTAAGAACTATTATAAACCACGATAGACAATGTCAGACAAAACATATCATGATATGGCAAAGCGTGCAAACAAAAAATATTTTAAAAAAAAAAAAGGAACTGACAATATCCGACAAAATAATCAACAATCAAGACAACCTAGCTTGGACAATAGTCAAACAAAAGCACTAACAATATTCCACAAAAGAAATCAATTACTGCAAATATCAGACAACAAAATGTTAGTTATTAAGATGAAACTAGAATGGACAATAACAAACAATTGTTAATATCTGATAGAAGACTAACCATTATGAAAGCGTGAAAGAATAATGTTCGAACAAAACAATTGACAATAAGCTACAAAATATACATCAATATGGACACACAAAAATGAATCATTTAGACAATTTATAAAATAAAATAAAAAACAATAATTACAATGAATACACAAAGATGTGACATTCATATTAGAAAGTGAGATGGACAATGCTTATCAAAAAATAGCATTCTAAAGTAAAACGTGCAAATAGGGGCGGAGGCACGTTAAAGGTTGTGGGGGTAAGTGCCCCCACTGACTTTTGGATGATACTTGCATATGTAGTCCTAAGTTTCATTTGGTACGATGAAAAAATGGAAGGATATAAAGTTAGAAGGATAAAAAATTGGAGGGATAGATAAAATATCATGTTTGGTAAGGAAGAAAAAATCATGATGAATTAATCAATAACGGTATCCCACAAAATTAATCAATAATCATGATGAACATTGAATGGACAATATCTGAACAAAATTACTGTTACTATCCGACAAAAAAGATCAATAAACACGAAGAACCCATAACAAACAATAACAAATAACTGTTGATACTCGACAAAAAAATATTAGTCATTAGGAAAACATCAACCGAATGTTTGAACAACAAAAATAGACAATAAACGACAAATGATAGATCAATAAGAATACACATACATAAATTATTTAGACAAAATAATAATAATAATGATGATGATGAATGCACAGAGTTATTGTATCCACGTCATTAAAAATGACTACAAATATCTAATACAATATCCATAATTATGATGATTACTCAAACAGATCTCATTCAACAAAAAAACTTGATTATAATGATAAGTATATAAGACGTGGGTATGTATCGCCTCTCAAACTCTATACTTCTCAAACTCTATATTTCACAACAAAACACGTGCAATTATTGTTTAGAATTGCCTAGGGTTTTATACTCATAGTCTTCGGGCTTCTTTTAATATGCTAGACATGTTTACCAGAGTAAATGATTGTATGAACAATGTTTATCAAATTTATTGCCGGAAAATAAAGGGGCGAGACTCAAGCGTTCGGAAGTGATGTTGGGTGAAAATCTATGCAATTTGCTATATATTATAACATACATGTAAGTGTGAATACGAGCACCCGCTAATCATGGAATTTGCATTTTAATTATTTGACATGTTTTGTATGTGAATTAATTATACATAAAATTATAAAAACTTTAAATGACTATTTGACTAATCGGCCGTAGAGTTAATTGATCACTACAAAGTGAAAGTTTACCTCCCTTCATGTTTATTTTAGATTACAACTTCGACATTAATCGGATTATTTAAGAAACTCGTTACAACCGAGTATCGATAATAAATGTCACTAAAGAGCATCAATTATGACTATTTGATAGTTTAGGTAAAAAAAATAATGGCTCCACCGGCATAAAAGCACAAGTTGGTAAGAAATATTCTGAGGCATGGCTGACACATAGGGCAAAAAGGTCATTCTACTAACCCTTTCTTTAAATGCAAAGTCAAAGTAAATGCTTCGTGCTCAACATAAATTACAAGGACGACATTAATCGAATTATTTAAGAAACTCGTTGGATTCAAGTTATTGACAATAAACGCCGACGAAAACCATCAACTATGACTCTTTCTTACTCCAGTTAAGAAAATAATGGCTACACCAGCATATACCACAAGCTGAGAGATCACCGGGATCATCGACGGCATCGAGGGCAAAATGGTAAATTTACTAAAACTTTTTTTATTTTGACGAGAAAAATTCTTATTGCGAAAGTACAAGTTGACTGCCCTCATACTCAACCTAAATTACAATTACGACATTAAATTAGATTATTTAACGAACTCGTCGCATTCGAGTCATCGACCACAAATGCCAATGAAGACCCTTCTCATCAATGACTGTTTGTTAGTCCAATTAACAAAATAATGGCTCCACCAGCATAAATCACACGCTGAAACGAAATCTCCGACGGCATGGACGACATCGAGGGTAAAATGGTAAAATCAATTAAACCTTTTCCTTCACCATCATTTTTAAATTTCCTACTCATCTACTTCCAAATTGACTGAAAACAGTCCAAGAAAGTAAAGAACATACCAAATATACTGAAGGCAGTAGATATATATCTATATATCTATAGATGAATGTATAATAATTAGGGTTTTTAATCTGAGATACTATTAAGTATTAATGGTGGCGCAAATGCTTCCAAAAATGGTTTCCCGCAACACTTGTACATTTGAAAACAAAACCCTTCTCACCAACACCCTCCAATTGTCAATATTAATTGATTTCTTGAAAAAAATTATAGGGCTTTTTGTGAATTATATTGTGATTGTTTTCCAAATCAGCCAGAAAAACTGTTTTTTAGAATCAATGTGGTTTTGTGGTTTGATGGTATTGATTTTGTTCTTATGTGTGTATGGAAAGTGAAGATGGGGACAACGAATGTGTTGGATTACGCACAAGATGCAGTGAATCCAGGTAAGATTTTGATGATTTTAGGTCATTTAATGTTTGAAGGGATGTAATTTATGTCCATTTTCTCTCACTACATTAATTATGAGTGTGTAGACAGATTCTGTTTTAGCGAGAGAAAGTGTGCTGTGTAGAGAGAATGAATGAGAGAGAGTATGTGTGTGTCCGCGTGTCCTCCCATGGCTGTGTATATAAGCAACAAATGGATGGTCAGTTCAGACCTGCAGTGAATTGCTTAAACAAACAACCCCCTTCCCCAGAGAGAGAGAGAGAGAGAGAGAGAGAGAGAGAGATTGGATCAGAGACGAGGTATATTCTCTATTTTTTTTTCTTTGCTGTATTGTTTTCACATATGAAGAACAATTACAATGGCTCAATTGCAGGTGTATCTTTGGTTTATTCATTTTTTAAATGTATGATTGCTATTTGATGGCAGAGAGAGAGAGAGAGAGTGAGAAAGAGGGTGATTCATATGGTGAACTGACAAAAAAGCAGTTCTAGAAATGGATGAAAGATCTAATTACATGGATATGTGTGCAATTCTGAGAGTTTGATTATTTTTTGATCAAAGAGAGTGTCTTGTGCGTGTGTGTGTGTGTATGAGAGAGAGACATATATAATGAATAGGCGGATGATCTCAGAAAAGGATGACCATTTAAAACAACAATGGAAAACCAGGAGGACCAAATTTCAGATCAACACACACACACACAATGAGGGTAACATCTTGTAAAAGAAAGGATCTCTACTCTTCAGTTATTTTGTTTACCTCAAATGTAGATCTAGTGTACCTGTTTTTTTTCCCCCTAATAAGTAGTGGAATTGTGCTGCTGATTTGCTCAATAAAACTGTATATGTTTATGCACCCATATAAACAAAAAGGAAGAGCGAAAGAGTGTAGTTCAGGGTGGGAGTTGATGTGTGCTTTCTTATTCTAATCATCCAATAGGCTGAATTATGATATTCACTTGGTTTGATTAGAGTTAAGCAATTTTATGTGTTTGTACGTACGTATGCATGCATGCATTTGTCAATCCATATCCGGCCTATTTTTTGATTTAATAAATCATTTCCCTATTTGCTCAATCAGAGCATGGAGGTTGCCCATAAAAGTTGTCACCCAATAAATACGACGTATGATCTTCAAGTCTAGGGTATTAAGAGATCTATACATATAAAGTATATCTGTTCCTCATCATCTGATATCTCTTTGTGTGCTATGTCATCTGATGCACTTGTGTATTTTACCTTGCGGTGTATACTCTTGGTTTCTTTGGTCATTATCACTTTGGGGGATTAGATCTCTCATTTTATCACTCTTTTGCAGTTCACTATGAATCTTATTATTATTCGTTTGTACTCTCATCTCTCGTTTTTCAACACACATCTCATGTGCTGGGGATAAATAACAAGACTGATATCCCAGTAGTAGGAGCAACATAAGTGAATTCGCATTGCCATTTAATATTTAAATCTAAGTTTGAATGATGAGAGTAAGTTATGGAAGATGCTACTCTGGGAGGGTTGATAGAACGAATGTTTATTCTGCAATGTGCATAAGTAGGACAAAGTGGTGCTAAATCTCTCTGAAGGGATTGGTTTCCTACATTCTTTTTTGTTGTTCTCAACACTCCTCTCACTTTACATACTTTTACCATTGCTCGAATTGTTCATTTTTTTTCATTTATTATTTTTAAGCAATTCATGTTCAGAAAGACAGCTTGAAAGATGTTTCCAGTTCTAATGGATGTGGTTAAGGGTCAAATTGCCTGTCCCCCCCCCCCCCCCCCCCCCCCAAAACAAGGATGACGCATATAGTAGAAAATAATGATCAACTTGACTATGACTCTTTATAGGGTGTATATTTGGAGAGAAATCGAAGATGTGTGTGATTCAATATTTTTCTTCCCGTCTAGCTGAAGCTACTGCATGCATAGGTAGGAAGATGAATTGAAATTTGGCATAGGATCTGTGCATTTTTCTCCTAATTTGACCTTTATTTATCCATAATTTGATTGTAGTATTTATGAGTATTTTACCCTTACTAGCTTGTTGAATATCGTATAAGTTATTGTATTTTGCTTCTTTCGTGTATCCCTTTGAGTTTCAAAGATATCAAATAGCTGTAGTTTACGTTGCGAAGGCAACTGCAAATTATCAACCATGCATGGCAACAAGTACTAACAACTTAGCATAGAAAACTCTACTTTTTTCCGGCCTATGTAAATGGATTATGTGGACAAACATATTTGAGAAAAAAAATTATGCACGTTTGTTTTATCATTTTATGTTTATGCATGACTTTTAAGTCCTGAAGATATAAGGGGAATAAATTTACTTTTTATTTTTTCTAGAAATCTATTAGACGCAATGATCACTGTGGAGTGTGAACTGCTAGGTTTGAATTCCGATGAGTTTAGACGTTCGTTTTGAATCGTGGCTCCGATACCAAGTTAAGTTGTGAAGTTGCTAGGGTTTGGAGAAGAGAGAGAAGAAGAATAGGAGAAAATAGAAGATTATCATAATAGAATAGTGTGTTAGGTTAAAACTACACCCTGTTTATATAAATAGATACAAAATATTAAAATACCTCTAATCTAGAAATAACACTATAGCGTAACATCGTTAACGTAACATCTTTGATTCTCCATAGGCATCCCAAATCAATAAGGATCATTGGATTAATGGGTCCCATTTAAAAAGGTTAATGAGACCCACTCATCCAATGGTCCTTATTCATTTGGGATACAATTTGAGATCCCAAATTTGGGATCCGTTGAATTTCCATTCTTACATTGAGTTTTAACTACTACGAAATTTTGTGTGGGTAAAAGAGAGCGAATGCATAGTAGGCTGTAGGCCTACCAGTACATGTAACTTGAACTTTGTCAAAATTGGAGCTCAAGAAATGTTGCCTGGGAAAGAAAAGAAGGTAAAAAAGTGACAGAAAAAAATGTTCCTTCAACTTAATAGAGGGAACTGGGAAGCATTCACAAAGGAAAGTGTTTAGTTTCCAAAGAATTACTAAATTATACTTTATGCCCGTTTCTTTAGTTTATTTATCTGGTGTGGTTTTATGTTTATCTCCATCAGTAGTCTGCCATCCAAACATATTCGCATTCAAATGAGGGCAAAGTTTGAATTTAAGGTGCCAACCTGTTGGCATTTGTTGGGTTTACTCTCTTTTTTTTTCCCCCTCAATTTATTGAATAGTGGGTTTCAAAGATATCACCTTATTTGTGATGTTTCGAAGATTGGTGTGAGGGTTTAGTAGCCTCAGTGCCATTGGATTGTCTCTTATGATCCGGTTGGGCTTGGTTCCATGACTCTGCAAATCAGAATTACTAGAAGTGGCCGTGAAATGGCCTACCCGTTGCCTTTTGGTTCAAGCCTCATCAAATCTATTTTTCTACATGCCCTAACTATCGTAAGCTTGGATTCCCCACCCCCGCTTGGCTGAATTTTCATTCCGACTTATTATAGTCCAAGTAAAGAATGAGGGGTGCCTTAAATGTGTGCCATAGCACTCCTTATTTCTAGAAACTAGGAGTAGAATGACAAGAGGCGCAAGCTTGTAATCTTCGATTTTCCACCTTTTGACATGCACTTTTTCTCTTGTTTGATGCGACAACTTAGAAAAGCCCTTTTGCTCTTGTTTGATGACTGAAGGTCCAAACATGCCAAATATCTGTTAATTATACCATCTCAATTTTAGCCTATACTACTTACAGACTCAGTTTTATTAGATTGTTCTATTCGTTGTCACTGAATCTGAAGTCTGAATATAAAGGTTACATGAACAGTAAAAGATAATTTGTCCTCCCAAACTTTTTCTGTCAGATCAATATTTGAGTGTGAAAGAATAAACATAGTTTGGCATAGGGAATCTCTTTTTGTGAATGAATATTTGTTACCACTTAAGACATTAGGCCTATAGTCAAGGACTTATCTCAATGATCAAGATATTGAAGGTCAACAGTGCGCTGTTGTCAGTGCTATGATCAGATCAGCAAAGACAGAAAAGGATTGCAATTTGCAATTTGAAATTTCCTCTTTTTGGCCTTCCGTAAGGCATGCATTACATGTTTTTCAACCTTGAAATAAACATATCTTTACGATCTAGTGAAGAGTTTTTGATGAGTATGAGACACATACAGCGTGTACCTTACTGCGACTCTCATACTGTTCTAGAGGTCTTCACTCAAAACTTGTGTTGAGAAATGCAAAGGTTCAGAAGGTTGTAAGGTGCCAAGCATGGGTTGTTGATGGTTTGGTCCTGGAGGTTGCGTTTAAGGGTTAGATTTCCTTTTCAGGCCTGTTTTGCACTCTTTCTCTTGGGTGTCAAAATAAATGCAGATATCTGACATCTTTCTGTGTAGTTGAATCTTCTATTGTCTGCACTTTTAAAATGTTTCCATCTGTGTATCTTTATGGCTGCAAGTTTTCTTAATTGGAGTCCTGTATTCATGTTTTGCGTTGCATATGCTTCTTTCATGAACTTAAATTGCTAAGTTTTTTGTTTGGCTTCCCCTACATCTACTTCCCTGCCATTGTGGTTTTAACTTCTGTTCTGTTGGTTATTTCTGTATATTCCATTACTCCTACTACCTTTCTAAATTAGACGCTATATGCCTTCGATTTCTGATCTGATTTGTGGTTTCAGAAATGGATAAGAAGCGAACAAAAGGAAAATCAAAGAATGCACTTTCTGATAATAGTGGAGAAGATCCTCATGCTGATGTAGCCACTAAATCAAAACAAAAGAGAGTGAGGTCTGAGAACCGGGAAAATGTGCCTGGTTCACCAAAAATGCCAAAGCGAACAGTTGCCTCCACCACCTCCAAGCATAAATCAATACGATCATCAGATAAGTCCATGATTGTTGAAGCTAAAAGAATTCAAGTAGTGAAAGATGAGGAAACAGCTATAAGCTCGACAACTGGCCTGGTTGATATTAAGCCAAACAGACGATTGACAGATTTCATCTTTCACGATGCAGATGGAAAGCCACAGCCTGTTGAGATGCTAGAAGTATATGATTTATATGTTTCTGGTCTCATTCTGTCTTTGGAGGGAACTTCAGGCGAAGAGAAGGATACAGGGGTTCTATGTGAAGGATTTGGCCCCCTTGAATCTTGGGCAATATCTGGGTATGAAGATGGTTCACCAGTCATATGGGTCTCCACGGAAATTGCTGATTATGACTGTGTTAAACCTGCCACCAGCTACAAAATGTTGTATGGCCTTTTCTTTGAAAAGGCTCGTGCATGTGTTGAAATTTATAAAAGACTATCAAAATCTTCTGGAGGCAATCCTGACCTTTGTGCTGATGAGCTACTTGCAGCGGTTGTCCGCTCACTTAGTGGGAGTAAAAATTTTCCTCGTGGAGCATCTATCAAAGACTTGATTATTTCCTGGGGTGGGTTCATATATAATCAGCTGATTGGCTTGGATGAGACATCCACCAACAATGATCAGATGTTTAGTGAACTGCCTGTTCTTGTTGCCCTTAGGGAAAAGAGTAAGAAATGTATGGATTTTGAGCCTGCAAAGACAGTTCCATCTGGAGTGGTGTTGAGAACAGATGTGAGAACTGGAGATGGCGACACAATGAATCAGTTAAATACCTCCACTAGTGCAACCGAGGAAGATGAAGATGAAGATATGAAATTGGCTTCATTGTTGCAGGAAAAAGAGAATTGGCAATCATTGAGGCATAAGAAAAGGCAACGTTCAGTTACTTCCTCTAACAAGTTCTATCTCAAGATCAATGAAGATGAGATTGCAAATGACTATCCGTTTCCAGCTTATTATAAAACCTCCATCCCAGAGATAGATGAGTACATAATATTTGACAATGATATGGATGCTTATGATCCCGATCAGCTTCCTCGAAGCAAGCTTCATAACTGGTCTCTTTACAATTCAGACTCGAGATTGATTTCATTGGAGCTTCTGCCAATGAAGCCATGTGCTGATATTGATGTGACCATTTATGGTTCGGGAATTATGATGGCTGATGATGGCAGCGGATTTTGTCTTGATGCTGACTCCCATCTTTCTTCTTCTAGTTCTTCCGGGGCACAGGATGTGGACGGTATCCCGACGTATTTGAGTGCAATAAAGGAGTGGATGATTGAATTTGGATCATCAATGGTCTTTATTTCAATTCGAACAGATATGGCCTGGTAAGCTACGTAGTTATGTTGAATTTTGAAGTACGTAGTTCTGCACACCTTGGATCCCTCCATTCATGATTAGAATGAGGAAAATCTTGTTTTTTTCCTTGACTTTCGGTTAACCAAATATTTCAGCACCTCACAGGTTTATTATATATGAGCACAGTTATTAGTATTCTCCCTCAGTAGGGTGAAGGGTGTATGATACCTAAAGATGAGAACATATATAATATCTGAAGTAAGGGAGGGTTTTTTTATTTTATGACAAATGCAACACCATTATTCGGACAGATATGGCCTTGTAAGTACAAATTTTTTGTTGAATTTTAATATTCTTTTCATCTCCCAACTACTTAATTTAATGCTTTTTTCAAATGTCTCAACATTCTCCCAACCACCTTATTTGATACATCACTAGAAACTTCTACCCAACAAACAATTAGAAATTGGGCTAAGTTAAGCCTTAGACTTATTACTACATTGGGCCGAACTAAAAATAAAAATAAATACTAATTTCTGTTCTACATCACAGTACGTCTTGTATCCCTCCCTTCATAGTTAGAATGAGGAAAATCTTGCTTGTTTTTTTCTCAACTTTCTGTTGCCCACCTATTTCCACACATCACAAGCTTCTTATATATTTTTTTTTTTCACAAGCTTCTTATATATGAAGCACAATTACCAATATGCTCCCCCAGGCAGGTTCAAGGGTGTATGATACCTAAAGATGAGAAGATGTGTATCTAAGTACATATAAGTTTTTCTTTTTAAATTTAAGATGAATTCCCATACCATGGATTGGTGTAAAAACTTTGGCACGGACCTTTTAGGTCTTTCAATTGAAAGAAACCAATTGACTTAATCTTCCCCTTTATCTTGAAGAAAACTACGGGTCTAGTCTTTCAGAAATGTTTGAGTAGAGAGAGATCAATTTATGATGTATGGTTATGTAGTCTTCTTTCTGTTTCTTTCAGGTATCGCCTGGGAAAGCCATCAAAGCAGTATGCTCCCTGGTATGAACCAGTTTTAAAAACAGCGAGGCTTGCAATTAGCATCATTACATTGTTGAAGGAGCAGAGCCGAGTATCACGTCTCTCTTTTGCAGATGTCATTAAGAGTGTGTCTGAATTCAACAACGATCACCCCTCTTACATTTCTACCAGTCCGACTGTTGTGGAGAGGTATGTGGTAGTTCATGGGCAGATAATACTGCAACAATTTGCTGAGTATCCTGATCATACTATTAGGAAGTGTGCTTTTGTGAACGGTCTTTACGAGAAAATGGAAGAACGACATCATACCAAGTGGTTAGTGAAGAAAAAAGTGATATTGAAGAAGGAAGCAAATATGAACCCAAGAGCAACAATGGCACCCCTAGTCTCAAAAAGGAAGGCAATGCCAGCTACAACAACCAGACTAATTAGTAGAATTTGGGGGGAGTACTACTCGAATTACTTGCCTGATGACTCAAAGGAGGATAATGTTCAAGAACTGAAGTATGATGAAGTTGACGAAGAAGAAGAAGAAAATGAAGAGGAAGACACTGAAGAGGTAGAAGAACAGAAAATTCTACTGCCCGAGGAAATTAAGAAACCTCAATTAGCATCAAAACATAGGAAAGCAGATTGTTCTACATCAGAAATTGTATGGGATGGGGAAACAGTTGGAAAAACATGTGCAGGTGAGGCTATTTATAAACAGGCTATTGTCCGTGGAAATGTGGTTGCTGTAGGTGGTTCAGTGCTGGTGGAAACAGCTAACTCGAATGAATATCCTCCTATCTATTTTGTAGAGTACATGTTTGAAGACTTTGATGCCAGGAAATTGGTTCATGGAAGAGTGATGCTAAGAGGATTTCAGACTGTTCTTGGCAACACTGCTAATGAGAGGGAGGTATTTCTGACAAATGATTGCTTGGAATTTGAGCTTAGTGATGTTAAAGAACCTGTGGTTGTGGAAACACGAGTAGTGCCTTGCGCCTATCAACATCGTAAGGATAATGCCAATAGGTATAAGATTGAGAGGGCAAGAGCAGAGGATAGGAAATGTAGAGGATTGCCCATGGAATACTTTTGTAAAAATTTGTACTGGCCTGAGAGAGGTGCTTTCGTTTGTTTGCATGCTGATAAAATGGGTCTTGGTACTGGGCATTGCCACTCGTGTAAAATAAAACAATCCCAGAATGAGAACGTCTTTATGCTAAATCCAACGATGACAAGTTTTGCATACCATGGTACTGAGTACCATGTTCATGACTTTCTCTATTTAGGTCCTCATCATTTTGCAGCGGATCCAAGGGACAATGAAACTTTTAAGAGTGGGAGGAATGTGGGTCTTAAAGCGTATGTGGTTTGTCACTTGCTGGAAATCGAAGTGCCTAAGTCTCCTAAACAAGCTGACCCTGAAACTGTGAAGGTCAAAGTTAGGAGGTTTTTCAGACCGGAGGATATTTCAGCAGAGAAAGCATACCGCTCTGATATTCGAGAGGTAAGACTACTTAGGAAATCTTCAATCTTGTTCTCCTTTGTTAGTGGAAGTATTTGAACCCAAAACTGGTTTTAATAATATTTTCTCAAACACATCTGGTAGATGTGCAAGCTACGTGCATATAGCGTGCAGATATCCTACGTGCTTATAGTGTGCAGGCTACTTGCGTATAGCGTGCAGATATGCTGCGTGCATATAGCGTGCAGACACGCCAGAAGAATAGGTTGTGAATGTTCACATTGTCCTATCAATTGCAAGTTTGCAACTTATGTTTTTCCGAAATATGATTTTCCATGTCTGATATTTTCTGAATTTTTCTCTTAATTATTTAAAAATTTCTTCTTTTAATTTATGAATGATTTAGACTTGCTCTGAGAGTACTACAAAATTGTGTTTTCAGGTTTATTACAGTGAACAAATAGTCATGCTACCCATAGCAGCTATAGAAGGAAAGTGTGAAGTTAGAAAAAAGCCAGATGTTCCATCTCTGGATAGCTCCTATATCTTTGAGCATGTTTTCTTTTGTGAACATCTCTATGACCCTGAGAAGGGAGCTCTCAAGCAGGTGGTTTCTCTTTCTCTATTGTGCAAAACACATTTTTGTTAATAGCCATTTATAGAGTGATTCAACTTGTTATTCCCACATTGATCCAAAAAAAATAAAAAACTTGTTATTCCCACTCTATACAGGTTTGATATTCAGCTGAAAACTTTCTTCTCTCTATTTTGTTATTTGTTGTGGTTTTTTATATGTTTTTTCTCTTTATAAGCATGATGAAATTTATCTTTTTAGCTATGGTTTCATCAAATAATCTCCATAACTTATATGTTGTGGACAGTTGCCAGCTTGCATTAACCTAAATCCCTTAGGAGAAAGGATAATTAACGATGCTGCAAGTAGAAAGATAAAAGGGAAATATAAAGAAGGAGAAAATGATTTAAACATCATTGACAAACAAAGTGATTTGAAGAATTGCCTGGCCACACTAGACATTTTTGCTGGTTGTGGCGGATTATCTGAAGGTTTACAGCAATCAGGTAACCATAAATTTAGCCTCACAGCCTAGTCCATATTTTGAAGTATTCAGCTGACTTGTCCAATCTTTTGAATGCTTACAGGTGTATCAGTGACCAAGTGGGCAATTGAGTATGATGAACCTGCAGGCGAAGCATTTAGCCTTAATCATCCAGAGGCATTGACATTCATTGATAATTGCAATGTGATCCTCAGGTTGAAGCTTGGCTGAAGTTAGCATTTGCATTGTTTTTATATGCTCCAAGCTTTATAATGGTTTTTTTTTTTTCCCTTTTTTAATTTGGCAACCTTTTAGATAGGCATTCTGTCTCAGTAAATCATCAATATCTGCTCTGTTCTCTCACCATCTTATATCAGTAATCAATGAATTGAAATGCAGGGCTATCATGACAGCATGTGGGGATGCAGATGACTGTATTTCAACTTCTGAGGCTGCTGAGTTGGCTGCAAAGCTTGATGAAAAGAAGATTAGTGTTCTGCCTCACCCTGGACAAGTGGATTTCATAAATGGAGGGCCACCATGTCAGGTATATAGTGGCCACTACCCTTCTCGTTTGCATATTTGCTATAAACATTTAAAATGGGGCATTTAATGTAGTTATTCTTCTATATGTAACTTCTTTTCCTGCAGGGTTTTTCTGGGATGAACAGGTTTAATCAGAGCACTTGGAGTAAGGTTCAATGTGAAATGATCTTGTCATTCTTGTCTTTTGTTGATTACTTCCGGCCCAAGTTTTTCCTCCTTGAGAATGTGAGGACGTTCATATCTTTCAATAAACGGCAGACATTTCAGTTAACTTTGGCTTCTCTCCTTGAAATGGGTTATCAGGTACATGCATATATTTTACCTACTATTAATTTAAGCCCCTCACCAATAAGGCAACTAACTAGGTAACCAGCTAATAGAATCATTGAGGATTGTAGAATGTCTTTGTTATCCATGATAAAGTGGACATTACCCAGTATTTCATTTTCTTCTTATTGCTTCACCGAAAAATCTTGTTGAGGTGATAACTGCTAAAACTGGAATCCTGTTGAAAGAGGCATATATGGGTACCTCATGGATGAATTTAATTGAACCTTGGTTGTGCTCCTCGTCCGTGTTATATAAATTTATATGTTTATGAACTCCTTCACTTATGTAAAAGTCTTTTCTATTACATACTAGATGGCAAGGATAATTTAATTTTTCATGACGTACTTTTCATTATTAGTTTGTCTTTTGGTAGGTGAGGTTTGGAATTTTGGAAGCTGGGGCATATGGTGTTTCTCAATCACGTAAACGTGCATTCATATGGGCAGCATCTCCTGAAGAGACACTCCCCGAATGGCCAGAGCCTATGAATGTTTTTGCAGGTCCAGAACTTAAGGTTACATTAAATGCAAATATCCACCATGCTGCCGTTCGAAGTACTGCAACTGGTGCCCCTTTTCGTGCAATAACTGTAAGAGATACTATTGGTGATCTCCCAGCTGTTGGAAATGGGGCTTCAGTTACAGCTATGGATGTAGGGTCTCTTTTCCATTTCTGATGACATTTCTTCTGTTGGTGATGTTTTTTTTTTTTCCTTCTGTTGTTCCTTACCTTTTTCCCTTATATTTTGTTTCACAGTACAAGAATGAACCTGTCTCTTGGTTTCAAAAAGGGATTCGAGGAGGTATGCACGTCTTAACTGATCATATTTCCAAAGAAATGATTGAGTTAAATCTCATTCGGTGCCAAAGAATTCCCAAACGTCCAGGTGCTGACTGGCGTGACCTCCCAGATGAGAAGGTACTTTTTGATATTCCAGAGGAAATAAATATATATTGCGTATAACCAAACATGCTTTACTTTTACATAAAAGGTGACAATCTTGCCTCGTAGTGTTATACCGAGCTGTAATATCACGTGCAAGTCTCACATTCGCATTGTAACACATCTGAAACTAGCATATGGATGCTTTTAATGTTGTAGGGAAATTGTTAGGGTATCACTGCCTTATTTCAAACTTCTTTTGGTTTCTCCAGGTTCTGTTATCGAATGGACAGGTGGTTGACTTAATACCCTGGTGCTTACCAAACACAGCCAAGAGGCATAACCAATGGAAGGGACTTTTTGGTAGGTTGGACTGGGAAGGAAACTTTCCAACCTCTATCACTGATCCTCAACCCATGGGAAAGGTTGGAATGTGCTTTCACCCTGAACAGGATAGGATACTCACTGTCCGGGAATGTGCTCGATCTCAGGTAAGCATCTTTTCTGCATTTTTTGAAGAAATTGTCAAACTTCTGCAATTGACTTTGCCATGGTGATGGGGTAACTATTTTACTGTGGTGGATAGAACAAAATAGTTCTGTATTGTTCATTGCTGGTTCCTGATTTATAAAATGTTATTTCATGTTGTGGATACAGGGTTTTCCTGATAGCTATAAATTTGCTGGAAACATTCAAAGTAAACATAGGCAGATAGGCAATGCTGTCCCTCCTCCTTTGGCCTTTGCGTTGGGGAGGAAACTCAAGGAAGCGATAGAAGGAAAATGCTCAACAAAGTGGGATTGCGCTGATCTGGCCAGTTAGTTTTTTGCTCATTTGGGTTGGTAACTGGAGGTGAATATTTGCAAATCAAACACACTACTTCTGTAAACACAGACAAATTGTTGTTGGTCCTCAAAAACAATATTATAGAGTTAGATACACATAAGAGTTCACCAGGCATACCCCTCTTCATTTGTAGTGAAAATATTGTAAAGGTAAACATACCTCTCTTCATCTCTGGTCAAAATGCCAAATGTATTGTTGATTATTGGAACTGAGGTAATAAATGGAATTCACTGCTGCAAGTTTTATTTCTGATTCTCTAATGCTTTAGAAGCTTTGTCATGCTCTCATAACATAGTGATGTCAAACATGCCGTGCCGGCTTGGCCCATTAACGTTCGTGCTTCGTGTCGTGCCAGTGCCATGTTTGTGCATGTGCCGTGTCTGGGTTGTGCATGTCTCGTGCTCGTGCTCATGCTTGTGCATGTTTTGTGCTCATGCTCATGCTCGTGCTCGTGCATGTATCGTGCCTATACTTCAATTCTCAACTAATCAATGTGAATATGTTTTTTTACAAATTTTTGGATAAATCATGAGTGGTGCAAGAAAAATTTATTAATATAAAATAAAATAAACAATTACACCAAAAAGGGAACGTAATGAGCCTTACCCCAAAGTTAGAGAACTAATACATATTAAAAAAAATAAAAATAATGCAATGCATAAGATACAATGTGAAATAAAAATAATGTAATGCATGAGATACAATGTGAAATAAAAATACAATACAAGTATAATAAATATAAAACGAATATATTATATTTTTGCACTACTCTTTTGATTCACTGCTTATATGTAAGTTTGTAAAGTCTTCAGCCATGTCATCTTTCTAACTCTGGGCTCTAAATGCTGCATTCTCCCAATCCTTCATACACACAAGACATTCCAAAATTTATGGAATTTGTCTACTCTTTTCCTCCAATATCCTATTACCTGTACTAAGAGTAGACTCTGAGGTTACTGTAAACAACAGAGGGGTAAGAATATCACGTGCCATGATGAAAAGAATAAGAAAGTTCATTTCACGTAATTTTCATCATGCCAATATCAAAATTATCTATTTGCTCTTGGGTAAGAAAAATTGTCAAATCAATCTCTAAGTACTTATAAAGTTCAATGCGCAAAGAATTTACATTGGATCTTTGTTTTCCAATATTGGCAAGTTTAGACCAAGATGGGTCACTGCTACCTGTAAGAAATGATAAAGAAGTAATTCTTGTATTTTTTGTATATTTAGATTGATATGAATTGTACACGAAAGTTAATGAATTATTAATATCATCTAAAGTAATATGAAGTGTCAAGCTTAAATTTTCAGAAATTCCATTAAATAGAACCTCTACACCAACCAATTTTCTGTTAGGATCCTTTACTGCACCTAAATAAAAAATAAGTGGCATGTACTCCCAATATTTTTAAAAATTTTCTTCCCTTATGGAACAAATGTCTACAAAAAAATTATTTTCTCTATATGTATTAAAAGTATTAGAAGTGTTGTACAATTGATTAAGAACAACACATGAATTAGGATAATAAACACTTGAACAAATATTTGTTGCATTATAGAAAACTTTCAACAATTATAAGAAAATAAACCCAACTCCCAATCATGTGGGGTCATATACATATCATGAATTTCACATTAATAAAATTTGTAATTACATGATGATAATCTATACAATATTATTTATATTACTAATAAAAGTATTTTAAGTGAAATTTTTTTAATTCACTAGTTTACCCTTATAAAGAATTTTAAATACCACATTATCTTTTCTTAGTGAAATATCTAAATTACAATTACAACCTTATGTATAAAATTTTAATTCTCTATTATCTTTGTATAAATATCAATATTTATAAAAAAATTTAATTGACTACGCAACCCTTAAAAAAATATATGCATCATTATAGTTTTCAATAATGTGTTCAAAAAGTCTATTAATAGATCATTACTCTTTTCAAATAAAAAAAAAATATTATGTCTATATATATGTATTTTTTTTCTATCTATACTACTAATAATCTATACTACTAATAAAAGTAATTTTATATCTAAATTACCATTATATACTTATATTTTTAAATTTCCAAATTACACCTAGCATCTCTTTTAATTCTCTATTCATTATGTATAAATATCAGTATCTATGAAATTTTTTAATTGACTACGTTACCCTTAAAAAATATATGCATCACTATAGTTTTTAATAAAACGTTCAAAAAATCTTCAAAAACTTCATCAATTTAACATTACTCATTTCAAATATAAAGCTAACATTATGCTTATATATGGGTATTTTTTATCCAAAATTTCAATCATTTCATTTTTAAGATAAAAAATAATCTTTTGCGTAGTTTTAAAAAAAAAAATAATTTATGTTAAATCAACATAATTCTTCAACCATAGTAAACTTTTCATATTTTATTAAGAGTTTATATAAAAAAAATAAGTGTATTTTTAAGTAAAACTTGAATTTTAGAATTTTAATATTCTTTTAAAATATATTATATTTTAGGGTTAATAACACTTTTAGTCCCTGAAATATGCATGTTTTATCAGTTTGGTCCTCATTGTATTAATTTTTGTCAATTTGGTCTCTAAAGTATTTTGTTAGTATTTAAATGATCTATATACAGATAATCTGTTAAGTTTTTGACATAAGTGATTTCGTGCTGGTCACGTGATACTATATGACGGAATGACACGTGGTCACTTCCATAAAAAAATTTAATGCACCGTTTGATTAGGGACCATTTCAATAAGAATTGAATATTTTATGGACCAAATTAATAAAATCATATATTGAGGATAAAATTGACAAAAAATAATACTTTAGAGACCCAAAGTTTTATTAACCCTATATTTTATCCCTATTGACCTAACTAATTCCTAAACAATTATTTTTATTTTATTCAATGAATTATAAGTTGAAACCTAATCAAATGAATTTTAAATGAATTATTATTTTTTTCTTATAGTTAAAACAACAAATCGCTAGGAATATACAATATTTTTTGAATTTTATAGTATAATACGAGCGATACAAATATAATTTTGATAAACTTAAGATTATATTAAATGTAGGCACACATATACTTAAATTTGAGTTACATAGTATTTCTCAATTAATACTTAAACGAAAACCTTATTAAATCAAAGGTTCTCACTACAAAATTCAAATGAATTGGAAGTTTGAAACATTCCTCTATGGTCTCGATTCCTTCATTTTAATTCAAGTTCAATTTAGTTTTTTTAATTCGAAACTCTTAGTCGAACTGATGGCGAGATTTATTTTTTGTTCAAGATTCAAGAGAAAGCACCGCCCAATGGTGCCTTTTCAAATTAGTGAATTCGGATTTAGTCCAAATTTCAACCCTATAATTTTATAACCCTATAATTAAAATAGACGTGATTCCGAATTGCAATCCAAACATTGAATTACGAATCGAACTTGTATTTCAATCCGAATAGTATGACTTGTACATAAAAAATTAACTAATAACAATACTCTGATGAAAATTTTCAATTTAGACTGTACTCGATTTTGAAAAATTTATAATTTAAGTGCAACCTAGATAACCTTCTCCACCCTAGAGTTGGTTTGGTTGTTTGTTTTATGAGAGAGAGAGAGAGAGAGAGCAATGGCTGATTCAAAGAGGAGACACACATAAAATACAAATGTAAACACAGAATTGCTTTGTAAATTGCTTAAATTAATCAGTACAAGCCTTTTGAGTCGTGGAAAGCCCTT
Source organism: Ilex aquifolium (assembly GCA_951799425.1). Taxonomy (NCBI): domain Eukaryota; kingdom Viridiplantae; phylum Streptophyta; class Magnoliopsida; order Aquifoliales; family Aquifoliaceae; genus Ilex; species Ilex aquifolium. The sequence continues at coordinate 34,206,911 of OX637395.1, read as the reverse complement.
AGCAGAGCAGACAATTTCCTCCCCAGTAAAGACGTCTGTCACCAACTCGAGCAAGTTTAAGTTGGGAAGCTTTTCCAACGTTGCCATAGGGTCTTCTTCAAGTCCAGATCTATACAAAGACAGTTGGGTGAGGCTTGAAGACAAATGTTTGCTAGTGTTTTAAGTTGCCTAAAGATGATGGGTAATCAATGAAAGAAGACCCTCTCAAACTCAGTGTGCGTACAGATTTTTGCACAATATAAATGTTCGAGTAGAAGCAGGACTAGGGCGAACTCGTCTTGACCGTTGACGTCGAATCCTAGCGATGAAGTGGATTGGCGTGACGTAGGCCAAAAGGAACTGGTTGGATTGATGGTGGCTCCTCCTTGTGGAACGGTTGAACTAAGCCTCACAAACGGTGTTGGATTCCGGCTTCTCCTGAACAAGAAGAGAAGAGTTAGAAGGGCGCCGGAGTGTCTCCGGCGTTTCCCCTCCGACGGACAAGTCAGTAGTCGTTTTTGAGAGGGAGAGTATTCGGAGCACACTTGTTTGCATGTGTTGCGTACCTTCGATTTGCCTCTCAGAGGGCTATTTATACCTTTGTTGGTAGTAATCATTGCGGGCTAGTGCACAATAGGAGATGTCAGTCATGGGGAAGCGTTTTTCCCCTTTTGCAGAGATATTTGAAGGCTCTTAACTGCTCGGAGTCCCGACCAATCAATGCCCCTTCCCTCGGGCGCCCGAGCAATAAATGCTCTTATCCCTATGCAAATGTATTGAATGCTTGATCTTCGTAGCACTTAATGCGCCCCTTTCCGGGCTATCCCAGTCATCGAGGACATCCCATCATACTGAATGTTTATTAAATGATCCCCTGTATACCCGGACAATGACTGGGACCTTTGTGTAAAGCTATGTACTGCTCTGCTCACAGTACTACGTGTCCTTATCCCCTTGGTTGCCAACTCTGCTTACCCTGCCTGCCTTACTGAGTTGACGGAAAGGACAAGCCAGTGACTCCTTCCTCACCTTAGTCTCCATAAGCCGAAGACGTCGGGGAGCTTTTGGAGCCGAGATGACGTGTACCGGGCCTCATATCCCGAGAAGACGTAGGAGCCGAGGACACGTGTGAGATGAGGCAGCACCGAGGTTCATTGAGTGCCGAGATTACGTGTCATCAATCTAAACCACCCTGTGGTATCCGGACGCCGAGGACACGTGTCACCATTCTAGTACCGCGATCACACGACGCCGAGGACGTGTGTCATGACATCAGTCGTCGGAGCACAGTGATCCCCCCGAGAACACGTGTTACCATCTGCTGAACCCACAGAATGTCCCATCAACTGCCCCCCAGCCCTTGGCCTTCGTACGACAGAGGACACGTGTCGTGGAGAAGGTGAGAGGGCTCACCAACTCCATCACTTCTGCAGCCGCAATCCCCTCTTCGGAGATCGTGCGCATTAAATGCGCCTCTCATCGTGCTTCGTGCGCAATGATGGGGACAGGTACTATATAAACAACACTTAGCTCATCCGTGCTTCGTTCTCGAAAGCTAACTTTGCAGAGCTATTCATCGCCGGAAAGTTCGCCGGAGAGTCGCTGCAACTGGTTCACTTCGCCGCCTCATTTGACGCTTTTTTCTGAAGACCACAGTCCTCTGCCGCCACCGCTTCCTTCTTCATTCCTCATTCCGGTGAGTCTCCTTACATTACTCGTTTTCTTTCCTCTATTTTCTTCGTTTTTCCGGCGACCAGTCGCCTTCTTCTCCTTCGTCTGTGTCAAGAGTGACCCTGCCTGTTCATACTCCGTCCACCGGTCTTCCTTCCGTTGAGTCCAGTGAGTGTACCAAGCAGAGAGAACACCCCCGAGGACCATCTTGTCCCCGAGGACATGACTAAACGTCGTCCCAAGAAGGTCCCCGAGGCAGACGAGGCTGGTTCCTCTCGGCCTCGCAAGTACACCGTAGAGGGCAAGCAGCAAATAGTAAATTTTAGGACCCACTACTCCATTCCCCCCGAGGTCACAATAGATAAGTTTGACCCAAAAAAGCACAAGGTAGATGTCGGCACCGAGGCTGAGATGCCCTTCTATACGAAGGCCATAATGGAGGGCGGAGTTAGGTTCCCTCTCCACCCTATCCTCCTCCGTTTCCTTCACCGTTTTCGACTCTTCCCGGGGCAGTGTTGCCTTAACACCTTTAGGATCATCATGGGTGTCATTGCCTTGAACGAGCGCCATGACCTTCACCTCGGCTTGGACGACATTCTCTTCTGTTATGCCTTGGTGAGGGTCATGCCCCAACAAATGTACTACCTCAAAGCTCGGGATACCACCATGTACCTTGTCACCCACCTTCCAGATTCCGACAAAGGGTACAAGGATGACCTCCTCATCTTCGGTGGTCAATGGGAGAGAGGGCCTGGTCCAGAATACGCCGCTGACTTGTGGTGTCCCAAGCAGTGGAGGACTACGAGTACGTCGGCCCTTCCCTTGTCTACTTTTCTGCTTTTCCTCCAATGTTCTTCGGCTGATGATTGTTTTGTTTGCAGGGATCCCCGACTCCGAGACAGCTGCTCTTCCTCGGAACCAAGTGAACATCGGTGACATCAGCTTCGTCTGGAACTTCTTGGGGAACAAGGGCCTGGGTCGTGCTGCCCATCTCCTCCTTGACTACACCCCGGGGTACAAGAAGTTTAGCCAAACACCCCACAACTACGATCCCTTGGCAGAAGAGGAGCCCACTGAGGCGAACTTGGAGAACGACCCCGACAGGGCCACTGAAGCCGAGGTAGAGGGGGTCACCGAGGGTACAGCTGCTGAGGAGGAAGACGAGGTCGTTGAGATAAGGGGTCCTGCTGCTACCACCGGTGCTGAGCCCAGCACGTCGGCGAGGGAGACTTGGCCAAATTTCGAAGTTCTTGAGAGCTTGAACACAGAGGACGCTCTTGAAGTTGCGATGTCTGGCTATCGCTTGGACTTGAACTTGATTAAGAAACGAGCCGCCCTCAAAGACAGTCGGGGCCGAGGAACTAGTTCCAATGAACCTCCCCCCCCACCGCCAAGAGGGATTCCACCAGTCGATCCTCCTCCACCACCGAGGGGGACTTCTCGTTCCAACCTTCCTCCTCCTCCTTCCCCTTCTGGACCTTCGGGGCGAGGCCGGGGCCGAGAAAGAGACCCCCACCCCGAGGAGGAAAGGAGAGTGAAGCAGAAACATGATGTGGCCGGTCGGGGTAGGGGTACTCCCGCTCCTACTTCGTCATCATCAACTCCTGGCACAACTCCGCCTTCCCCTTCAGTACCAATGACTCAGGCGGCGGAATGGCGTCCTCGGGTTCGGGATCGTGAAGGCAATCCGATCCGAGAGTCTGATTCAATCATCCATTCTCCTTACGTGGCCTATGCTGTGAGTGAGACCCTCCTCTTTCCTGGCGACATGGAGGAGCACCGAGGCAGGCCACTGAATCAACTTCTTCGTAACATCATCCAGAATTCCTTGGTGGTGAGTGTCTAAGTCGATTTTCTCCTTTCACTTCCTTGTTTCATTAACTGTGCTGACTTCCCACCTTCTTTGCAGACTGCTCAGCAAGTCTCTGCTATTGCCGACCGCTTCTACTCCCAACGGGACGTGCTCCAGGACTCAGAGAAGCAAAAATCTGAGGCTCAGGCTGCTCTTGCAACGGCAAAGGAGGAAGTGGCAGCGAGGGACAAAACTTTGTCTTCTCAGTCTGCACAAATAGCTGCACTTCTGAAGGAGGCCGAGGGTGCCAAGGCCAAGCTTAAGAAAACCAATGCGTCCCTAGCCGATGCCGAGAAGAAAATCACGGAATCCACCAAGCAACTCTCGGCGGCGGAAGCCAAGGTGGCAGAGTCAGAGCAGACTTGTTCTGCACTCACCCAGGAGCTGGACAAGGTCCGGGCAGCATTGGAAGCTGCTAACAAGACCCAGCAGGAGATCGTTGACCAGTGCGCCGACGACATCCTGGTGGCCTTCGAGGAGCAGAAGAAAGAGTTTTTCAAACTGGGCTGGGATGCGGGTCTGACAGCCGCCGAGGTGCCTGAGGGCTCTCCACTTTTTCAGGAACACAAGTACGTTCCTTCTGAGGAAATAGCAGCCGCCTCGGGGGAAGTTTCTGCCGACGGTGCAAATGTGGAGCAGACGGCTGCTAATCCCCCGGCTCCTATTTCTGCCTCTGTGCCCCCCGCCGACGCTCCTGCTGCGGACACTCTATCTGCCAGCATCGATGAGCTCTTTGGAGACATAGGGGGCAACATCGGTGGAGAAGTGACTGAGCCCCCAGCGCAGTAGTTTAGGCTTTTTTCCCTCGTTTATGTAACTTTTTATTTTCAATCCTGTAGCTCGGGGGACGCAAAGCCCCATTTTGGAAATGAAATTTGAACTTTGTTTTCCTACGTACTTTTTCCAATGTACTCCTCTTGTGAACTCCAGGGATACACACACTAAGTACTTTATTTAAGCAAGAAGTGTCGGGTGTTTCTTCCCATCGGGGTTTGATTTTCTTCCATTGGGCACCTGCTCGGGTACCACCCCGACGCGTCTGTCACTCGGGATAACGTTCCCCTCGGGGCCATGTCCCCCTCGGGAAACTTTTACTTGTTTGTTTGTTTGGAGACAGGGGTTCGGGACTCCGTACCCTCGGGGTTATGCATTTTCCAGGAAAATGATTACTATAAGACTTGAACATCAAAAGAAATACTTTTTCAAATTCATTACATTCCATGGTCTTTTTACATTGTTTCCTTCCATGTCTTGCAACTCATACGACCCGGAGCTTCCTGCTGACGTGATCTTGTATGGACCCTCCCAATTGGGCCCTAGCTTGCCATCCGCCGGGTCTCGGGTGTTTGCCACCACCCTCCTGAGCACAAGGTCACCTACTTTGAATTCCCGAGTCTTGACCTTTCTATTATAGAGCCTGGACACCCCTTCCTGCTATTTGGCCAGCTTCAAGGCTGCCATTTCCCTCTTCTCCTCCACGAGGTCTACATCCAGGCCGAGTTGGCGGTCGTTGTCTCCTGTGTCAAAGGCCAATGTCCTTATAGTGGGAAGACCCACTTCAAGAGGGATGACTGCTTCAACCTCGTATGCGAGGGCATATGGCGTCTCCCCTGTTGACCTGCGAGGGGTGGTTCTGTACGTCCATAGGACGTTGAGGAGCTCCTCCACCCACTTTCCCTTGGCTTTTTCCAGCCTTTTCTTGATACTATTGACAATGGCTTTGTTCGAGGACTCGGCTTGTCCGTTTCCTTGAGGGTACGCGGGAGTAGAATAATAGTTTCGAATTTTGAGGTGCTCACAAAAGGACTTGAAAGGTCCACTGTTGAATTGCGTTCCGTTGTCAGACACAAGGGCGCGGGGGATCCCGAATCTTGTAACTATGTTTTTCCACACAAACTTCTTGGTGTCCACATCCCTGATATGAGTCAGAGGCTCAGCCTCGACCCATTTTGTGAAGTAGTCAGTTCCCACTATCAGGAATCTTTTGTTGCCTGGGGCCTTAGGGAGCGGCCCAACCAAGTCAAGTCCCCACTGGGCGAACGGCCAGGGACAAGTCAATGGATGCAAGTCCCCGGCTGGCTGTCGAATAGCCGGGGCGAACCTCTGACATTGGTCACATTTTTGAACGTATGCCTGTGCATCCCTCTGCATTCGCGGCCACCAGTACCCCTGTGACATGATGCGGTGGGCCATGGTTCGTCCTCCTGAGTGCCCCCCACATATGCCTTCATGTACCTCATATAAGAGTGGTTCTACCTCGTCTTCACGGACACAGAGTAAATACGGCCCGGAAAGTGACTTCCGATACAGCCTCTGATCCGGAGAAGCCCAGAACCTTGGGGCCTTCATCTTTATCTTCCTGGCTTCCTTTGGACACTCAGGGAGTATCTCGGAGAGGAGGAACCCAAGCAATGGATCCATCCAGCCAGGAGGCTTTTCCCCCTGCTCAATGACAGTCACCAAAGGAACTGGATCTATGGCAGGACCCGGAAGGTACTCCACGGTGATTCTTCGCGTCGTGGTGGAGTCAAGGGCCGAGGCCAGACAAGCTAAGGCGTCGGCATGAGCATTCTCGGCCCGGGGTATCTGCTTGATTTCTCTTTTCTCAAATTTGTGGAACAAGGCCACGGCTTTGCGATAATAGGCCTTCATTCTAAAGTCATTTGCTTCGAATTCTCCGCTGATTTGATTTACCACTAACATGGAGTCGCAATGGACTATCAGCCTTGCCACCCCTGCAGCGTCGGCGAGTTTGAGCCCCGAAATTAGAGCCTCGTACTCCGCTTCATTATTGGATGCCTTGAAACCTAGCCGGACAGCTTGTTCCGTGACTACTCCCTCCGGGGAGACCAGCAATGCTCCTATGCCGGAACCTCTGTTGTTGGAGGATCCGTCCACGAAGAGATTCCAGGAGGGTTCCTGGGATGGAGATGTAAGTTGCCTGACCGTGCCGGGGAGTTCCCCTCGAGGGGAAAGGAGTCTTTCCTTGGAGAATTCTGCTATGAAATCCGCTAACACTTGCCCTTTTATGGCAGTACGAGGTTCATAGCGGATATCATGTTCCCCCATCTCTACTGCCCACTTGGCGAGCCTCCCTGAAAGGTCGGCTTTCCTTAGTATAGCCTTCAAAGGTTGGTCCGTGCGGACCATGATTGGATGGGCTTGGAAGTAATGCCTCAGCTTCCTCGCAGCTGTGATTAATGCTAAAGCCAACTTCTCCAGTGGTAGGTACCTTGTCTCAGCGTCCAACAAGGCCTTACTTACGTAGTACACTGGCCTTTGCTCGCGTTCATGCTCGTGTACCAACACTCCACTAACTGCGAATTCTGACACCGCCAGGTAGAGGAATAGTGTTTCCCCTGGCATCGGGACAGACAAGGTTGGGAGGACCCTAAGGTACTCCTTGATCCCTTCGAGTGCTTCTCCACATTTATCGTTCCAAGTCCCCTTCTCGGACCTTCTGATAGCATCGAAGAAGGGCTTGCATTTGTCTGACGACCGAGAAATGAATCGGTTTAGGGCTGCCAACATCCCCGTGAGTCTTTGGACTTCCCGAACCGTCCGGGGGCTTTGAACGTCTAGGACGGCTTGTATTTGTTCTGGGTTGGCTTCGACTCCTCGCCGGCTCACCAAGTACCCTAGGAACTTCCCGGATCCAACTCCAAAGACGCATTTTGCCGCGTTCAGCTTCAAACCATACTTCCGCAGGGTGGAGAAGGTATCCTCCAGGTCCCTGATGTGATCATCCTTCCTTCGACTCTTCACCAGCATGTCGTCGATGTAGACTTCCATCGTGTCCCCTATCTGCCTCTTGAACATCCGGTTCATAAGTCTCTGATAAGTGGCCCCAGCGTTCTTAAGGCCGAAAGGCATGACCTTGTAGAAATAAACTCCCATGGGGGTAATGAACGCGGTCTTCTCCTGGTCAGATAGATGGAGGGGGATCTGATGGTATCCTGCCCTGGCGTCCAGGAAAGCCATGCGCTGATGCCCTGCCGTGGCGTCCACCAATTGATCCACCTTTGGGAGGGGGAAGTCGTCCTTGGGACAGGCTTTGTTCAGATCCGTGAAGTCTACGCACACGCGCCACTTCCCACCTTTCTTCTTAGCACAAACGGTGTTGGACAGCCATTCCGGGAATTGAACTTCCCGGATGGTGTCGGCTTTCAGGAGCCTCTCCACCTCCTCGTTTACTGCTTGGGCATGATGCGGAGCCATGCGTCGTGGCTTCTGCTTTACCGGTTTGTGGGAGGGGTCAACATGGAGCTTGTGAGTGATAACGTCGGGGCTTATCCCCTTCATCTCCATGGAATCCCATGCAAACACATCTGCATTCTTTCTCAAAAAATCCGTCATCTCCCTTTGCTCAACATGGGACATGGTGGATCCAATCAAAAAGCATCTTTCCTCGTCTCCTTCAACCAAAGGTATCTTTAGGAGATCCTCCATGGATCTGTCTGCCGGATCGATCCGCGGCTCGTCGACCCCGAGCCGCCCGGACTGTAATTGCTATTTGTTTAGCAGTTCTTCTGGGGGCCGCTCCTTTTCCTTGGAGGCGACTCCCGCCTTCACAGCGGAGTAAAAACATGTCTTGGCGGATGCCTGATCCCCACGGATTTCTTTTACCCCCTCTGGAGTTGGGAACTTTAACATTTGGTGGTAGGTGGAATGCACCGCTCCTAGTGCATGCAGCCAGGCGCGCCCCATGATTATGTTGTAAGGCGAATCAGAGTCTATCACCACAAATTCTGTGTTTATTGTAACTGGCCCCGTGATGACGGGTAGCGTAATCTTGCCCAAGGGCAGGGCGTAAGAGCCATTAAATCCAACAAGGGGTGTGCCCACTTTGACGAGATCCTGGGGGCCAAGTCCCATGCGCTTTAGAACTTCGTAATACATCACTTCAGAGGAACTCCCAGAGTCCACCAGGATTCTCTTGACATCAAAGGTGCCGACCTTTAGGGTGAGGACCAAGGCGTCCTCATGGGGCAGCACGACGCCAGTCAGGTCGTCATTAGAGAATGTGATGTCCTTGTTGCTTTCCCGGATCCTCTTGCTGGGTCGTTCCCCCTTCTCCTCGTCTAGCTTCCTTGTGAAAGTCACTCTCTTAAGATCCGATCTGAGGGTATTTGACGTTGGGCGATCCGTGGGACATACGTGGATGACATCGATGACATTGTCCTGAACGTTTACCTGACCATCGGCGACACGGGTCTCCTTTGGTGCCGCTTCCTCAATGTACTCCCTCAGGTGCCCCTCCCGTACCAACTTTTCCAGGAAGGACTTGTAAACCCTACAGTCCTCGGTGAGGTGTCCCACATCCTGGTGGTATGAGCACCTTACTTTCTGATTCCTGGTGGACGGGTCACCCAACATCTTAGGCGGCCACTTAAAGAAGGGCTCCCTCCTAATCTTGTTGAGCAGCCTGTAAATGGGCTCCTTGAACACGGTTTGGACCCCTTTGAAGGAGCCACTAGATGAGGGCATCAATCCCTTTCGGGGGAGGTCCCCTTTCTCGACTTCTCTTCTCCTTGGGGCCAAGAGTTTTCCTTTGCCCCCCAGCATTTCGTCTTCCACTCTGGAGTACTTATTTATCCGGACCATCAACTCCCCCATGCCAGTAGGCGTCCTCTTTGTCAAGGATCTGTAGAGGTCGGTGTCCCTCGAGAGGCCAAGTCTGAAGGAGGCAGCCGCCATGACTTCGGAGCACCCCTCTACCTCGTTGACTTCCTCCCAATAGCGGGTAGCATATTGGCGGAGAGTCTCTCATTCCTTTCGTCTCAAAGTTAACAACGACCCGACATCTTTCGGGCGTTTACTCCCTGTAATGAACCGAGCCAAGAATTGCTTGGTTAACTCCTTCCAAGACCCTATACTGCCGGGTGGAAGGGTCTCAAACCACTTCATAGCAGAGTCGCCTAGACTCATTGAAAATACCCGACACAGCAATCGGTGGTCCGAATGGTAAAGAGACATCATTTGCTTGTACTGCCTTAAATGAGCTTCGGGGTCTGATCGCCCGTCATAAACTTTAAACCTTGGCACGACAAACTTCTTTGATACCTCCATATTCGCGATAGCCTCGGTGAAGGGCGACTGAATGACCTCGTCATCCGCGTCTTCTTCTATCATGGTGTTGCCCCTTCGGGTGGAGTTCAAATGTACCCGGAGATCTTCTTGGCACCGAGACCTTACTTCTTGCTCATCCCGGCGTCTGATTGGACGTCCTGACATATTGTTCCTTACAGAGAGTGTAGACCCCTCCTCGGATTCCTCCACGCCCCCTCGCCCGGAGAGTCTCCGACGGAGGTCGTTCCACGCCAATGACTTTGTCTTCTTGGCTGGGACCTCCGGGAGCTCCCTCCTGGCCCTCGGGCGCTTAGAAGCCCTGGAGCTATTCGATCCACCGCTGAGGCGATCTCTGAGGTCTCGAGCCTTCATTCCCTTGACAGGGGGCTCGTGTGATTGCCTCTGGTCTCGAGATCCTCCGCCGGAAAGTGTGAACTCATTGAGCCGGTTCAGGACATTGACGTTGTCCTCTTCCAACTGCCTCAGGCGATCCCCGAACTGGTCCTCTATCACTTCAGCAAGTTGCCGTGCCAACGGGGCTGCCTTTCCAGAGCCAACGCCCATGTTGGTCTGGTGGGTCGGTCCTTTGGAGTGAACAGAACACTCCCTATTCACGCTTTCCACGCGATCTTTCGTTCTTGACATGGATGGGGCTGTTAACTCAACGTTCCTTTGCTGAGTGTTCTTTCCCTTTTGACGAGTATTCACCATGGTCACTGATCTTCGGGAAATATGATCTTTCCCACAGACGGCGCCAGATTGTGCGTACAGATTTTTGCACAATATAAATGTTCGAGTAGAAGCAGGACTAGGGCGAACTCGTCTTGACCGTTGACGTCGAATCCTAGCGATGAAGTGGATTGGCGTGACGTAGGCCAAAAGGAACTGGTTGGATTGATGGTGGCTCCTCCTTGTGGAACGGTTGAACTAAGCCTCACAAACGGTGTTGGATTCCGGCTTCTCCTGAACAAGAAGAGAAGAGTTAGAAGGGCGCCGGAGTGTCTCCGGCGTTTCCCCTCCGACGGACAAGTCAGTAGTCGTTTTTGAGAGGGAGAGTATTCGGAGCACACTTGTTTGCATGTGTTGCGTACCTTCGATTTGCCTCTCAGAGGGCTATTTATACCTTTGTTGGTAGTAATCATTGCGGGCTAGTGCACAATAGGAGATGTCAGTCATGGGGAAGCGTTTTTCCCCTTTTGCAGAGATATTTGAAGGCTCTTAACTGCTCGGAGTCCCGACCAATCAATGCCCCTTCCCTCGGGCGCCCGAGCAATAAATGCTCTTATCCCTATGCAAATGTATTGAATGCTTGATCTTCGTAGCACTTAATGCGCCCCTTTCCGGGCTATCCCAGTCATCGAGGACATCCCATCATACTGAATGTTTATTAAATGATCCCCTGTATACCCGGACAATGACTGGGACCTTTGTGTAAAGCTATGTACTGCTCTGCTCACAGTACTACGTGTCCTTATCCCCTTGGTTGCCAACTCTGCTTACCCTGCCTGCCTTACTGAGTTGACGGAAAGGACAAGCCAGTGACTCCTTCCTCACCTTAGTCTCCATAAGCCGAAGACGTCGGGGAGCTTTTGGAGCCGAGATGACGTGTACCGGGCCTCATATCCCGAGAAGACGTAGGAGCCGAGGACACGTGTGAGATGAGGCAGCACCGAGGTTCATTGAGTGCCGAGATTACGTGTCATCAATCTAAACCACCCTGTGGTATCCGGACGCCGAGGACACGTGTCACCATTCTAGTACCGCGATCACACGACGCCGAGGACGTGTGTCATGACATCAGTCGTCGGAGCACAGTGATCCCCCCGAGAACACGTGTTACCATCTGCTGAACCCACAGAATGTCCCATCACTCAGGTACCGCAAATGGATTAGATTACCTATTCCTTTTGATAACTTCCAATGATCAATGATCATGCAGGGTGCTTCAATAATTTTATGATTTGAACTAGGTGTCAATCCTTCAATAGCTAAAACTATGAGCATCTTGAAGTTGTTAAATGAGGATTTCATCATCGGTGAGATACGTCCATCGTACTCATTTGATATAAACACCAAAAGTGACCGGAGGTGCTGGACTGTTTTCTTTTTAGGGGGAACAAATGGGCATAAATCTGCACCACCCAAATAAATGGCAAGCCTACGAGTATTATTGGTTGAAGCGGAGGATTCCACTGGCTCGTGATCATATCCATGCCGATAATCAACGACCTTGACGAAATTATCCTCTTTTCCCTTGGACAAGCATAGGTCCCGCATGAGATCATGAAGGCCACAAGTTTTAAACCTTCTAATGGATAACTCCTCCCCTACTCGCACTTGAACTATGCACCTCTGTGCCAATTCACCCAAGTAACGTTCTGCTACATCCATCATTGTTTCTTCTTCTGATTTGTCGTCTGACGATACCATACCTTCAGCCATCCACAATTGATATAATCTCTCAACCTCTATCTCAGAATCTTCCTCGAAATTGCCCAAATAAAGAAAACACGATTTCAACTGATATGGCAAGTCATCATAACTTAAAGCTAATATGTCTACCACTTGTCCACCATGGTCATTGCTTTTGCCCCTGCTTAGATATGACTTAACATTTTTGTGTACCATGTCCCACTCACTCAAGGCCTCTTTCATTGCCAAAAGTCCTCCAAGAACAACCACAACTAATGGAAGACCCCCACAATGTTTAACCATTTTCCTCCCTAACTCCATTTTTTGAACATAACTCGGGTCTGAAAAACAACAAATAAAATTAAATTTCTTCAGTGGTAGGAATTATGCACAAGATTGCTGAATGTTTATGTGATTTCTACATGTAACTTGTTATCAACAAATAAAAGGTAAGATAATTGAAAAGCTTTTTTAGCACCGTACTTTCACTATTAATTATATATATATATATATATACATATATGATAAACACATACTCTCACTTACTATACTTGGTAAAAAGAATGTTTACGTGATTTCTACATGTAACTTGTTATCAACTTATTTATCTATGAAATTAAGAGATTTTTAGCTTTCTATTTTTGAACAAAAATAAATATTTCTAAAATTTTCAACTATCAAGCACTCGTTAAAATAGTTCGCCAAAATTTAAAAATCAACTGCTCAATACAATTAATACCCAAACATAGAAGCCCATTTTGCCGTGTGATTGGGTAGCCCCAAAATCAACTTTTTTCATAATCCTTTTTTCTCAATCCTTCTACCAAATATCACCTTAAAATTTGAATATGAAATTCCTATCAAATGAAATGCAATTTTTTTTTGAAGCAATATTTTTTGAATGTCTTCATCAACATTTAGTGCCTCCATGTACATGGACTTAACTGGCCCAGATGCTCCTCTCTCATGTTTTTTAAAAAAGGGTATCAAACTAAGAAGCATGCATATTTCTAAAAGAGAGACGTATTCGTATTAAAACTTCATAAATATTCTTTGATGCGTGCCTGATACTTCTTCAATGTATCCATAATCTAAAAATAAAATCCTCAACTGTAGATACTCTATTGATACTTCTTGCATACTCGCCAACACCTCACTGATACTTTTTAGACATTAGCCAACATAAGACCAATAAATTTTACATTCGAAATATGACAAGTTTTCTCATGCAAAAAAAATAATAATAATAATTGCTAAAAGAAATCAAATTACAAACTAATAAATGCTAAATGAAACCAAATTACAAATATTATCATACCAAAAGTTAAGCACAGTGCAGTGATAAAATACTAACAATTTGGTAAAAATGTAAATATAATGCAGAGTGCAGTGATAAAATACCTGTACTCTCTTTGTTTCTCAAAGCCTTCTTTTGAAGCAACTCCCAACTTTCATCTTCACTCAAAATTCGTGGTTGATAGAGGCAACCAACGGGATCTACTTGTGACGCCACTTCTATATTACGAGTGGTAAGCAAAATCTTGCTACCAGTCTTTCCAACAGGGAAGGCAGGTTTTATGCAATTCCAAGCATCCGCGGACCAAATATCATCGAGAACAACAAGACATCTTTTGTTTTGTTGGATTTGGAGAAGTTCCCTAACTAGCTCCTCATTTCTCCATTTCATAATCTCTTTACGCTTCTCCGGGACAAATTTAATTAGGATTCCTTGCAAAATATCATTTGTTTCCCATTTTTGAGATATACAAACCCAAGCCAATATATCAAAAAATGACCCTTTACATTTGGGTGATTGTAAATCTTTCTAGCAAGAGTGGTCTTGCCCACACCCCCCATGCCACAAATGGAAACAACTTGGTAGTACTTGTCCCTATCTTCGTTCACCAAATGAACCACCAAGTTCTCAACATCTCTCTCCAACCACACAAAATCCTCCTCAACAACATGAGAATAAGACCGCCTTAACTGACGTTGCCTTTCATGCGCAGAACTTGAGCTTTCTCCTTCCTTTATAGTACTTCTTATGCCATATTTGTCTAACTGATCGGTGAGTTGAGAGATCCTGGTGTTAATACCTTGGGTCTCTTTCCCAACCTTGTGTAGGAGTATACCTTCATTCAATAAGCAAGCGAACCTTTTGAGGATGTTTAGGATACCTCCCCTCCTCTTGGATTGAACTTGGAGAACATAAGTCTCAAGGACATCTTCGGCATGATATGCAACTTCTCTAGCGCCTTCAACCCAAGTGCGGACGGTGTCGTCTTCAATTTGCCTTGCATCTGCATCTTTCAAGAAGCTTTGCAACATCTTAAGTTCATGCGGAAGACCCTGTACCTGGCCGTCAACTCCGGCTAAAAAATTGGCTTCTTCTTTCAATAGATCAGTGAGCGTTTGCACAACAAAAGAGACAATAGCCTCAGACATTTTTTTTCCTGGCTGAGTGAGGCTAGAACAGTAGCTAGGAGTTCAATTCATTTGGAAATTTTCCGAAAATCTTCAGTAGGTAAAAGGTAGGAGTTTGATTCATTTCTTTGTTGGAAATATGGGTACTTATAATTTAGTCTGGCCAGTGATTGCAAGTGTGAAGCCAAAGGTCTTGCGTGGACTTGCTTCCCTCCTGCGGATCATTTCATTGGTGCAATGGCTAGTACATTTTTTATTTATTATATACTCAGGCTCTAAAAATTTGATACAACTTCTTAGGCTCTTGTGATTACGGTACGATGTTAGAAAGATTCTTAGATGTAGTGCAACCAACTATAATTATACATTGTTGAGAGATGAAACAAGACAAAATGATCATCATTGACTAAGGATGAAGATGTTTCCTGAATTTTTATTATTATGTAGTGTTGGAAGGGTCAATTTGGGTGGTTGTGATAATTGTCTAGTAGCTCAACTTGGTGTTTCATGTATGCGTTAGGTCTATCTAATCCAAATATTTTAAGGTTATGAGCAAATAAGAGTTCTATGTTATTGTCACTTGAATCAAGACGACAAAATAAAGTAACAAAACAAGATATTATTAATTTAATGATACCATTATCACCAATAATTTCATAACTTGTGGATGCTAACAATGTCATTATATAATAATATGTGATTTGAATAGAACAATGATTGAGATTAAAAAAATAAATTGTTGAAAATAGTGGTTGCTGATAGTATTATTCTAATATGTTAATTTTTCATTTCGGCTTGATGATGCAACAAATGCCTAGCATCCATATCCGCGTAATTCAAAGCACGCCAAATTAAAAATGTTATGGGACCCTGAGACGGATTTACAGTGGGGATAGTAGGGGCAGCTGCCCCCACTGAAATTTTAAAAATATTTGGGGAGTAACATGAAATTTTAGAATCTGTCAAAAGTTGCCCCCACTTAAATTTTAAAAATATTTGGATAGTAAGGTGAAATTTTTGAAATTTTAAAATCTATCAGAAGTTGCCCCCATTGAAATTTTTTAAAACTCAAGACTAGTTATGTATTTTCTCAAATACGTGGGGTTCTTTAGTCTTTGGCAACAACAAAAAGTACTTTTATTTGTACTTTTAAGAGATCACGGTGATTCTAAGAACTTCACTCCTACAATTCCGAACTTGGTCTCTTTGATCACATATATATTTTTTTGTTGTGCTATTTTTGTATGTTAAATTAATATAAAGAATTGTAAGTTGTTAAATTTAATGGGATTGTTATATTTAGAATTTATGGATTATTTTTTGGATTAAACCATTTGGTTCGATGGGCTTGAAGAATCTGATTGTGAGAAATTAGGTTGTTTGTATGTCTAAGTTCGATTTACTAGACTTGTATTTATGTTAAAAAAAATTTGACTTCCTAAACTATTTTGATTGATTGAGATTGAATAATGAATTATTTTCAATAAATAATTTTCAGCAAGAAATATAATACAAAGTCGAGAGATCAAGAGATGAATGATTACTTAGCTGCATATGTTGAGAAAGAATTTTCAAATACCATTTGTGTTAACTTGTTGAAACAATTATGAAAATTTTCAAGAATTTGGATTTTTCCATGTATTGAATCAATTCATTATTGGACACTATTTTTTGATACAAAAGTATTTATTTCGTACAATTTTATAGTGAACTTTTTTTGTCCATTTTTTTAATATATTGTTTGTTTATGTTATTTTGATAAAACTATACTTTTGTAAAATAGTGTTAATACTCCGAGATTGAGTATTCATATATTGAAGGTTGCCCCCACGGAGTCTGGCTCCGCCCATGTGGGACCCAGAATGAATTGTTGATTATATTGATTTTAATTTTTTGCTAATTTAATCAATTTCAATCATCCATCCATGGTTTTGTTCACAAGGATTCGATAGTGGTACCTTCGGGTCCACTTATAGAGTTGATAACTGTTAGAATTATCACTTGTGAAACCTATATAAGTTAATGAACTACCTGAGATTTTCGCTTTGAGATACACATATGAGTTTCAAAAGTATATATTAATCCTTGTTATTTTTTTTTTTTATCACTTAATCCTTGTTATTGGACATTCCTTTATGTTCTAATAAGTGGTGTCAAAGCCTTGCTAACCAAAAAAAGAATGGGTAAATTATACTTTACAATTTTTAACTATTATCTTTATTTTACTTTGAACCCCTAACTGTAAAATTTCTCACATTATACTTTAAAGTATCAATTTTACTTCATATCACTCTAATAGATAATAACTGTCAATTTTTTGACGGTAAATACACATGTGAGTGGTTTGTACTGCCAATAAACAGTAGCTTATTGCACATATGCAGGTCAAAAATCAAGAAAAATACTCATCTATGACTTTGCCTTTCCTAAACTCTAAATTTTCTTCATCTGGCCAACTTTTTTTTTCTTCCCAACAACCATTGTGTTGCAATAGAAGTAAAATAAAGTAGTAAAAGACACTTGGCGGGAAGCTCTTTGGATTTTCCCTCTATCCTTTGACAGATTTTCAAGTTTGCTGTTATTTATTGAAGTAATATGAAACAAAATTGATACTTTAAAGTGTAATGTGAGAAATTGTATGGTTGAGAGCATAAAGTGAAAAATTGTATAGTTGAAAGTATAAAGTGAAATAAAGATAATAATTCAAGGGATAAAATACCGAAGTGATTGAACATTTAACTCCTTATGGAGCAGAGTTAAACTTTTACGGCGTGTTGACAAATGTTGGAGTTTGACTCAAACTTTCTATGTTTTTTATTTCTTATTTATTTAATATTAATTTATAATTAGAGTTTTAATGAATTTATGAGTTTTGACTCATAAAATATTCTAGTAAGTTTTAAATAATTTAATTAAAGTAAATTTAGGATTAGTTTAGTAGTTAAAGTTTTTAAGTCTCTTTAGATTGTAACCAAATTTTTTGGTGACAGAAGCTTTGATGTTAAAAAAGAAAGGAGAGATCTAGGGCCAATCCAATCTCTTATGAGATTCAAAGAGAAACACCGAAGAGGGAGACGTGAACATAGCAACAATTGGCCAAGGCTCGCCTATAGGGATCTCGTGTACCTAGGTAGAGTCTATCAAGGGGGAGAAGAAGATGGGTGGTGGTGAAGCAGAAGAGTTGGGGATATTCTATAATGAGGGCAGCCAGTTCGAGGACTTCGTGATGGGCTATGACAGTAAGGATAAAGATCTTTAGAGTAGGGTTGCTGTTGAGGTTGAGGTTGAGGTTGAGGGTGGGATTTAAGATGACCGTAATGGGACGATGGAGTGGGAGAGTAGCGATGACTCTGATTGTAATTCTAAGGCACCGATTCTACATCGCAATAATTGGAAATCAGGAAGTCGTCCAGTGTGAGGAGGTTTACGGTGATATTGCAAAGCTTTTTGATGTGGGAAAAATGGAGGAGAAAATTAAGAGGAGGAGCCTCAGGTACTACAAAATCAGTCCACTTAGGTATTTTCTCAAGCTTTCTTTTGCACTTTAGAAGGTAACGTCAAACCTGAAATTTTTTCATTAATGGGTCTTTCTACTGGGAATTTTTCTCTGGGGTTGGGAACCTTCGTATCCCGGCTTCTTCTTCTTCTTCTATTGAGATTTTGGGTATGGGGGAAAATTTGAGGAGGGTAATGGAATGTATGGGGAAAGGGTTTTAGAGTTTAGTTTGGGTTTTTATGGGGGAGAGTTGACAAACAGTGGGTAGAAGCTAGATTTCAGAAACCATGATAAAATGTCTCTGGAGGGAGGGGTGGCGTGGGGGTAGCGTGGTTCCTAGGAGAGGGGACTTTCAGCAGAAGAGAGGAAGTCCAATTTTAACCCTATTAGTTCGTCCACACAACGGTATATGTGAACATATGTTGGGTATTTTTTGTAATTTGTTTTTAATCTTTTTTACCCAAAACGATGTCGTTTTTTTGTCTTGAAATCAACTTAACCAATCTCCCTTTTCTTTCTCCCGCTTCTTCTTCGTCAACCTAGGTCTGGTTCTCCCGCCTTCTTCACAGCTCAGTCTCCCAATTCTCAACTCATTCTCCATCTTCTTCTTCGTCAAATGCAGTGAACGCCAAAAGCCAGGTAAGAGACCAATCTGTCCCAGTTTCATTTGAAGTGTCCATCCTGATAAAGGAATTCAAAATCGCTTTTTCCTATGCTGCTACAAATCTACAATGCCCTTTGTTTTCCTTTAAATGTATTGTTTTTTTAGTAGGTAGGGATTGATCCTCTTGTTGAGATCCATTCAATGTGGCCAAATTTTGTTACGGGTTAATTGTATAAACACTAGGACACATCGTCTCTGCTGTTATATTTTTGAGTCACACCCAGCTATTGTTTGGGCGAGGCTTGTGTCCAAAAAAGAGATGTCCTAGAATTAATGGTGGTGAACAGTGGAAAATGATACTGAAAGGCCTAGTTTGAAAGATGCATATAGCAGCCTGCATACTATGTTTGCTCTGAAACCTGCGGGCCTTGTCTAGTAACTTGCCATACATTATTGGCATTCCCATTACCAAAACTTCCATAATCAAATACAATATTAGCATAAAAAAATTATGCTCATTATCCCATGTTTAACACCTAATCAAATACAATAATAGGTGTTATGCCGTGTTAAGCTTTGCTTTTCAACAAAACCAATTTATCACCAAGAATTGTTTCAATCAATACTTCACTATATAAAATACATATGCTCTGAAAGAGATCTCAAAACATCTTTGCCTTAATTTGCATGAAAATTGGTCCCATGAACTATGTAACAGCATAACTTAATGAAAACCAAGAGCCTCTGCCAACCTGAGCTCATGATAGTGCTTTGGATGGAGATAAATTGAAGTGCTAGAATTTAAACTGTATGTAAGAACAGTACATCAGCAATTTGACATACTTAACTGACCAAGGATGGAAGAAAAACCTAGAAGGTAATGGGGCTTTGTCTAATAACTACAATTTGCAAACATACGCTTTGGACAGAATAGCAAATCTCATTACCTCCATCAGTATCCATGGGATTAAGAATGACATTCTGTGATCAGTTTTGGACTTAATTGATATATCTGGTTTGTAGGTGATTATAAGTATCTGATGTTTATTTTCTATTTTTGTGGTCAATATTGTTCTAGTTTGATTTTTGTTTGTTTTGAATGTCATACATATATTATGTGTTTCATTCACCAAATAATGTCATTTCAATTAAATTTCTTATTATAGGATACTATGATGGATGATTTGGGAGTTAATGTGACTGAGAATAGACCTCATATTGGTATGCAATTTGATGCGGAGAAAGATGCTTATGCGTTTTACAATAGTTATGGAGGGTCTGTGGGATTTAGCGTGAGAAAAGATTTTCAGAATAAAAGTTTGAAAGATGGCCTTGTCATTTACAGAAAATATGTTTGTTGTAAACAAGGTCAAAGGGTTCGTGATAAAAGAGAATGGCAAATAAGAAAGCCTCGAGCAGAGACACGAACAAATTGCCAAGCTCATATGTGCATATCTCTTAATAGAGAAATTGGCAAATTTGTCGTGGTGAAATGGGACGACAACCACAACCATCTTTTGCACCTTGCTGAATGTATGCATATGATGTCATCCCAACAGAAGGTTACCGGAGCACAAGGTATTAATATTGATATGGCAGCGGATTGTGGATTGTCACTTAAGGCTTCCTATGAACTTTTAAGTACTCAGTCGGGAGGAAAGGAAAGTCTAGATTTTACTCGTCAAGACCAAAAGAATTACCTCCCTGAAATAAGGCAACAAGACTTGAGGTATGGTGAGACGAGTAGTTTGTTGAAGTATTTTCAAATGGAAGCAGTTAAAAATCCATCATTTTATTATGGAGTGCAATTGGATACGGATGAGCATATTACTAATATTTTTTGGGCCGACCCAGTGATGATTATTGATTATGGTAACTTTGGAGATGTTGTCTCATTTGACACTACTTTCAGAATGAACAAGAAGTATCGACCTTTTGCGTGTTTTACTGGCTTCAACCATTTCAGGGAGACAGTCTTATTTGGAGCTGCATTATTGTATGATGAAACGATAACATCATTTCAGTGGTTGTTTGAGACATTCCTACAAGCTATGTCTGGTAAATATCCTATTACCATCTTCACCGACCAAGATCAAGCTATGGCTAAGGCTATTTCTATAGTAATGCCAGAGACATACCATGGGTTATGTTGTTGGCACCTTTGCCAAAATACTTTGAAACATTTGGGAAACATATATAAGGATGGTTCACATTTTTTTGCTCGATTTAAAGAGTGTGTATATGGATATGAGGAAGAGCATGAATTATTTGAGGCTTGGGAATCGTTGCTTGCGGAGTATAATTTGCATGATAATATGTGGATGAAATCTACTTGGGCATTGCGAGAGAAATGGGGGCATGTGTATATGAAGAGGACTTTCACTGCAGGAATGAGAAGCACCCAACTGAGTGAGAGCTTGAATGTATCCTTACGGAAGTACTTAAAGTCAGACCATGACATTGTTCAGTTCTTTGTACATTTTGAAAGAGTTGTAAATGATAAGCGGTATAAGGAGTTAGACTCAGAATACCAAGCTAGGCAAAAATTACCTAGATTGAAGTTAAAAAGAGCTCCAATGTTAGTGCAAGCAGGGGAAGTGTACACTCCTACTATATTTGAGTTGTTTCAAGATGAGTATGATATCTTTCAATGTGCTATTGCGACACCATGTGATGTGTTGGATGGATGGCATCAATTTGTGGTTCGATTATTTGATGAACATGGAGAGTATTTGGTCTTGGTTAAGGCTACTGAGGAGATAGTCAATTGTAGTTGTCGAAAGTTTGAAATGGAGGGTATATTATGTGGCCATGCACTTAAAGTCTTGGACATGATGAATATTAAACAAATTCCCGAGCAATACATATGTAAGAGATGGAGACGAGATGCAAGACAGAATTGTAGGAAAGCCCCCAGTACCATGTCAAATGAAGATGGAGGTTACAAGGATTGGGGTCGACTAAAATCTTGGCATGAGAAAACAACAAAGAGAAAAAAGGAAGCTTCCCAACTTTCACATATGTCTAAGGTATCGTATAAATATAATTGTAGGTTTTTTTAATTCACTTCATACATTTAGTGATGATAAATGTAAGTATTTTTGTATTCTAGGTACATGGTTTCAGTCACCTGTGTACATCAGCATATGGTCATTCGAATATATTGTCTTCTCAAGCTTCAAATAGTGTACAAAGTGTTATGGTATGTTACCTTATTACTAATTTTATTGTTTCACGTATGTATCAAGTTTATTTGTTTGACCCCTTTTTAATGAATGTAGGGTACTCCGACTGATTCAACACATGTGCATTCTTTAAATGATGCTGAATCAATTTTCATGAATGGGAGATACAACTTGTAAGGATGCTTGTGGGATCAGCAGTTATAAGGATGCTTGTTGGATCAGCAGTTATCAACAGTTATAATTTATGAATGTGATCTATAATGAATGTGATCTTTAAAACCATTTATTTTTAATGAGGCTACTAGCAGTTGTAAGGATGAATGTGATCTTTTTTTAATGAATGTAAGGATGCTTGTTGTACTTTTAATGAATGTGATCTTTTTTAATGAATGTGATATTTTTTGATGAACATGATCTTTTTTCAAGTCACAATACTATACAAAACCCACAATTTCATTCAAATTAAATCCACAAGTTCATTCACAACACAAATTTCATTAATACACCATTGTTTTTACATCTCTACTTCACTATAATCACAAACATAAGCATCACAAATATATGACTTCATTGCTCCTTCTGTTGCCTCAACATGTTGAACTATATTACAAAGTTCTTCAACCTTCAATTTCAATGGCATTACATCTTCTTCAATTCGTCGTACATCCTCTTCAATTTGTCGTACATCTATCATTTCATTTGTAATTTCCGAAGAAAGTAGAGTAGTAGGAGTTGTCCACTTAAAAAATTTGCATCCCTCGTCTGGACATTTACAGTATAGCTTCCCAAGATTTTGTTCAGATTCGAAAACTTTGATAATCGCTCTTTTCTTACACTTTGGGCATTGCATATTGCGATATCTTAACTCGTCGTTACTTGTTGTCGTGCTTGAAGATGTCATTCTTCAACACTACAAACATGAAATGACAGTGGTATTAAAACTCAACACTATATCAAAATGTTCACTCTACATTCAAGTCCAATCAAATATAATCTGCATGTGTACTACCTTCCAAAAAAAGGAACATGTACAATAGGAATTTAAGACTGATCAAGACCTTTCAGAAAACTTACTGGCTCCACTACTTTAATCTTGGATCCTAAGAAATGAAGTGCTGGTTATTTCAAGTTAATTCAAAGAAATCAAGATGAGCATAAGTTGGTTGAGTTATGAACTGACTCTAATCAATTTCATGGGTTTTATGTTGAAGTCAAATTAAAACCTCCCCTGAAATCTTCATATTCGAGTGAAAAAATGATAATGTTGTACTATGAGACAGTATGTTCACCTGATACTCAGTATGTTCACATTACTGAGTATCAGGTGTTACCCTTAACTCAGATAACAAATAACAAACTTACAATGATGAATGAAACCAAAGATACAAGCACCAAGATGGTTCAAACAATGTAGCAGGCTAAAGATATATAGTTTAATAGTTTGAATCCTGTAACTAAATCTGACATTATATAAAATCTTGAATATCTGGTTTAATTTCCATATGTTGTTCGATTTGTGGAATGATTTCAACAACTTATTCAAATTAATTGAGCATTCCAAATGTGTGCACTTAGTTATAATACATGTCTTTGAAGTTATTTGTAAACCAAACTCATTCATCCTCTAATAGTACTAGAGGTAGCATTAATTGATAGAGAACATGAACGAGATAATGCAGATGGAGGACTCCCCAAGCTGACCACAAAAGTCTAGCAAAATTTTTGAAGGCATTTTCAAGCATCTCTCAAACATCTCTGCTATATTCAAGCATAAAAGAATTCAAACTTGCCAATTGATTCAAGCATCACAATCAAACAACTCTGATATATTACAATCATAACAGTCACTAACAACAAATTCAAGCATATCTCAAACATCTCTGCTATATATATTAAAGCGTCACAATCAAACATCTCTTCTATATTAGCCAACTGATTAGGGACAGCTGAACTACGATCAATATATATATATATATATATATATATATATACGAACTGAACTATACATACACGTATATATAATACACGTATATATAAGAATATCTGATGTTGGTGTTGGTGTTGGAGTTGCTGATCTTGGTGTTGGGGTTGCAGAGCAGAATCTTTGTTTAGGGTTTTGGTTCATTTTGGGGGTTTTTTGAACAAAGCTGGGTCTGGTTTGGTGTACCAAAAACGGCGTCGTTTTGGTCTAGGATTTTCAAAAAAAAAAAAAATGTCGTAAAATGACGTCGTTCCACTTAACCGCATATCGTGTGGTTGATCCCTTACCGTAGAGGAGACGAACCCACCTACGTGAATGCTTTTTTCAGATGAGGAAAAGTGGACGTATTGAGGGATTTCTTGCATAAGATGGATTTGTCTTTTAGTTCCAACCAAGGAGAAAGGATAAAATAAAAAGAAAGTTAGAAGTGAGAGGAAGAGAAAGGGGGTGAGAGAGCTAAAAAATTTACAATGCAAAACTAATTATGATGGTGGTAGTTCTAGGAAGGTTGGGAGCTATTGTTTGTTATGAAGATCATTAGTTGGAATACTAGAGGATTAGGGTCATGGAAAATGAGAGCTACAATTAAGGATTGTCTGGGAAGGATTAGACCGGATGTGATTGTTTTGCAAGAAACTAAGTTGGAAGTTATTGATCGGAGAGTTATTAGCAGTGTGTGGAGGTCTTAGGTTTAGGAATTAGGTTTTTTTACCCTCTGTGGGGTTGTTCGGGAGGTGTTGTTATTGGGTCAAAACCTTAACATATTTAAAAATGGGAAATTTGGAGGTCAGTCCCCCTATATAGATTTATTTGGAGATAAGTCTGTTAAAAAAATTTATTTGGTTTTAAGTCCGTTTTTTGTAAATTTTACTATTGTAACCCTTCCCTGTAGGAAAGTTATAAACAACGTTTATGGAGAGCATAATCGCCTTCAAATCCGGCGACAATCTTCCAAGCTACAATATTTCCTTATTTGAAAAACAAGAAACTGGCATTTACCAAAAATCGTTAATATTCAAATTTCAAACTCATTACATTCCATAAAATACAATTTCAATTTACTATTCCAGTTTACTTTGGACTCCATCGACAAAATATTAATATTGAATATTAATATTTTAAAAATAACAATAGTAACATACTCAATAAGCACAGTAACATGGTTACTAAAAAAATAGTAACATGCTCAAAAAAAAATAGTAACATAGTAAAAAAATAATAACAATTAGGAATTTAATTATGTCAAAGTGGGCATTAGCCTTGTAATCAAGATTCAAGAGAACTCGTATATTAGTACTAAATTAAAGTGTTATAGATTTCGATTTTGTTGATTTTTTTGTTGCGCAAGACAATCGAGTAAGTGTTACTGTGAAAAAAGTTCATGTTACTGTACATGAATTAAAAAATGGAGTTCAGAATTTCGATATCTTGATGTTCACAATTGGTGTTGAGTGTCGTAATTCAACCGTCGATTGTGTGTTACTACTTGTCATTTTGTAAATTTTTAATTTGTGGATCGTATTTTCACTAAAATCATTCGAAAGTTGATGTTACTGTAAACAAAATTATTGTCCTGTAATTTGTAAAATTAAATGTGTTACTGAGCACAAAACTTTGATGTTACTGTGAATATTAAAATATATGTTACATAATATACGTCTCAATGTTTGCAATTGTATGCTAAAATTCACTATAGTAACATTAGTGTCAGTATAGTAACACGACTGTACTGGTAACATGATCCTAATTGTAACTTCAATCATATAGTAACATGAATGTTACTATATATTAACATTCGTGCTACTGAACTCTGTTGATATTGTTCAGCCTCTCTATATTATTCATTATTGTTGTTAATGACATTTCGTAATCTGATTTTGACTTAATAGACCAACAATTTATTCGTATATTAAACTTCTCATATATAACTATCAGAATATATAACTTCCATATAAAATTTTCGTTAATTATCATAATATTTAATAAACGGTTTTCATATATAACTCAATCAAGGGTTTTCATATATACCTCAATGATCTAACCTATGTGACTTTCCATAACTGGACAAAACTAACACCGTTAGAGGTAATTTTGAGATTTAAAAAATAAGTGAACTTAAATACCTACATATACGTTTAAACATGAACTTACCCCCAAATAAGTTTCATTTCAGAACTCAAGTCATTATAAGTCCATCTATAGAGACTCACACTCAATTTTTACTTTATTTTTTTCAGTTGTAATAAGTTTAGCTTCAAAACCAAGAAAACCAAAGGCTAATTTGAGTGTCAATTTTATCCTCAATTATCTCCGATATAATTCTTTGTAATCATAGATTAAATTAATAGAACTAAAAGTTATGTAAATATTACTTATTATGAATATTTTTAAATAATATTGAAATTAAACAACATACTTTAATTGTGTAAAAGTGTATTTTAGATATATACATTGTTTCTTATTAAAATAAATAAGAAATAATGATCATTTAAATTTTTCTTAGATTGAAGGTAAAATTATAAAATAATAATAAAATATACATATACTGTATTATAATATCATCTCTACGGTGGTATTAAAATTAACTCAATAATATGAATGGATTGTATTAAAATTATCTGTAGGAGATACTTATATATTTTATCCCATATATAATAGAGTTATTCATCATAATACAACATATTTAAAACATATTTATTAATTTATGACACTTTTGAATATATTTACTAAACTACGATACATTTTAAAAATAGACCCAACAACTTCGCTTTTATTAAAAAATAGAGTCAACAACTCTGTTTTTATTAAAAGTCGGAGTCAATAACATACTTTTAAATACAAAATTGCTAAACATTATTATATGATTAACAAATGAAAAACGTGTTTACTAACCACACTTTTTTTGCTGTTACGAATATTCACTCCTTCAGGTTCCCTCTCTTTGTTCCCCCTCTCTCTGCCTCTCTCTTTCTGTCTTCGACTCTCTACACAAGCACACACACACGTTAACAACACAAGTCTCTCTCTGTCTCTCTCCCCATAATTTCCTCACTCTACTCCACCCTCTACGCCTTCTGCAAAACAACAGGGAGATATTGTTTTAGTTGGTGTGGATGATGGGGTAGCCTGTGTACACGATGTATCATACCCCGAGGGCTACATGAATTCATGGTCTTTCAAATTCATCATCAGCTCAATAGGACAGGACACCGGCGAAGGAATTTCTTTTAACTCTTGACCCTTTTCAGTCCGAAGCAATCAAATGCCTCGACAGTGGCGAATCAGTCATGGTAAAATTTCTGATATAAATTAACAATTGTGGCTGTGTTATGTCATTGTTGAATATAGAATGTATTCAAAGGCCATGTATTTATTGTTGATTTTTTGGGAAAATATGTTCCATGGTGTGGTTGGATAGTTTTGTATTACTCGCTTGAACATGGGTTGCACCCCATGTTTGGCACCTGCAGTGGAATTTTCTTGCTACCCCAGTGAAAAGAAAAAAAAAAATTCTGATAGTTCAAGCAATAAAAATACCAATGTAGATGATGCACACCTTGCAGATTACAGGGTATTTTATGGAAATATCTTTTTGGTATATGGATAGGTATCTGCACACACATCAGCAGAAAAAAAACTGTTTTAGCTTTATATGCGATTGATATGTCATTGCGGAACAAGCACGTGTTATGTACACTTAACCTATCAAGGCACTCAGCAACCGAAAGTATAGAGAGTATATTAGAGTTCTCAGATGTTGGTTTGATGACTGGAGAAGTGATAATTCAATCCCAATGCGTCTTGCTTGGTAGGTCTGGCGGTTAATTTGATGTTTGCTTTCAATCTGTGAGCTTTAGACCGCCTTGATTTTTTGAGTTACTGAGTTGCAATTTTATATCAGGTGATGACTACAGAAATCTGGCATAGTATGCAGAACAAAGGATCCGATGTTATACGAGAGGTGGTTTGGATTATATTTGATGAGGTATATTACATGTGCGATAGGGAAAGAGGGGTGGTATGGGAAGAGAGCATTGTCATGGCCCCAAAAAACTCTCGATTTGTATTCCTCTCTGCTACGGTGCCCAATGCAAAGGGGTTTGCTGATTGGGTTGCAAAGGTGCTTTAAAGTTGTTTTTTACTTTTTCTTTTATCACCAGATTATGATGACTATAGATGCTTGTTACGTATGAGTAGAGTGTGAGGCTTATGAGAACATGTGAGGCTTTTAGATGTAGCTACTCTCATTGGCTTTTTTAAGGATTGAGGACTGTTCCCTAGATTAAATAGTGAAGCATCCTGTAGGATTCCGTATGATTTGAAATTTATAGTAGTTCACACTACAATGGCTAACATCCTCCCCCTCAATGCAAAGAAAAAACACTTAGTAATTAGGTACATATTACTGCCATTAGTGGTTGTTAGTGCACTGAAAATGTAGGCTGAATATCACAACAGTCATTAATCCTGAAAAAATAATTGGTGGTCGGTAATTGATTCTAGTAACCTTTTCTCTTGCTATATATTGTTAATTAGAAATGAGATGTTTGAGAGAATACTATGAGAGCAAGATAGATCCTTCTATAAAAATGAGAAATAAACCTTGAAGAGATAGGCAGCATGAAGGGAAAAACAAGACAAGGAATAGAAACAGATTGTATAAATCAATCAGAGAGAAATAAAGGGTGCTTAGGAAGGAAAATTAAAGAAGAGAGCCTTCGAATTAATTGACTTTATTTTAAAGTTAATTATCCACACCCATTAGCTTCATTCAAATATTGAAGTCTTGAAGTTTGATTTTTCATATGTAGAGAGAAATATATGCCTGCTTAATATGATGGTATTAATTTTACTTCCCAGAGTTCAGGTCCATCGGCAACCATGTCATGTCTTCTATCCTGATTATAGACCAACAACTCTTCAGCATTATGTCTTTCCTTCTGGAAGCGATGGTCTGTACTTACTGGTGGATGAAAAGGGAAAATTTTGTGAGGATAGCTTTCTAAAAGGAATGCTCTTGTACCTGCTAGTGAAGGTGAGAGGAAAAGGGGGAATGGAAAATGGCAGAAGGGTTTGATGATTGGTAAAGCTGGTGAAGAAAGTGACATATTCAAGATGGTGAAAATGATTATTCAGCGCCAATACAATGCTGTGATATGTTTCAGCTTTAGCAAAAGGGATTGTGAATTTCTTGCAATGCAGTTAGTTGGAGTGAAATTTGCACTTTGAGGGAAGATTGCATACTTCTGAACCTGTATTAGTGAAACTACTCAGCCTTGTCATTTGACTTTTAGTGTTTTACAATGGGGTGCCGTGTCATCATGACTTTTGATGGGTCCACGGTCCACCTCAAGTATGGCTCAATCATTTTTTTTTGATAGGAAAGGACATGATATCATTAATAATAAAAGTAAAACAAAGGTGACAAGTTGTCCAAACCAAAGACATGTCAAAACAAAAAAATACAACTTGAAAAAAAAAAAAACCCAGAACTACATTCCGCACGAAGCTGTCCAACTCGAGATAATGTAGAAGAGAGGAACAATTTTCATCAGCTAAATCATTGTTTATTGCACTTTTCAGTTCCTTCTGGAAGAAGAAAGTCCCTCACATGTTCTTTTTTTTTTTTTTTTACTCTTATTCCTTTTGTTATCTGTTGTAAGGATAATATTATTATTTATTTTCAAACATTTAGTTCATTTTGGTTATTGATGAAAAGGTCTTGTTCTTTTGTTTGGTTCTCAGATGGCAAAGATGGGTTTAAATGAAGATGATTAGAAAGTGACCATAGAAACTATTTCTTGGAGTGCTATGGATATGTTATCAGATGATGATAAGAAGCTACCTCAGGCAAAGATGTTATTACCCTTTTGTTTAATGTGTGTGACCGGAAAGATGTGATTTCCTTTTCATATTATGCCTTGAAGTTGTGCCCCTCTTACAAATGCATTGAAATTGATAGGCTTTTCGGCCTGATATCATGGAGGCTATTGCTTGGGCGAAAGGGTCCAAATTCTACGAGATTATGGAAATCACACAGGTTTTTGAGGGCAGCTTGATCAGGGCTATTAGAAGACTGGATGAAGTTCTTTAGCAGCTAATACAAGCTGCAAAATCCATTGAAGAAATCAAGCTTCAAGCAAAATTTGAGGATGCTGTTGCCAAGGTCAAGAGGGATATTGTTTTTGCTGCATCTCTATACTTGTAGACTGATAGGTTTCAGTTATTCTCTGAAATATAAGATAGGGATGTAAACCCCTGCAAGACTAATTTTGAGTAATCTGCAAGCAGATGCATGCAGCATCGCTACTGGTAAAAGGGATGGGAGATCAGCTCGGCCAAGTCATGTCATATGGTGTCCGACATTTCTGGTCCGGTAACTTGTATCCATGGAGGCTCTCACTGTGGAATTATATTTTCCACAATAAAGAAGGTCATCTTAGTTTAAACAAGGATGCCCTCGAGGATTGTTCATATCAAGAGTAGAAAGGGAGACTATTTCTGGGCACCACAACAAGAAGAATTCAGAATGAGGTAGTCATTCTCATGTCAGTGAGCCTCAACACTCTGTTTCACTTTTGCCCGATTTTTTTGGCACTGGTTTTATTCCATATGACAAGTTCACTTGTTAGCACTATCATCCAGAATGATATTTCTTGCTCCTTGTATTATTTTAACTGTAATTTATGATTTTATATTTCCTCTTTTATTTATAAGAAATTTGTTCCAAGAGCATCCTCAATTTCGTTGCGACTGTAGTTGATGTTGACATAGTGGAGGGGCTTACTCTGAGATTCATGGTAATTACATATATTTTTGGTTGCTAATGGTTATTTTAAATTCAAACCCCTCTCCCTCTCCCTCTTTTAGATGCCATATTTGCATTTAACCAGTTGTGTTACAACAAATTTTGAAGCATATTAGGTTACTTTTAGAATTTCTATCTTGGGTCAGTTAGTTTTAATATGAATTATGGTTGGTAAGCATAACACTCTTGTATATATACTTTTTTTGGTGTAACCTCTATTGACATCAAATTATTTGTAGTTTAAGATGATGTCCAGGCTCCAAAACCAGAATAATATACCCTTGGTGTTCACAAGCTACAAAGATGAAGCAAGCTCAAGTTGAAGTTTGATGCAATCGGCTGAAAAATGTATGCAGTTACCAACTGTTCCAAAGTTACAACAACTTTGCACAAACTGTAAGCCCCTTTATTCAATTACTAGATTTCTGGCACCCAGTAGAAACATTGTCACAAAAACTCCAAACAAGAAAACAACAGTACATATATGCCACATTGCCTATCTCCCAAAGGCAGCTAACCTCTACACCCTATACAATGAAAAACTCTTAAGTTACTACCAGATAATGTTTCATAGGACTATCCCTTCCAACTATAACGATTTGTTTCATGTTGCCCCAATCATAAACGTCCTTGATTAATTGGATGAAAGGCTTTGTCATTTGTCTCCTAAACCCTTATGTTAGCTTTTGTTACTCATTCTGCCAATGTTAATGATGTGATTTTTTTTTTTTGCAGAAGCGGCAAAAGCTAACAAAAGTACTATATTATAACACTTTTAACACATTGAAAGTTCAATATAAAAAATCTAATACTTGAGAGTATAAAGTAAAACATTTTAAATCTTTTAGAATGCAAAATGTGATTCCGCCCACAAATTTTCCAGCGTTACAAACTTTAGACAAATTATCTTGATGTGTCTAATAATTACCCTTTATGCCTCGGGAGTTTGAGAAATTATAGTCATCTAGGTTGACTAATGTTTTCGTGGTGGTGGTGATGGTTGTAGTAGTGTGGTGTTTTAAGTCATAGTATTGGAGACTGATAAGGGGAAGGAGGGAAAGAGTTTTATTTTCATTTATATTCTTTTTTTGCTAGTTCAAATAGTTCCCTTTAAAAGATTCACATTATTTTGTACTTTCTGATTATAAATAGATTAAACATTTTAGGCTTGATATAGGTAGTACCATTTAAAGGCTAGACAAATAGTAAAGTCAATCAAGCAAAGTTTAAGTAACATATTTCTCAACTTGACTTATGGTGTGTTTGGTTGGGTGGATGGAAAAATAAAAGGATGAAAAGTGGGAATGATATAATTTCCATCCTTCAAAAGATGAATCCATCTCTCCCTTCTTTATGTTTGGTAGGAGGGATGAAAAGTAGGAATAATTGATTTTTTTTTTATGTTTTGGTGGGACAAAAAAGTAAAAGGATGGAAAAAATATAGATACATATTTTATCATTATATCTATATCTAATATTTAATATATACGTAATATGTAATAGATAAATATGATATATGCATATATTAAAGAATATATAGGTAAATAGCATACATTTCAACATACATAATTAATTTTTCATCCTCTTTTTCACCTAATTTTGGAGGGATTGATTTTGGTGAGTAAAAAAAAAAAAAATTTGATTTTGATGAGTTTGAAGAAAAGCAAATCCATCCATTTTTTCATCCTTCTTGTTTTCCTTCCTTACCAAACATGATGTTTTATCTATCCCTCTAACTTTTCATTCTTCCATTTTTCATTGTACCAAACAAAGCATTAGACTTTTGCCAATGATTCCGAGTGACTAACTAACTTGACATAAGATTGATTAGCTGACTTTGAAAATGGTTTGAGAATTGAGAGAGGGGTCTATGCCTCTTCCTGTGCCTAATTGATGGCTTTCGAAAAAAGATTGCTTTCAAGGCCAGTGACGCATATGAGAGTTCCAAGAACATGGAGGTTAGTGAATTTTCTAACTTATTTCTCAACATGTGATTATCCCATTATCAATTAATAAGATCTCGTATAAAATCTATAACTATTTTCTACAAATTGGAATGGATAACGTTCACAAAAAGATTCTATAATGTGGTAAAGCATGTAAATGGAAAACAAACATAAATAAATAAATGACAATATCCAACAAAGCGAAAAATCATGACAATTTATGATGATGTTCAAACTAAACCACGAACAATATTCGACAAAATAAATCAATAGTCATAATTTACCTTTTTTGGACAATATTAAAACAAAACTACAATAAATATTAGACAAAAAATATTAATAATCAAGATGGCCTCGAGCAGACAATAACAAATAACTGCTAAATAACTGTTAGTATCTGGCAAAAAATCACCAATCATTATGAAAGCATGAAAGGATATCATCGGAACAAAAACAATGGATAATAACCGACAAAAGATACATCAATATGAACATATAAACATAAATCAATCAAACAAAAAATAATGCAGTAATTACGATGAATGCACAAAGAGATAGCATTCATACTATGAAATCATCTGCGTGCATAATAACATGAGTTCAAAAATCAAATGCTTAAGGAATTAGCCTACAAAGCAACCATGATTATTGTAGGCAAAAGAGGTCACTAATATCATTGTCACTTATGCTTCGTTTGGTATGATGGAAAAATGAAAGGATGAAAAATTAGAATGATGAAAAGTTGGAGGATAGATAAAACGTCATGTTTGATAAGGAACGATGAAAAAGTGGATGGATGAACTTTTCTTCTAATTCACAAAAACCAATCCCTCTAAAATTGGGTAGAAAAGTGGATGGAAAGTTAATTATGTGTGTTGAAATATATGTTATTTGTCTATATATTCTTTGATATATATGTATATATATATATATATCATATTTATCAATTACATATCATGTGTACATAAATTTCATATATAGATATAATGATAAAATATGTATTTATATTTTTTCCAAAAAAAAAAAAAACTTTTTCCATCTTACCAAACACAATAAAATTAATTCTTCTTACTTTTCATCCCTCTTACCAAATACAAAGAAGGTAAAAAAAAGATTCTTCCCTTGAAGGATAGAAAGTGTATCACTCCCACTTTCCATCCTCCAATTTTTCGATCCACCCTACCAAACGGACCATTAATTAGTTTTCTAAGACTTGTTTGGCCAAGAACTCAAGAAATTCATATTTCTCAGTCTGGTAGAAATTAGCGGAAGTAGTTGATAAACTCATTGGTAACTCCCGTCCAGTCTATAAGGTGAGATACCATGACAACTTGCCTCTATGTAAATGTCTTAATTAGGTAAGTTCGAAGTCAAACTAGAGAGTAGTGGGAAGGTGAACCGTTCTCAATGCATAATTATCACGTCATTAACTAATAGGATATTAAAAGCAAATCAAGAACTATTATAAACCACGATAGACAATGCCAGACAAAACATACCATGATATAGCAAAGCACGCAAACAAAAAATATATTAAAAAAAAAAGAATTGACAATATCCGACAAAATAATCAACAATCAAGATAACTTAGCTTGGATGATAGTCAAACAAAAAACGTTGACAATATTCCACAAAAGAAATCAATAACACGGTGAACATATAATGGACAATATCCAAACAAAACTACTGCAAAAATCAAACAACAAATGTTAGTTATTAAGATGAACCCAAAACGGACAATAACAAAGAATTGCCAATATCATCATTAACCACTATGAAACACATGAACGAATAATGTTTGAACAAAACAATTGACAATAAGCTACAAAAGATTCATCAATATGGACACACAAACAGAAATCATTTAGACAAAATTAAAAAAAAAAACGGTAATTACGATGAATACACAAAGATATGGCATTCATACTAGAAATTCATGTGTGTGCATAATTACACAAATATCAAAAATCAAATGTTTAATGAATTGGCCCATAAAATAATCATAGTTATTTTTCTAACCCCAATCGAAATGCATTATTATCAAATCTTAATTAATAGGATTTTGTAAGGAAATCAGTAACTTGTATAAATTGGGATGGACAA
The DNA here is from genome assembly GCA_951799425.1 of Ilex aquifolium. Lineage (NCBI taxonomy): Eukaryota > Viridiplantae > Streptophyta > Magnoliopsida > Aquifoliales > Aquifoliaceae > Ilex > Ilex aquifolium. Next base: position 34,172,381 of record OX637395.1, on the reverse strand, counting down.
TACCTATCAAAAAATACCATTCTCAACTATAACGTGCAAATAAAAACAAAAGATAAACAACTGACACAAAACAGTTACAATGACCTAACTTGGATTACATTCAAATAAGAATGCTAACGGTATCCCACAAAATTGATCAATAATCATTATGAACCTTGAATGGACAATATCTGAACAAAATTACTGTCATTATCTGACAAAAAAGATCAATAAACACGATGAACCCATAACAGACAATAACAAATAACTGTTGATACTCGACAAAAAATTATTAGTCATTATGAAAACATCAAATGAACGTTTGAACAAAAAAAGTAGACAATAAGAGACAAATGATAGATCAATAAGAATACACAAACATAAATTGTTTAGACAAAATAATAATAATAATAATAAATGCACGGAGTGATTTTATTCATGTCATTAAAAATGACTACAAATATCTAATACAATATCCATAATTATGATGATTACTCAAACAGATCTCATTCAACAAAAAACTTGATTATAATGATAAATATATGAGAATTGGCTATGTATCACCTCTCAAACTCTATACTTTACAACAAAACACGTGCAATTATTGTTCGTAATTGCCTAGGGTTTTATACTAACAGATTTCAATCTTTGTTTAAACAAGCCGGACATGTTATCGGAGTAGATGATTGTATCAACACTGTTTATCAAATGTATTGCCAAAAATGAAGGGGCGAGACCGGAGCGTTTGGAGGTGATGTTGGTTGAAAATCTATGCAATTTGCTATAGTATTATACCATACATGTTAATGTGAATACGAGCACACATTAATCATGGAATTTAGATTTTAGTTGTTTGACATGTTTCGTATGCGAATCAAGTATACTTACAATTATTTTAGTTGTTTAACTAATCTTTTTTTTTGGCTCGAGTTGTTTGACTAATTGGCTATAGAGTTAATTGATCATTGCAAAGTGAAAGTTTACCTCTCCTCATGTTTATTTTAGATTACAACATTAATTGGATTATTTAAGAAACTTGTCACAACCGAGTACCGATAATAAATGTCACTAAAGAGCATCAATCATGACTATTTGATAGTTCAGGTAAGAAAATAATGGCTCCACCAGCATAAAAGCACAAACTGGTAAGAAATATTCAAGGCATGGACGACACACAGCGCAAAATGGTCATTCTACTAAACCTTTATTTATATGCAAAGTTAAAGTAAGTGCTCTCGTGCTCAACCTAAATTACAATTATGACATTAACTGGATTATTTAAGAAACTCGTTGCATTAAAGTTATTGACAATAAACGCCGGCGAAGACCATCATCTATGACTCTTTCTTACTCCAGTTAAGAAAATAATGGCTTCACCAGCATAGAGCACAAGTTGAGAGATCTCTAGGATCATCGACGTCATAGAGGGAAAAATGGTAAATCCACTAAAGTTTTTCTCTAGTTTGACGAGAAAACTAATTGCGAAAGTGCAAGTTGACTGCCCTTGTACTCGACCTAAATTACAATTACGACATTAAATTATATTATTTAACAAACAAGTCACATTAGAGTTATCGACCATAAATGCCAATGAAGACCATCATCAATGACTCTTCATACATACATACATACATATATATATATATATATATATATATTGAATGTATAATAATTAGGGTTCTTAATCTCAGGTACTATTAAGTATTAATGGTGGCGCAAATGCTTCCAAAAATGGTTTCCCACACCACTTGTACATTTGAAAACAAAACCCTTCTCACCAACACCCTCCAATTGTCAATATTAATTGATTTCTTGAAAAAATTTATAGGGCTTTTGGGAAGTATACTGTGATTGTTTTCTAAATCAGCCAGAAAACTGTTTTTTAGAATCAATGTGGTTTTGTTGTGTGGTGGTATTGATTTTGTTCCTGTATGTGTATGGAAAGTGAAGATGGGGACAAAGAATGTGTTGGATTACGCACAAGATGCGGTGAATCCGGGTAAGATTTGATGATTTTAGGTCATTTAATGTATGAAGGGATGTAATTTATGTTCATTTTCTCTCACTACATTAATTATGAGTGTGTAGACAGATTCTGTTTTAGTGAGAGAAAGTTTGTTGTGTAGAGAGTATGAATGAGAGAGTGTGTGCGTGCGTGCGCGTGTCCTCCCATGGCTGCGTATATAAGCAACAAATGGATGGTCAGTTCAGACCTGCAGTGAGTTGCTTAAATAAACAACCCCCTCCCCATAGAGAGAGAGAGAGATTGGATCAGAGACAAGGTATATTCTCTATTTTTTATCTTTGCTGTATTGTTTTCACATATGAAGAACAAATAAAATGGCTCAATTGCAGTTGTATCTTTGGTTTTTGTAAGACCCCGTATTAAAATTAAATAAGATTAATATTATCTTAAGAGTTCTCCTAAGATAAATAAATGATGGTAGAAAATTAGAATTATTGTTAGAATATTGATTTTGAAATTTGAGTTTCAAGCATATTCACTTTTGGGATAAATTGAATTTAGAGATGTTTAAGTTTGAGAAGGGTGGATAACTAATTTTATAAATATTTTTAGGTTAAAATAAGGTTTCCATTGAATCCGGAAGGTCGAAAAATATTGGAAGATGTTATATGAGTTGTATCAGAAGTTTAGAAATATTCTAGAGTTAAAACTTACTTTGGAGAGGATTTGGATAGAAAAGAGTTTGATACTATATCAGTATTTTGCAATAACTTTTTACCCTAAGGTCCGATTGATTTGAAATTTTGACAGTAGAAACTAGATTTCAACAGCTACGAAAGTATATTTCACGAAAATTTCGTGAATTGGTCTCTAACTGGGTCAAAATCGAGATGAAAGTCAGGGGCAGATTGCTACCCGCGCCCACACGGGATTTCTTTATTTTTCAGCCTATAAATATCTTAGGGCCACGATCTAAAGAGTCTTTACCTATTTTTCAACCCCAAGAAGCCTAGAAAAGTTTGAGGAGAAGAAAAGGAGGAAGAACGGATTAAATCTTGAAGGATTAACACGTGGTAATCGCAACAAAACACGTTAAGATTAAGATCTCAAGAATCAAGGTAGAGGTTTCTTCCTAAACTTGTTCATTGATGTTAGGATTAATATATATGTATGTTTTGATTCCAAATCGTATATATATGTTATGAAATCATTGTTTCTTGATTTTCTTGCAAATTGTATCATGTCTTGAATGATGTTATCGTTTCATAGCCATAAAGACTCTCGCTTTTTTTATCAAAACCCTAATTTTCAAGAAATATAGGTTTTACGCTTGATATTCCATTGGTCTTGATTTAAAAACTTTAGTGTTTTGTTTGAACAACAAAATTATATTTTTTGATGATCTCTTACATATTTTCTTGAGTTGTTCTGTTGGAAAAATATTCGTGGAATTATGGTTCTTGGTTTACCTATGATTTGGTGAATTAGTTTGGTATTGTATCTCTTGTGTGGATATTGTGATGAATATGGGTGACCGTTGACCGGGCATCGTAGAGTGGGTAGATGCGTTTCTTACTCCAAGTGGGTTTGAAGGTTCCCTACCACTCGTAGTGGGGTTGGTGCCTTGCGAGGACCAAACCACTATTCGCTCACGGGTATCGAGGCTGAGCGCTAGTATACTATTCCTGCATTAGATTTGTCACTGTCGATGCGTCAGTATACGCCCTTCCTAAAATTGTGTATTCTTGCGAGAATTGGGTGTGTGTGTGGGCCAGAATATTCTCAATGTGTGTATTCATGCTAAGTATTACTACAAACCTGAGATACAGTATTGGTAATGATTTGTTATTTGAAAGTTGATTTTATTTCTTCATTTAATTTATTGCTACTACGTAAACTTAAGATCTGATGAACTGTCACTGTTTTATTTCAAAAGTATATATAATATTTTTTTAAATGAGACCGACCTATTTTATATGTTTTCAAAATCTTGTTCGAACTTGGGAGGATTTTCCTACAGAGCTTAGTGGTCACCCCCTACAAACAACATTTGTTTTCAGATTACGGTCTAGAGGAAGTGTTCGGATTGGATGAACACGTAAATTGGGAAGCTCAGATTGATAGGGACGTAGATCCTGATGTGGACGTTTAGAGTTGTTTCCTTTATGTTCTAGATTGGGAAGTTAGTTATGAGACAATGTTAGGGATAGTGTTTTATTTATTCCGTTGTAAGATAGTATTTGGTTTTTAGATGTAATTGCCTTGGGTTGACATATTTGTTTTGGATGATCCTTTAGTTATTATGGATGATGAATGAAATTTCTTTAATTTATGAATTTTATTAATTGCTCTCATGATATGAATGGTTATAGATAATAATGTCTTCTAGGGTGGATTTTGGGGCGTTATAGGTTTATATAATTTTTTAAATGTATGATTGCTATTTGATGGCAAAGAGAGAGAGAGATTCATATGATGAACTGACAAAAAAGCAGTTCTAGAAATGGATGAAAGATCTAATTACACGGATATATGTGCAATTCTGGGAGTTTGATTATTGTTCAATCAAAGAGAGTGTCTTGTGCTTGTGTGTATGAGAGACAGACATATATAATGAATCGGTGGATGATCTCAGAAAAGGATAACCAGTTAAAACCACAATGGAAAATCAGAAGGACCAAATTTCAGATCAACACACACACACACAATAAGGGAAACATCTTGTAAAAGAAAGGGTCTCTACTCTTCAGTTATTTTGTTTATCTCAAATGTAGATCTAGTGCACCTGTTTTTTCCCCTGATAAGTAGTGGAATTGTGCTGTTGATTTGCTCAATAAAACTGTATATGTATATGCACTCATATAATCAAAAAGGAAGAGCGAAAGAGTGTAGTTCGGGGTGGGAGTTGATGTGTGGTTTCTTATTCTAATCATCCAATAGGCTGAATTATGATATTCACTTGATTTGATTAGAGTTCAGCAATTTTATGTGTTTGTACGTACGTAGGCATGCATGCATCTGTCAATCCATATCCGGCCTATTTTTTGATTTAATAAATCATTTCCCCATTTGCTCAATCATAACATGGAGGGTAGCCCACAAAAGTTGTCGCCCAATAAATACGGCGTATGTCATCATCTGATAGCTCTTTGTGTGCTATGTCATCTGATGCACTTGTGTATTTTCCCTTGTGCGGTGTATACTCTTGGTTTCTTTGGTCCCTATCACTTTGGGGGATTAGATCTCTCATTTTATCACTCTTTTCTCATCTCTCGTTTTTCACAACACATCTCATGTATTGGGGATAAATAACAAGACTGATATCCCCTGTAGTAGGAGCAACATAAGTGAATTCGCATTGCCTTTTAATATTTAAATCTAAGTTTGAATGATGAGAGTAAGTTATGGAAGATGCTACTCTGGGAGGGTTGATAGAACGACTGTTTATTCTGCAATGTGCATAAGTAGAACAAAGTGGTGCTAAATCTCTCAGAAGGGATTGGTTTCCAACATTCTTTTTGGTTGTTCTCAACACTCCTCTCACTTTACATCCTTTTACCATTGTTCGAATTGTTCATTTTTTTTCATTTATTATTTTTAAGCAATTCATGTTCAGAATGATAGCTTGAAAGATGTTTCCAGTTCTAGTGATGGATGTGGTTAAGGGTCAAATTCGCTCCCCCCCCCCCCCCCCCCTAAAAAAAAAAAAAAGGATGACGCATATAGTAGAAATAATGATCAACTTGACTGTGACTCTTTATAGGGTGTATATTTGGAGAGAAATTGAAGATGAGTGTGATTCAATCTTTTTCTTCCCGTCTAGCTGAAGCCACTGCATGCATAGGTAGGAGGATGAATTTAAATTTGGCCTAGGATCTGTGCATTTTTCTCCTAATTTGACCTTGATTTATCCATAATTTGATCGTAGTATTTATGAGTATTTTACCCTTACTAGCATCAGTAGCATGTTGAGTATCGTATAAGTTATCGTATTTTTGCTTCTTTCGTGTATCCCTTTGAGTTTCAAAGATATTAAATAGCCATAGTTTACGTTGCAAAGACAATTGCATATTAGCAACCATGCACGGCAACAACTAAGTACTAACAACTCAGCATAGAAAGCTCTGCTTTTTTGCTGCCTATGTAAATGGATTATGTGCACAAACATATATAAGAAAAAAATAATGCAGGTTTGTTTTGTCATTTTATGTTTATGCATGACTTTTTTTAAGGTCCTGAAGATATAAGGGTAACAAATTTACTTTTTAATTTTTCTAGAAATGCATTAGACGCTGACGACGATCACTGTGGAGTGTGGACCGCTAGGGTTGAATTCCAATGAGTTTAGACGTTCGTTTTGGATCGTGGCTCTGATACCAAGTTAAGTTGTGAAGTTGCTAGGGTTTGGAGAAGAGAGAGAAGAAGAATAGGTGAAAATAGAAGATTATCATAATAGAATAGTGTGTTAGGTTAAAACTACACACTGTTTATATATATAGATACAAAGTATTAAAATACCTCTAATCTAGAAATAACACTATAACGAAACATCTTTGATTCTCCATAGGATAATGATATATATATCTAAAGTACCAATTATATAGGATTCTTACATGAGCAATGCTAGGGATCCCAAATAACATCCCAAATCAAAAGGGATCATTGGATTAGTAGGTCCCATTAAACAAGGTTAACGGACCTACTCATCCAATGATCCCTGTTCATCTAGATATAATTTGAGATCCCAAATTTGGGATCCATTATATTTCCATTCTTACATTGAGTTTTATCTACTACGAAATTTTTTGTGGGTAAAAGAGAGTGAATGTATAGTAGGCCTATCAGTACATGTAAATTGAACTGAGTTAAAATTGGAGCTCAAGAAATGTTGCCTGGAAAAAAAAAGATGATGAAAAAGAGAGAGACAAAAAAATGTTCCTTCAACTTAATAGAGGGAATTGGAAAGCATTCCAAAAGAAAAGTGTTTAGTTTCCAAAGAATTACTAAATTATACTTTATGCCCATTTTTTTAGTTTATTTACCTGGTGTGGTTTTATGTTTATCTCCATCAGTATTCTGCTATCCAAAAACATTAGCATTCAAATGAGGGCAAAGTCTGAATTTAAGGTGGCAACCTGTTGGCATTTGTTGGGTTTACTCTTCCCCCCCCCCACCCACCCTTCATTTATTGAATAATGGGTTTCGAAGATATCGCCCTATTCGTGATGTTTCGAAGCTTGGTGTGAGGGTTTAGTAGCCTTAGTGCCATTGGATTGTCTCTTATGATCCCGGTTGGGCTTGGTGCCATGACCCTACAAATCAGAATTATTGGAAGCGGCCTTGAAACAGCCTACCCGTTGCCTTTTTGTTCAGAGCCTCATCAAATCTATTTTTCTACGCGTCTTAACTCTCGTAAGCTTGGATTCCCCACCCCCGCTTGGCTGAATTTACATTCCGACTTATTATAGTCCAATTAAAGGATGAGGGCCTGAGGGGTGCCTTAAATGTGTGTTGTAACACTCCTTATTTCCAGAAATAGGAGTAGAATGACAAGAGGCAAGCTTGTAATCTTCGATTTTCCACCTTTTGACGAGCACTTTTGCTCTTGTTTGATGTGACAACTTAGAAAAGCCCTTTTGCACTTGTTTGATGACTGAAGATCCAAACATGCCAAATATTTGGTAATTATACCATCTCAATTTTAGCCTATAGTACTTACAAACTCAGTTTTGTTAGATTGTTCTATTCGTTGTCACTGAGTCTGAAGTCTGAATATAAAGGTTACAATACATGAACAAGTAAAAGATAATTTGTCCTTCCAAACTTTTTCTGCCAGATCAATATTTGAGTGTGAAAGGAACAAACATAGTTTGGCATAGGGAATCTCTTTTTGTGAATGAATATTTGTTACCACTTAAGACATAAGGCCTATAGTCAAGGACTTGTCTCAATGATCAAGCTATTGAAGGTCAACAGTGCGCTGTTGTCAGTGCTATGATCAGATCAGCAAAGACACAAAAGGATTGCAATTTGCAATTTGAAATTTCCTCTTTTTTCCCTTCCGTAAGACAAGCATTACATGTTTTTCAACCTTGAAATAAACATATCTTTGCGATCTAGTGAGGAGTTTTCGATGAGTATGAGACACATACAACGTGTACATACTGCAAATCTCATACTGTTCTAGAGGTCTTCACTCAAAACTTGTGTTGAGAAATGCAAAAATTGAGAAGGTTATAAGGTGCCAAGCATGGGTTGTTGATGGCTTGGCCCTGGAGGTTGCGTTTAAGGGTTAGATTTCCTTTTCAGGCCTGTTTTGTTCTCTTTCTCTTTGGTGTCAAAATAAATGCAGATATCTGACATCTTTCTGTGTAGTTGAATCTTCTATTGTCTGCACTCTTAAAATGTTTCCATCTGTGTATCTTTATGGCTGCAAGTTTTCTTAATAGGATTCCTGTATTCATGTTTTGCGTTGCATATGCTCCTTTAATGAACTTAAATTGCTAAGATTTTTGTTTGGCTTCCCCTACATCTACTTCCCTGCCATTGTGGTTTTAACTTCTGTTCTGTTGGTCATTTCTGTATATTCATTACTCCTACTAGCCTTTCTAAATTAGACGCTATATCCCTTCAATTTCTGATCTGATTTGTGGTTTCAGAAATGGATAAGAAGTGAACAAAAGGAAAATCAAAGAATGCACTTTCTGATAATAGTGGAGAAGATCCTCATGCTGATGTAGCCACTAAATCAAAACAAAAGAGAGTGAGGTCTGAGGTCAGGGAAAATGTGCCTGGTTCGCAAAAAATGCCAAAGCGAACAGTTGCCTCCACCACCTCCAAGCATAAATCAATACGCTCGTCAGATAAGTCCATGATTGTTGAAGCTAAAAGAATTCAAGTAGTGAAAGATGAGGAAACAGCTATAAGCTCGACAACTGGCCAGATTGATATTAAGCCAAACAGACGATTGACAGATTTCATCTTTCACGATGCAGATGGAAAACCACAGCCTGTTGAGATGCTAGAAGTATATGATTTATATGTTTCTGGTCTCATTCTGTCTTTGGAGGGAACTTCAGGCGAAGAGAAGGATACAGGGGTTCGAGGTGAAGGATTTGGACCCATTGAATCTTGGGCAATATCTGGTATGAAGATGGCTCACCAGTCATATGGGTCTCCACAGATATTGCTGATTATGACTGTGTTAAACCTGCCACCAGCTACAAAAAGTTGTATGGTCTTTTCTTTGAAAAGGCTCATGCATGTGTTGAAATTTATAAAAGACTATCAAAATCTTCTGGAGGCAATCCTGACCTTTGTGCCGATGAGCTCCTTGCAGCAGTTGTTTAAGGAAAAGAGTAAGAAATGTAAGGATTTTGAGCCTGCAATGACAGTTCCATCTGGAGTGGTGTTGAGAACAGATGTGAAAACTGGAGATGGAGACACAATGAACCAGTTAAATACCTCCACTTGTGCAACCGAGGAAGATGAAGATATGAAATTGGCTTCATTGTTGCAGGAAAAAGAGAATTGGCAATCATTGAGGCATAAGAAGAGGCAATGGTCAGTTACTTCCTCTAACAAGTTCTATCTCAAGATAAATGAAGATGAGTTTGCAAATGACTATCCGTTTCCAGCTTATTATAAAACCTCCATCCCAGAGACAGATGAGTACATAATATTTGACAATGATATGGATGGTTATAATCCCGTTCCGCTTCCTCGAAGCATGCTTCATAACTGGTCTCTTTACAATTCAGACTCAAGATTGATTTCCTTGGAGCTTCTGCCAATGAAGCCATGTGCTGATACTGATGTGACCATTTATGGTTCGGGAATTATGACGGCTGATGATGGCAGATTTTGTCTTGATGCTGACTCCCATCTTTCTTCTTCAAGTTCTTCTGGGGCACAGGATGTGGACGGTATCCCGACGTATTTGAGTGCAATAAAGGAGTGGATGATTGAGCTTGGATCATCAATGGTCTTCATTTCAATTCGAACGGATATGGCCTGGTAAGCTACATAGTTATGTTGAATTTTGAAGTACGTAGTTCTGCACACCTTGGATCCCTCCATTCACGGTTAGAATGGAGAAAATATTGTTTTTTTCCTCGACTTTCAGTTAAGCACATATTTCAGCACCTCACAGGTTTATTATATATGAGCACAGTTATTAGTGTTCTCCCCCAGGCAGGGTGAAGGGTGTATGATACCTAAAGATGAGAAGATATATAATATCTGAAGTAAGATAGGGTTTTTTTATTTTATGATGAATGCAACACCATTATTCGGACGGATATGGCCTTGTAAGTACAATTTTGTTGTTGAATTTTAATATTTTTTCCATCTCCCAACTACTTAATTTAATGCATTTTTCAAATGTCTCAACATTCTCCCAACCACCTTATTTGATACATCACTAGAAACTTCTACCAAACAAACAATTAGAAATTGGGTTACGTAACTTACGTTAAGCCTTGGGCTTATTACAACATTGGGCCGAACTAAAAATCTATACTACTAATAAAAGTATAATGAAAAAGTTTTGAATCTCTATTTTACTATTATAAAGGATTGCAAAGACCACTCTATCCTTTGACAATTAAATATCTAAATTGCCATGATATCTTTATTTATTTAAATATACAAATTATCTATAACATCTCTTTTAATTATTTATTCTCTATATATAATTATCAATTTCTATAAAACTTTTTGATTGACTATATTACTCCCAAAAAAATATGCATTATTATATTTTCAATAAAGTGTTCAGGAAACTTTTAAAAACTTAATCTAATATTTTCTCATCTCATATGCAAAGATTACATTATACTTACATATGCGTATTTTCTCTTTAATTGAAAATTTTAACCCTTTCATTTCTAAGATAAAAAATAATTATATATATAATTTTTTTAAAAATCAATTTATGTTACATCAGTATAATTCTTCAGTCACAATAAACTTTCTAAGTTTTAATAAGATTTTATGCAAAAATAGATATTGTAGTGTATTTTTAAATAAAACTTAAATTTTTTAAAATTTTAATATGTTTAAAAATATATATTATAGAGTAGTATATTAAATTTTATTCAAATTGACCTAACTAATTCTTAATTGCAATAAGGTTCCAATGTGATTAGTAAATTGACAATTACTTTTATTTTATTCTAGAAATTATAAGTGGAATCCTAATCAAATGAATTTCAAAAAAAATAATTTCTCAAATGTCACTAAAAAATCAATCTAAGTCACAAAATTCTACAAAAAAAATCTAACTTTAACTATTTTTTTTTCTATTGTTAGAGCAACGAATTTTGAGAACGTACAAAGTTTTCATAATCTTATAATAGAATATGAGTAATGAAAAATTAAGTTTGATAAATTTGAGATGATATTTAATTTAGATACATATATACCTAATACGTTTTATTAATTTTTGTGTACGAACACTATTTATGTGTAACGCACGTGAGTTGCACATGATGCATTGCTAGTAAAAATAATACTAATTTCTGCTCTACATCAGAGTACGTCTTGTATCCTTCCCTTCACAGTTAGAATGAGGAAAATCTTGCTTTTTTTTTTCTCAACTTTCTGTTGCCCACCTATTTCCACGCATCACAAGATTCTTATATATGAAGCACAATTACCAATATGCTCCCCCAGGCAGGTTCAAGGGTGTATGATACCTAAAGATGAGAAGATGTGTATCTAAGTACGTAGAAGTTTTTCTTTTAAATTTAAGACGAATGCCCATACCATGGAGTGGTGTAAAAACTTTAGTACGGACCTTTGAGGTCTTTCAATTGAAAGAAACCAATTGACTTAATCTTCCCCTTTACCTTGAAGAAACTATGGGCCTAGTCTTTCAGAAATGTTTGAGCAGAAAGAGATCAATTTATGATGTATGGTTATGTAGTCTTCTTTCTGTTTCTTTCAGGTATCGCCTGGGAAAGCCATCAAAGCAGTACACTCCCTGGTATGAACCAGTTTTAAAAACAGCGAGGCTTGCAATTAGCATCATTACATTGTTGAAGGAGCAGAGCCGAGTATCACGTCTCTCTTTTGCAGATGTCATTAAGAGTGTGTCTGAATTCAACAACGATCACCCCTCTTGCATTTCTACCTGTCCGATTGTTGTGGAGAGGTATGTGGTAGTTCATGGGCAGATAATACTGCAACAATTTGCTGAGTATCCTGATCATACTTGTCATACCCCGTTCTATTTTGGCAAGGAACTAGTTAGGGAATATTATCTTGGAAGGAATAAGAAAAATGTTAAAGAAGAATTTAGAATAGTCTAAAAGAATCTAAAATATTGGAGAAGTTTCTAGAAAAATCAAGAATATTCTAGAAGAATCTAGAATGTTGGAGAAGTCTCCAGAAAGTTCAAGAATAACCTAGAATAGTCTAGAAGAATCTAGAATGTTGAAGAAGTTTCTAGAAAGATCTAGAAGGTTCTAGAACATCGAGGAACCTAGAGCACTCCGGAAGGTTTTAGAAGATTCTAGAGAGATAAAGAGTACTCCACAATGTCCTAGATTAGTATGGAGACTTCTAGAGATGTGGAGAATTAACCATTGTATAAAAATCTACAATTGGAACCTAGAAAGTTCCAAGTAAGGAAATGAAGGAAGGTTCCCCACACCAAGGAAAGAATGACACATGTCCACATTCTAGAGTACTCCTAGGAGTCTTGAAGGCCTATAAATAGGGGACTTGGTTATTGAATTGGGAGGAAAACACATTGGTGACCTCCCACTAAAGAGAGAGAGAAAGAATAGAGAGTAAAAGAGAGAAGAATGAAAGAAGAGAACCTCATCAAAAGAGAAAGAAAATTGTGAGAGAAAGAGGAAAGGCATCGGCAACATCTCACTCTACTTCGGGTGACAAAGCATTTCCTTTGGACTTGAGGTGAGTGGTTTGGCATGCTACGTATCTTCGAAAATTCCTCGTATCCCTAAAAACTTTCAAAATATTACATCATGCTTGTTCATTACTACCTTTCCAAAATGTTTGACTAAGTGTCTAAATACTTGTGGCATACGATTCTCCTTACTTGATGAATACTTTTGTGAAGTATTGTGACTCCATCACTTGTTTATATGGTGAGACTTTGTGATAGTGAATGAGACCATGATTGAAAGTCCAGGGAAATTATTCTTCTATGTGGAGTGACCCTGGCCACTAGGGAACAGACCCGGGGGAGGCTGTGGTGACCCTAGTGCTCAACGGTTGAAGGAACAGTGCCTGGTGCGTCCTGGTGACCTTCACCGGATCGTCTTAGGGAACAGTTCCCGGGCGCCAACCCGTGGTGACCCTAAGAACGATGTTGGATCCAACCCTGAGATATAATCACTTTGTGATAGTGAATGAGACCATGATTGAAAGTCCAGGGAAATTATTCCTCTGTGTGCGGGTGACTCTGGCCACTAGGGAACAGACCCGGGGGAGGCTGTGGTGACCCTAGTGCTCAACGGTTGAAGGAACAGTGCCTGGTGCGTCCTGGTGACCTTCACCGGATCGTCTTAGGGAATAGTTCCCGGGCGCCAACCTGTGGTGACCCTAAGAACGATGTTGGATCCAACTCTGAGATATATTCTGGCATTTGGTATTTGGTTCCCACCGATTACTGGATATCGTACGGTCTCCACCATTATGATATGATTCACCATTGTGGTATGCTTTCTTGTTGAAATCCAATTGTGTTATTCTTGAAAAATTGATTATCTTATATTCTGGCATTTAGTATTTGGTTTCCATCGATTATTGGATATCGTGCAGTCTCCACCATTATGATATGATTCACCTTTGTGGTATGATTCCTTGTTAAAATCCGATTGTGTTATTCTTGAGAACTTGGTTATCTTGATGAAGTTATCTTTCCAAATCTTTGTTTTACATGTCGTATGCCAAATATGTTTTTCAGCCACTTTATGCATGCCTTTCCATTCACTGGGCTTTTTAGCTCATGGTTTCAAAATAAAATTTTTTTCAGGTAAAAGATTAGAGTGCCAATAGTGGACTCAGGGAATTGATTGGGGACTAATAGTGTTGTGACCTCCGTAGCATATATCGTATAGCCATCTTTACTTGTTTGGATAATTGGGGCAAACAAGTTTAGGTATGTTGACTTTGACATATTGACGTGAGATCAATTTAGTGTTAATGTTGTTTTCCACTCCTACATTATTAGTTTATTGTTAGGCTTACGTGTTCCATAGGTTATAAATCTATGGTTCACGGCCGGTCATGCCCTTGGAGTTGGGGTGTGACAAGAGTGGTATCAGAGCCTAGGTTGCGACACACATCCGAGCATTTATAGTTGTGTCATCTTTATAGAGGAGGTTAGGGTTCCCAGAGTCCTTTTGGTTATATAAGTTGGAAAAAGTATACTTGATGGTGTGGAGTGAAGATGTTACGAGATAATATGTTTATTGGAGTGTTAAGAACAAGCATTGCTCCTGAAATCCAATAGAGCCTTTTCTCCTAAGTACCAATGCAACAAAGTGCACTAGTTCTTTATGAGAATGTTTTAGAGAAAAAGGTTTTGGGATGATTCTTGAGTTTCAAACTTTGACTTTTTAGGTTAGAGTACCAGTTTATATTATAAGGGAGCCACCTTCTAGTATAATGATTCACTAAAGTTGAGATTGGTAGAATGCTTAAAGGAACAATTGGTGATGGTTGATCATGCTTACTTTTGTGGACCTTAGACGATACATATGGTGATTTTGAAGTCAAGATAACATCATATAATATTCTCTATGGTTTTAGTAGAGTTGTTGGACGAAACAAGAAATGGGGTGACCTTATGTGGGTAGATTTTTTTTGAAGTAAACAAATTGGGAGTTACTAGTTCATTTTAATGGTTATACTTATATTTGGGAAAAATTTGTTTTTGTGGTTGGGTATCTATTATGCAATCTATGGTGTTTGGAAGAGTCGGATATTTCACGTAAAAGTATTTATTAGTCTCATTTAGTGTCTTGGTGTAAGTACTTTACCGTGAAGGGCTAACTAGATCACGGTTTTTGCAGAACACCAAAACTTTAGAGTTTATTGTCATGGCCAGTGGAATGGAATAATGACTTGTAGAGTTGAAAAAGTTGGTAATCTAAAAGGTTGAGAATAGTTGCATATGATATGGTCAATGGTGATTATCCAAAGGACGGATGTTAGTAAATAGATGAAGTAGTGAAAGATGATAATCCCAAATAGTGAAAGACAGTTATAGAGAAAAGGTGATAATATAAATGTTGAAGGATAGTAATAGATGCAAAGGTAAAGGGAGATGGTCTAAATTATTGAGGACAATGATTGATAAAGTGATGATAATCCAAATGGTTGAAGATAGTGATAGATGATATAAATGATGGTGATATTCGACTTCTAAAATTTTTGTTGGATTTATTGGAGTTTTTCTTATGGTTAAGAAAGTGACTCAACTATTGAAGGTAATACCTTTAGTGACTATCCTTAGATTTGATTGAAGTCATTATGAAGGCTAGACCATTCAACCAAATGATAATTTGGGGCGGCGCAACATCATTTAGGATGATATGATTGTTAAACATTTTCAATATCTAGAGTGTTATCATGAACGATGTGCTGCTAGACATAAATTTAGGAATGGATCAAACAAGTCATTTGGATGTTATTGAGTAATGTGTATTAAATTAGTAAAATTGATCAAAAGTTTGTATCGTAATCCCTTGCATTTGGAAATTTGGGTACTTGGAAATTGACCTATTGATATGAGATCAAGGGGATAGTTTTAGTCAATTGTTGAAGTCCAATCATTAGAACTTTGGGTGCTTGGCTAAGTATGAGATTAACGGTGGTTCTTTGACCATTAGAGTAATTCTTTATTTGGTTAATGAGTTTGGTTGATTTTGACCCATTACAAATAAGTGAGTTCTTTTATGGTAAGCTTGGAATGCATAAGAGATAACTTTGCGGAGTTGTTCTTGATGAAGAATGATAGCAAGGTGAAAAATAGAATTTTCTTTTGGATAACATAGGTGTGAAGAGAAAAATCCTATTTGATTGATATAAAGAAGAATCAAGCCTAGAGGTATTCAAATTAGTGGTATTCATGGAGACTTGTCGGTATAACTTAAGGATGTGATGAGGAGTTTGGCTAATTCTCTTCATTTATAGATTTGAGTGGAAATTTTCGTAAAGTTGGGTTTATACTCTAAGAAGATAACTTTTAGATTTGCTTTTGATTCTTGAAGACGAGTGGTAGTAAGATGTCACAAGGAGTTTCACTTCGGGAAGACTTATTGAGATTGAACTATCTTATAGTTAGGCATTTATAGAAAATTTGATAGTTATGAAGTAAAAAGGTAACAATGTGGATTATTTCCATAGGATTGGTGGATGAATTTGAGTATGTGGATGAAAAGTCTGATTTGTTCATGAGTTTTTGTTGTATCAATTATTAGTGAAGTCATAATCTTGATTAATAGCAAGTTGGCACAATATAATTTTTGATCAGGTGCTAGTAAAGAAAGTCATACTTATGAATAAAATATGGAGACTTGGAATTTTCTGATGTTATTATTGGAGTACCGAGAAATCAAAAGTTTTAAGATGCGTCGTTCTATCGTAAATTGATGGTTTGGTGGTATATTTGGAAAAAGTGATATTTTAAGAGTAAAAGAGCGATTTAATGGCCGATCATTGATTATCGAATGGTTAGAGAATTTTGAGACTATTGGAATTTTATTTCAGAGAGATTCATAGTAATTGGAGGAAAATAATACGTTGATTCTTACTAGTATAAAATGAATATCATTTTCTTTTGAAAATATTTGGGTGATTGTGATAGGTGTTAAATTATCAGATTACAGAAGAACTTCTTAATTGGTTGGGTCATAAGGTTTGAATAGACAAGCGATTGAGCAAACTTCAGTCTCTATTGTAATTGATTATCTTTAGAGATTAATGTGTTGATTTGACCTAATGATTCGATTAATGTAATCAATAGTTGGATCCTCTAAAATGACTACGGTAACTTAGGATGATATTGGTGATTTTGGTTATTTCTTTGTGAATTCTTAGCTCTGTAAAAGGAATAGGTCTTTTGGTAATGATGTTAGGGTGGAGGTCCTGAGTCTCTAGAGTTGATCTTTTAAACCCGCTTCAAGTAATGATGATTAATCAATCAATCCTGGGGAAACAGATATTAAATTAGCTCATATAGCTACAATTGCATAAATATTAATATTTTGACAGCGTGCACATCAAAAGTTGCAAAGATGGACTACTTAATAAGAGGAGAAAGGATATTATGAATTTTGAAGAATAAAGTATTTTTAAGGAAGAGAGATTTTGGGTATGACTGATCATTGTGGAAGTTGCCTGGGAGAGAGGGATGGGTCAAGTTTTGTACATAAATGAGTTGGTAAAAGAAGAGAACAACTTTAATAGGAGACAATCGAAGAAAGAGATATACGAGATGGTAGATGCTGATGATTTTCGGTTTGCAACTTGAAATGGTTAATTATCAATCTCTTCTTCTCTATCAGATAAGTTTGCTTTTCTGAGGTGCATAAGAATTATTAGGATACTCATGGATGAGTTTGATGTGTGAGGTTTAGGGTAGACAATAAATTCATGGATTCGAAGCCATGAGTTATTCTGTGATATGGCGAGGTGTTTCATCTTAACGATATATTCTAAAGGTAATAAGTGGGGACTAGTAACACTATCATGAGAGTTTGGGAAAGAGAAAAGATAAAAATGATTAAGAACAAATTGTGAACCTTAGTTCTAAACATCCTTGACATGTAATGTTACTTCCCAAAGGTGTTATCATTAACGTGGTCAAATCCATTCTACTTTGGTTTTTCCCGAGGTTGCCTTGGGTTTTATGGAGTAACAGTTTAACCTCGGAAACTACCCATGCCTTAATTCTTTAATGTGTGAAATCTGAAATGGGCACTGTTTTTAATCAAGTTTTGGTTCTATAATGTCAATGTAAAGAGCTTGGTGGAGTGAAGGCTTAGATAGCTTATCAAAATCAACGATGAAACTTGACAAGATTGCGGAACTAAATGGTTTTGCTTTGAGTTTTGATTGGCTAGTTGTGGAATGAGAAGTGATAATAATTTGGTTATTGGACTTTACAATGCTTTGAGAGGTTATTCAATTTAAAGAAAGGTCAAGTCTAGTAGCATTAGACGCTTCAAAGTCCCGAATAGAGTTGGTGTAGCAGTTTATTGAGAGGCTCTATCACCTCGACTTGCTGCGGGTGTAACATATTCCATGTGTCTATGATAAGTGAGAATATTTATAGTTCATTGCCCGTGATTTACAATGAACCATTCTATGTTCATAGTGGCTTGACCTAAGAGAAGCAACAATATAGGCTCTGGACAAAAGGCAAACCAATTGGTTAACTAGTTACAAAGAATCATGCAGTTGAGGCCATTTTTTTTTTTTTTTTTTTTTGCAAAGGGGCAAATGCATCAGGAGTCCTACACTTATTCGGTTGGGATAACTAGCATAATTTCGAGGACGAAATTATCTTAAGGGGGGAAGAATGTAATACCCCGTTCTATTTTGGCAAGGAACTAGTTAGGGAATATTATCTTGGAAGGAATAAGAAAAATGTTAAAGAAGAATTTAGAATAGTCTAAAAGAATCTAGAATATTGGAGAAGTTTCTAGAAAAATCAAGAATATTCTAGAAGAATCTAGAATGTTGGAGAAGTCTCCAGAAAGTTCAAGAATAACCTAGAATAGTCTAGAAGAATCTAGAATGTTGAAGAAGTTTCTAGAAAGATCTAGAAGGTTCTAGAACATCGAGGAACCTAGAGCACTCCGGAAGGTTTTAGAAGATTCTAGAGAGATAAAGAGTACTCCACAATGTCCTAGATTAGTATGGAGACTTCTAGAGATGTGGAGAATTAACCATTGTATAAAAATCTACAATTGGAACCTAGAAAGTTCCAAGTAAGGAAATGAAGGAAGGTTCCCCACACCAAGGAAAGAATGACACATGTCCACATTCTAGAGTACTCCTAGGAGTCTTGAAGGCCTATAAATAGGGGACTTGGTTATTGAATTGGGAGGAAAACACATTGGTGACCTCCCACTAAAGAGAGAGAGAAAGAATAGAGAGTAAAAGAGAGAAGAATGAAAGAAGAGAACCTCATCAAAAGAGAAAGGAAATTGTGAGAGAAAGAGGAAAGGCATCGACAACATCTCACTCTACTTCGGGTGACAAAGCATTTCCTTTGGACTTGAGGTGAGTGGTTTGGCATGCTACGTATCTTCGAAAATTCCTCGTATCCCTAAAAACTTTCAAAATATTACATCATGCTTGTTCATTACTACCTTTCCAAAATGTTTGACTAAGTGTCTAAATACTTGTGGCATACGATTCTCCTTACTTGATGAATACTTTTGTGAAGTATTGTGACTCCATCACTTGTTTATATGGTGAGACTTTGTGATAGTGAATGAGACCATGATTGAAAGTCCAGGGAAATTATTCTTCTATGTGGAGTGACCCTGGCCACTAGGGAACAGACCCGGGGGAGGCTGTGGTGACCCTAGTGCTCAACGGTTGAAGGAACAGTGTCTGGTGCGTCCTGGTGACCTTCACCGGATCGTCTTAGGGAACAGTTCCCGGGCGCCAACCTGTGGTGACCCTAAGAACGATGTTGGATCCAACCCTGAGATATAATCACTTTGTGATAGTGAATGAGACCATGATTGAAAGTCCAGGGAAATTATTCCTCTGTGTGCGGGTGACTCTGGCCACTAGGGAACAGACCCGGGGGAGGCTGTGGTGACCCTAGTGCTCAACGGTTGAAGGAACAGTGCCTGGTGCGTCCTGGTGACCTTCACCGGATCGTCTTAGGGAATAGTTCCCGGGCGCCAACCTGTGGTGACCCTAAGAACGATGTTGGATCCAACTCTGAGATATATTCTGGCATTTGGTATTTGGTTCCCACCGATTACTGGATATCGTACGGTCTCCACCATTATGATATGATTCACCATTGTGGTATGCTTTCTTGTTGAAATCCAATTGTGTTATTCTTGAAAAATTGATTATCTTATATTCTGGCATTTAGTATTTGGTTTCCATCGATTATTGGATATCGTGCAGTCTCCACCATTATGATATGATTCACCTTTGTGGTATGATTCCTTGTTAAAATCCGATTGTGTTATTCTTGAGAACTTGGTTATCTTGATGAAGTTATCTTTCCAAATCTTTGTTTTACATGTCGTATGCCAAATATGTTTTTCAGCCACTTTATGCATGCCTTTCCATTCACTGGGCTTTTTAGCTCATGGTTTCAAAATAAAATTTTTTTCAGGTAAAAGATTAGAGTGCCAATAGTGGACTCAGGGAATTGATTGGGGACTAATAGTGTTGTGACCTCCGTAGCATATATCGTATAGCCATCTTTACTTGTTTGGATAATTGGGGCAAACAAGTTTAGGTATGTTGACTTTGACATATTGACGTGAGATCAATTTAGTGTTAATGTTGTTTTCCACTCCTACATTATTAGTTTATTGTTAGGCTTACGTGTTCCATAGGTTATAAATCTATGGTTCACGGCCGGTCATGCCCTTGGAGTTGGGGTGTGACAATACTATTAGGAAGTTTGCTTTTGTGAACGGTCTTTATGAGAAAATGGAAGAACGACATCATACCAAGTGGTTAGTGAAGAAAAAAGTGATATTGAAGAAGGAAGCAAATATGAACCCAAGAGCAGCAATGGCGCCCCTAGTCTCAAAAAGGAAGGCAATGCCAGCTACAACAACCAGACTAATTAGTAGAATTTGGGGGGAGTACTACTCAAATTACTTGCCTGATGACTCGAAGGAGGATAATGGTCAAGAACTGAAGTATGATGAAGTTGAGGAAGAAGAAGAAGAAAATGAAGAGGAAGACACTGAAGAGGTAGAAGAACAGAAAATTCTACTGCCCTAGGAAATTAAGAAACCTCAATTAGCATCAAAACATAGGAAAACAGATTGTTCTACATCAGAAATTGTATGGGATGGGGAAGCAGTTGGAAAAACATGTGCAGGTGAGGCTGTTTATAAACAGGCTATTGTCCGTGGGAATGTGGTTGCTGTAGGTGGTTCGGTGCTGGTGGAAACGGCTAACTCGAATGAATATCCGCCTATCTATTTTGTAGAGTACATGTTTGAAGACTTTGATGCCAGGAAATTGGTTCATGGAAGAGTGATGCTAAGAGGATTTCAGACTGTTCTTGGCAACACTGCCAATGAGAGGGAGGTATTTCTGACAAATGATTGCTTGGAATTTGGGCTTAGTAATGTTATAGAACCTGTGGTTGTGGAAACACGATTGGTGCCTTGTGCCTATCAACATTGTAAGGATAATGCCAATAGGGATAAGATTGAGAGGGCAAGAGCAGAGGATAGGAAATGTAGAGGATTGCCCATGGACTACTTTTGTAAAAATTTGTACTGGCCTGAAAGAGGTGCTTTCGTTTGTTTGCATACTGATAAAATGGGTCTTGGTACTGGGCATTGCCACTCGTGTAAAATAAAACAATCCCAGAATGAGAACGTCTTTATGCTAAATCCAATGATGACAAGTTTTGCATACCATGGTACTGAGTACCATGTTCATGACTTTCTCTATTTTAGGTCCTCATCATTTTGCAGCGGATCCAAGGGACAATGAAACTTTTAAGAGTGGAAGGAATCTGGGTCTTAAAGCGTATGTGGTTTGTCACTTGCTGGAAATCAAAGTGCCTAAGTCTCCTAAACAAGCTGACTCTGAAACTGTGAAGGTCAAAGTTAGGAGGTTTTTCAGACCAGAGGATATTTCAGCAGAGAAAGCATACCGCTCTGATATTCGAGATGTAAGACTACTTAGGAAATCTTCAATCTTGTTCTCCTTTGTTAGTGGAAGTATTTGAACCCAAAACTTGTATTAATAATATTTTCTCAAACACATCTGGTAGATGTGCAAGCTACGTGCATATAGCGTGCAGATATGCTACGTGTTTATAGCGTGCAGACTACGTGCGTATAGCGTGCAGAACTGAAGTATGATGAAGTTGAGGAAGAAGAAGAAGAAGAAGAAGAAGAAGAAAATGAAGAGGAAGACACTGAAGAGGTAGAAGAACAGAAAATTCTACTGCCCGAGGAAATTAAGAAACCTCAATTAGCATAAAAACATAGGAAAACAGATTGTTCTACATCAGAAATTATATGGGATGGGGAAGCAGTTGGAAAAACATGTGCAGGTGAGGCTGTTTATAAACAGGCTATTGTCTGTGGGAATGTGGTTGCTGTAGGTGGTTCGGTGCTGGTGGAAACAGCTAACTCGAATGAATATCCGCCTATCTATTTTGTAGAGTACATGTTTGAAGACTTTGATGCCAGGAAATTGGTTCATGGAAGAGTGATGCTAAGAGGATTTCAGACTGTTCTTGGCAACACTGCCAATGAGAGGGAGGTATTTCTGACAAATGATTGCTTGGAATTTGGGCTTAGTAATGTTATAGAACCTGTGGTTGTGGAAACACGATTGGTGCCTTGTGCCTATCAACATTGTAAGGATAATGCCAATAGGGATAAGATTGAGAGGGCAAGAGCAGAGGATAGGAAATGTAGAGGATTGCCCATGGACTACTTTTGTAAAAATTTGTACTGGCCTGAGAGAGGTGCTTTCGTTTGTTTGCATACTGATAAAATGGGTCTTGGTACTGGGCATTGCCACTCGTGTAAAATAAAACAATCCCAGAATGAGAACGTCTTTATGCTAAATCCAACGGTGACAAGTTTTGCATACCATGGTACTGAGTACCATGTTCACGACTTTCTCTAGTTAGGTCCTCATCATTTTGCAACGGATCCAAGGGACAATGAAACTTTTAAGAGTGGGAGGAATGTGGGTCTTAAAGCGTATGTGGTTTGTCATTTGCTGGAAATCGAAGTGCCCAAGTCTTCTAAACAAGCTGACCCTGAAACTGTGTAGGTCAAAGTTAGGAGGTTTTTCAGACCAGAGGATATTTCAACAGAGAAAGCATACCGCTCTGATGTTCGAGAGGTAAGATTACTTAGGAAATCTTCAATCTTGTTCTCCTTTGTTAGTCGAAGTATTTGAACCCAAAACCTGTATTAAGAATATTTTCTCAAACACCTCTGGTAGATGTGCAAGCTGCGTGCATATAGCGTGCAGATACGCCAGAAGAATAGTTTGTGAATTCCACATTGTCCTATCAATTGTAAGTTTGCAACTTCTGTTTTTCCGAAATATGATTTTCCATGTCTGATCTTTTCTGAATTTTTCTGTTAATTATTTAAAAATTTCTTCTTTTAATCTATGAATGATTTAGACTTGCTCTGAGAGTACCTCAAAATTGTGTTTTCAGGTTTATTACAGTGAACAAATAGTCATGCTACCCATAGCAGCTATAGAAGGAAAGTGTGAAGTTAGAAAAAGCAAGATCTTCGATCTCTGGATAGCCCCTATTTCTTTGAGCATGTTTTCTTTTGTGAACATCTCTATGATCCTGAGAAGGGAGCTCTCAAGCAGGTTATTTCTCTTTAATTTATCTATTGTGCAAAACATATTATTGTTAATAGCTGTTTTTAGAGTGATTCAACTTGTTATTCCCACATTGATCCAAAAAAAAAAAAACTGGTTATTCCCACCCTATACAGGTTTGATATTCAGCTGAAAACTTTATTCTCTCTATTTTATTTGTTGTAGTTTTTTATATGTTTTTTCTCTTTATAAGCATGATGAAATTTATCTTTTTAGCTATGGTTTCATCAAATAATCTCCATAACTTATTATGTTGTGGACAGTTGCCAGCTTGCATTAACCTAAATCCCTTGGGAGAAAGGATAATTAACGATGCTGCAAGTAGAACGATAAAAGGGAAATATAAAGAAGGAGAAAATGGTTTAAACGTTATTGACAAACAAAGTGATTTGAAGAATTGGCTGGCCACACTAAACATTTTTGCTGGTTGTGGCGGCTTATCTGAAGGTTTGCAGCAATCACGTAACCATAAATTTAGCCGCCCAACCTAATCCATATTTTGAAGTATTCGGCTGACTTGTCCAATCTTTTGAATGCTTACAGGTGTGTCAGTGACCAAGTGGGCAATTGAGTATGATGAACCTGCAGGCGAAGCATTTAACCTTAATCATCCAGAGGCATTGACATTCATTGATAATTGCAATGTGATCCTCAGGTTGAAACTTTCTCTTGGATGAAGTTAGCATTTGCATTGTATTTATATGCACCAAGCTTTATAATGGTTTTTTTTTCCCATTTTTAATTTGGCAACCTTTTAGATAGGCGTTCTGTCTCAGTAAATCATCAATATCTGCTCTGTTCTCTCACCATCTTATATCAGTAGTCAATGAATTGAAATGCAGGGCTATCATGACAGCATGTGAGGATGCGGACGGCTGTATTTCAACTTCTGAGGCTGCTGAGTTGGCTGCAAAGCTTGATGAAAAGAAGATTAATATTCTGCCTCGCCCTGGACAAGTGGATTTCATAAATGGAGGGCCACCATGTCTGGTATATAGCAGCCACTACCCGTCTCGTTTACAGATTTTCTATAAACTTTTTCAATGGGGCATTTATTGTAGTTATTCTTCTATATGTAACTTTTTTTTCCTGCAGGGTTTTTCTGGGATAAACAGGTTTAATCAGAGCACTTGGAGAAAGGTTCAATGTGAAATGATCTTGTCGTTCTTGTCTTTTGTTGATTACTTCCGGCCCAAGTTTTTCCTCCTTGAGAATGTGAGGACGTTCATATCTTTCAATAAACGGCAGACATTTCAGTTAACTTTGGCTTCTCTCCTTGAAATGGGTTATCAGGTACATGCATATATTTTACCTACTATTAATTTGAGCCCCTCACCCAGAAGGCAACTAACTAGGTAACCAGCTAATAGAATCATTGAGGATTGGAGAATGTCTTTGTTATCCATGATAAAGTGGACATAACCAAGTATTTCATTTTCTTCTTATTGCTTCGCCGAAAAATCTTGTTGAGGTGATAACTGCTAAAACTGGAATCCTGTTGAAAGAGGCATATATGGGTACCTTATGGATGACTTTAATTGAACCTTGGTTGTGCTCCTCGTCTGTGTTATATAAATCTATTTACATTTATGAACTCTTTCACTTCTCTTATGTAAAAGTCTTTTCTATTACGTACTCTTTTTTTTTTTTTTTTAAAAAGGTGCAACACGAGGACTTCCTAGGGGGTCACCCATCCTAGTACTACTCCCGCCCAAGCATACTTAACTGCGGAGTTCTGATGGGATCCGGTGCATTAGTGCTGGTATGATTGCACCCAAAAGATTTCTTTTCTATTACATACTAGATGGCAAGGATAATTTAGTTTTTCATGACATACTTTTCATTATTAGTTTGTCTTTTGGTAGGTGAGGTTTGGAATTTTGGAAGCTGGGGCATATGGTGTTTCTCAATCACGTAAACGTGCATTCATATGGGCAGCATCTCCTGAAGAGACAGTCCCCGAATGGTCAGAGCCTATGAATGTTTTTGCAGGTCCAGAACTTAAGGTTACATTAAATGCAAATATCCACTATGCTGCCATTCGAAGTACTGCAACTGGTGCCCCTTTTCGTGCAATAAGTGTAAGAGATACTATTGGTGATCTCCCGGCTGTTGGAAATGGGGCTTCAGTTACAGCCATGGATTTAGGGTCTCTTTTCCATTTCTGATGTCATTTCTTCTGTTGGTAATGTTTTTTTTTCTTCTGTTGTTCCTTACCGTTTTCTGTTATATTTTGTTTCACAGTACAAGAATGAACCCGTCTCTTGGTTTCAAAAAGGGATTCGAGGAGGTATGCACGTCTTAACTGATCATATTTCCAAAGAAATGATTGAGTTGAATCTCATTCGGTGCCAAAGAATTCCCAAACATCCAGGTGCTGACTGGCATGACCTCCCAGATGAGAAGGTACTTTTTGATAGTCCAGAGGAAATAAATATATATTGCGTATAACCAAACATGTTTTACTTTTACATAAAAGGTGACAGTCTTGCCTCGTAGTGTTATACCGAGCTGTAATATCACGTGCAAATCTCACATTCGCATTGTAAAACATCTGAAACTAGCATATGAGCTTTTTGGATGCTTTTAATGTTGTAGGGAAATTGTTAGGGTATCACTGCCTTATTTCAAACTTCTTTTGGTTTCTACAGGTTCTGTTGTCGAATGGACAGGTGGTTGACTTAATACCCTGGTGCTTACTGCTTACCAAACACAGCCAAGAGGCATAACCAATGGAAGGGACTTTTTGGTAGGTTGTACTGGGAAGGAAACTTTCCAACGTCTATCACTGATCCTCAACCCATGGGAAAGGTTGGAATGTGCTTTCACCCTGAACAGGATAGGATACTCTGTGTCCGGGAATGTGCTCGATCTCAGGTAAGCATCTTCTCTGCATTTTTTGAAGAAATTGTCAAACTTCTGCAATTAACATTGTCGTGCTGATGGGTTAACTATTTTACTATGGTGGATATCACAAAATAATCCTCTATTGTTCATTGCTGGTTCCTGATTTATAAAATTTTATTTCATGCTGTGGATACAGGCTTTTCCTGATAGCTATAAATTTGCTGGAAACATTCAAAATAAACTTAGGCAGATAAGCAATGCTGTCCCTCCTCCTTTGGCCTTTGCGTTGGGGAGGAAACTCAAAGAAGCGAGAGAAGGAAAATGCTCAATAAAGTGGGATTGCGCTGATCTGGCCAGTTAGTTTTTTGCTCATTTGGGTTGGTAACTGGAGGTGAATA
The DNA here is from genome assembly GCA_951799425.1 of Ilex aquifolium. NCBI lineage: Eukaryota > Viridiplantae > Streptophyta > Magnoliopsida > Aquifoliales > Aquifoliaceae > Ilex > Ilex aquifolium. The sequence goes on along the minus strand of OX637395.1, from coordinate 34,145,615 downwards.
TTTGCAAATCAAACCCAATACTTCTGTAAACACCTGCAAAATTGTTTTTGATCCTCAAAAGCAATGATATAGAGTTTGGTACACAGAAGAGTTCACCAGGCATACCCCTCTTCATTTGTAGTGAAAAATGTAAAGGTAAACGTACCTCTCTTCATCTGTGGTCAAAACGCCAAATGTATTATTGATTATTGGAACTGAGGGAATATATGGAATTCACTACAGCAAGTTTTATTTCTGATTCTCCAATGCTTTACAAGCTTTGTCATGCTCTCATAACATAGTGATGTCAAACATGCCGTGCCGGCTTGGCCCATTAACGTTCGTGCTTCGTGCCGTGCACATGCTGTGTTTGGGTCGTGCTCGTGTCCGTGCCATTTCCGTGCATGTGTTGTGTCGGGGTCGTGTTCATGCCCGTGCTCATGCCTGTGTCGTGTAATGTCTCGTGCTCATGCTCATGCTCGTGTATGTTTCATGCCTATACTCAATTCTCAATTAATCAATGTGAATAATTTTTTTACAATTTTTTGGATAAATCTCGTGCAGTGCGAAGAAATTTTATTAATATAAAATAAACAATTACACCTAAAAGGGAGACATAATGAGCTTTACCCCAAAGTTAGAGAACTAATACATATTAAAAATAAATAAATATAATGCAATGCATGAGATACAATGTGAAATAAAAATACACAACGGGTACAATAAATATAAAACGAATAGATTATATTTTTGCACTACTCATTTGATTAAGTACTTATATCTAAGTTTACAAAGTCTTCAACCATGTCATTTTTTTTTTTACTCTGAGCTCTAAGGACCTGTTTGGTATGTGGGTTTGTGAGGGTTTTGGAACATGGATTGGGGAATAAACCCCCTCAAATCCATGTTTGACAAATACACATCTAACCCAGGGTTTGAAACTCAGTCCGGTTTAGGCCCGGTCATGAAACCCAAGTTCATAGGTTTCATGAAACCCATGCGGGGGTGAGTTTCATATGTGGGTTAATGGGTTTAACATCCAAATGATATTTATACCCCCATATATCTTACATGAGTTTGGATTAATTTGGTTAAGGAGCACAATAGTTATTTATATACAAATATATTATCATAATAGTCATATATCCCTGCGCATACCAAATATGAGTATGAACAACATTAAATGTTGAATTCCATCTTTGGGTTTGGAAGAATTTGAACAAGCCAATCCAAACCCCTCCCAAAAAACATACCAAACATGCTCTAAGTGTTGCATCCTTACAATCATTCATACACAAGACATTCCAAGATTTTTGGAGTTAATCTGCTATTCTTTTCGTCCAATACCCTATTATCCAGGGCGAAGCTACATGTATCGGGCTAGGGGCGATTGCCCCCACTGAATTTTGAGGAAAAGTCAAGGTACTGTTATAATAGATTATAAATTTTAAAGAATGTTGTCTCCCATAAATTCAAAAGTCTATATATTGCCCCATAAATTCTTAGAAATTTGTATAGTCACCCTAATTGTTTCTATTTTTGGTAAATCAGTGGTCCACTCATTCCCCTAATCTACCACAACATATATGTTAATTGAGCAAAACAAATGTAAAATACCCTAACATATACATATTGACGAAAGACAATACCTCTATTATTTAATACACTTTTATTTTTTAAGAATTAATTGTATAGTTGCCTCTAATTATTTTTTGTTAAGTTAGTGGCTCGTGATGCAGTAACACAATTAAATGCAAATTAAAAAATTTCTTCCCTTGTATTAAAAGTATTATAAGTGTTGTACAATTAATTAAGAACAACACATGAATTAGGATAATAAACACTGAACAAATTTTTTGTTGCATTATATAAAACTTTCAACAATTCTAAGAAAATGAAGCCAACTCCCACTCATGTGAGGTCATATACATATCATGAATTTCGCATTAATCAAATCTGTAATTACATGATGATAATCAATATAATGTTATAACATAAGAAATGTAGAGTTCCAACGAGGTTTAATATCAGATTTAAGCTTCTCTAGATTGTTAGACAATATGCTTTACATAAATAAATAAATTCTTGTTGCCTAGAAGGAGATGGAGCAATAAAAAAAATTGACTTCCTAATTTTTTATTTATGCTGTTCAAGTAATTTTAAGCCATCTTGAACAATCAAATTAATTATATGACATTCACATTTTATATGAAACAATTCACCACCCAAAGGAGGATGAAAATTGTAGGAAATTTGTAGAATAGAACTTAATAAATTTGATGAATAGGGAGCTAGCATTTGAGAATTAAAAATTCTCTTTTATATGAAAGCAGTATAGTTGAGATTTCCCCTCAATGAATTTTCTCTCAAATTGGGTGTTTTCAGGTGTGTTCTCTCTGTATGCAGAGAACCTTATTTATAAGGGAGGATATATCAGCTAGTTGTTCAACTAACCGTTACCACTCAGTATAATATCCTCAACTCCACAAAAATTTCCTCAACCCTCTGCAGTAAAAAAAAGCTAATTATACTCCAAGTAAGATTGACTAGTCTTTCACTACTTGATGGGTCCCTCTAGCCAAGTCACTCATACTGACTAGAAAAGATTCAATTCAAACATCCAATTATATCAATGTAATGTATATGTATACATGCATCATTATAAAATAATATTTAATATATAATAATTTGACAAAAAATGCATCTATGATATATGTCATGAATAATGCAATATTTAACCAACGGATTGAAGTTTTATATATTCCGGAATTGACCACCAACCATGGCTTAATTAATATCGAGGGATTTTAGCCACATATTCCAACATCTCTCACTTGGCTACAAGCCCGAGATATTCATTCATAACTTAAACCCATAGCAACGACATGTCGTTTAAATTCTTCGGTTCCAATAGGTTTTGTCAATGGGTCTGCAACCATATCTTTTGTACAAAGATAATTAATAGTAACATGTTCTTTTTGTATTATATCACTTATACAGTGATATTGTAACTCAATATGCTTACCTTTAGGCCCGATTTTCTCATTTTTAATGATTTTTATCGCAATCTTATTATCACAAAAAATATGAATAGACATATTATTTACATATGTAAGCTTTAAATCAGTTAGAAACCATTTCAACCATACGACCCCAGAAACAATCATACTACAAGCAACATATTCAGCTTCCATAGTACTTTCAGCTATGCAACATTATTTTTTACTGGACCATGAAATAACACCACCACCCAAAACAAATATATACCCGTGGTAGATTTTCTATCATCATTATCACCAGCAAAATCAACATCACAATAACCATTAAAATTTATATCATTAGCTTGATATGTTAATGAAAAATCTAATGTGCCTTGTATGTATCTAAGTACACGTTTCACAGCTAACCAATGAGGTATACCCGGATTACTTTGATATCGACTAATCAAATCAACAACATAGCTAAGATTTGGTATGGTGCACAACATAGCATACATAAGACTACCAACAACTTCCGCGTAAGGTTTTGATTTTATTTCTTGTATTTTCTCTTCAATTTTAGGAGTCATATTCTTAGACAATTTTGCTCTTTTGTAAATGGGTGATTCAATAGATTTACAAGAATCCATTTTAAATTTCTTTAAAAAAATTTCTAAATAAGATTTTTGAGACAAACTCAATTTTCTTTGTTTTCAATCTCTAGAAATTTTAATTCCAAGTACATAATGTGCTTCACCCATATCCTTCATTTCAAACTTGGTGTTTAACCAATCTTTTAGTTCTAAGATTCTATTTATATCATTTTCGGCAAGTAAAATGTAGTCCACATTCAAGGAAAGAATAATATAATAACTCCCACTATTCCAAGTATATATACAATGATCATAGTTATTTGGAACAAAACCATATGATATAATTGCATTATGAAAAGTATGATATCATTGCCTTGAGGATTGTTTTAAACCATATAAGGACTTATTCAATTTGTACACGTTATCTTATTTACCTTCAACTTCATATCTTTGCGGTTGATACATATAAATTTCTTCTTTAAGTTCACCATTAAAGAAAACAGTCTTAACATCCATTTGATGTAACTCTAGGTCTAAGTATGCAACCAAGGACATTAATATTCTTATTGAGGTAAATTTAACTATGGGAGAATAGGTTTCATCATAATCTATACCTTCATTTTGTGTGTATTTCTTAGCCACTAGTCTAGCTTTATATTTATCTATAGATCCATCCGATTTAAATTTCTTTTTAAAGATCCATTTACACCCAATTGCTTTTCTATCTATTGGTAAATCAACTAACTCCCAAATTTTATTTTTCTTTATAAATTCTATTTCTTCTTTAATTGTTTTTCTCCATTTTAAATGATCAATTGAATTCATAGCATCATTAAAATCAATAGGATCATTTAGAATTTCTTCACTATTGAATGCATAATAATCTTTTAAGTAGCTAGATGGATGTCTTTCCCTTTGTATTCTAGTTAAAGTATCCTTGGGTGGAGGCACTTTTATTATTTACTCTTGTGGTTGTATATTTTCATTTTCCTTAGTAATTTCAAATAGTTCAACCATTTTCTCAATTTTATCTAAGTCATCTTCAAAGAAAAATGCATCTCTACTTTCAATGACTCCCACTTATTCATCATTATGGTGAATAACAAATCTATAACCAATAGAATTTTCACAATATCCAATAAAAGTACATTTTATTGATTTAGGATCTAATTTCCCCCTATTAGGTCTTAAAATTTTAACATGAGCCGAACAACCCCAAATTTTTAAGTGAGAAAGACTTGGTTTTGTACCCCTCCAAATTTCATATGGTGTCATTCCTATTATTTTAGAAGGTACTCTATTAAGAATATAAATGGCGGTAGAAATAGCATCTCCCCAAAATATAGTGATTAAGTGTGAATGACTAAGTATAGATCTAACAATGTCAAGAAGTGTTCTATTTCTCCTTTCGGCTACACCGTTTTGTTGAGGTGTATAAGAAATTGTTAATTGATGTATTATTCTATTTTCTTTACAAAAAGATTCAAAAATTTCAGCCATGTATTCACCACCGCGATCCGTCCTTAATATTTTAATTTTTCTACCTAGTTGGTTTTCTACTTTCGCCTTAAATTCAATAAATTTTTGTAAGGCATCGGATCTATTCTTTAGTAAATATATATAACCATATCTTAAATAGTCATCTGTAAAAGTAATAAAATATTTCATACCACGATGAGTTTTAACATTTAGAGGTCCACAAATATCCTAATGTATTAATTCTAGCAAATTTTAGCTCTTTCTAATTTTTCAAATGGCTTTCTAGTCATTTTTTCACTTATACAAGATTCACATGGTTTCAAGTCAAGATCTAAATTTGGAATCAATCCAATGTTAGCAATCTTTTTTATTTTATTATAATTAATATGACATAGTCTCATATGCAATAAAATAGAATCAACATTAACATCACAAGAGACATCAATATAAGCAGAAGAAGAACCAATTTTATTATTGTCACTAGAAACATTCAAACGGTAAAGATCATCAACTTTAGTCCCCCATGCAAGAATACGACCATGTTTACCAATAGAAACTTTAGAAGACTGAAAATGGACTTCAAAACCCTTATCATCTACACGTGGCACAGACAAGAGATTGTGCCGCATATTGGGCGCATAAAGTACATCAGTCAAGAGGAGGTTGTTTTGTCCGGGTAACGAAATTCTCACAGTGCCAATTCCAAGTACATCACAGTAAAAATTATTTCCTATGTATAATTTGTGGTCGCCGGTTTTCACCTCCTTTATTTCAACAAAATTATCTCTAGTCTTAGCCACATGTCGAGAAGACGCAAAATCAATCCACCAAGCAAGAGAGTCACAGTCTGCAAGAAGCGACTCAGAAACTACACACACAATGTCTCTTGATCTTTTAAAATTTTGACCATTATTCTTTTGTGTGCAATTTCTTTTGTAATGACCGGGCTGCCCACAGTTATAACAAGTACTTATTTGTTTTCCCTTAAATTATTATGTCTCTTAAACTTGTTATATTTCTTATTGTTCCTTTTAAAATGCTTGTCTTGTCTTGGTTTAAGAAAATATGGAGTAGTTGACACATTATTTGATGGGGCACCCGTGACAAATTGGGAAGATGGGGTACTATAAACTAGGTTTGACACATTATTAGTTTTCTTCTTAGCCTTTCTCTCGGCCTCAATACCTAGCAACATATGTAATTTTGTCATTGTTAAATCTTGGCCAGCCATATTCAAAGAAACCACAACGGACTCCCATGAATTAGGAAAACTATGTAAAATAGTAAAAAATTGCATTTTATCGGGAATTGGGTTGCCTAGAGATGCCAACTCTTTAGCTATTACCACAAGCTTATTGATATGTTCAACAACAGACTTATCCTTTTTCATAAAAGTGTCATTATATTTTTCAATCAATAGTTGAATATATGTGTTAGAGGTAGTACCATAGACTTGTGTTATAGCATCAAACATAGACTTAGCAATTTCATGTTCCTAAAAAAAAACCTCTAAATCGGGTTCCATAAAAGTGAGCAAGATTGACCTAGTCAATTTGTCGTTATCTACGAATCTTTCGTAGGTGTTTCTAGCAGCCTCTTCGGCTCTAAGAGGTGGTTCTTTTTGGGTATGATGTGTCAATGATATATTCAACTTTATCTTGGAATAATATGTGATGAATCCTGCGTTTCCAAGTTGAATAATTTGTACCATTAAGTCTCTCGATTTTGCTTAGTTCTACATTAGTAGCCTTTGACCCCATATTGACAAATTATAGAAAAATAAATTACTAGGTAAAATTGGTTAGAACTGACCCGATATAATTTTTGTTACTGATGTGTGATTCCAAGAGTGGACTGCTTCACCAATTGCTAGAATCTGTAATGGCCACAATCTGTTTTTAATGGCCCAATCTCGCAGCAGCAACAATTTGCTTCCTTGACTTCTATTATGATCTTCTGAAACAGTAATTGGTTGAACCAAAATTGAAGGACAATACTGTCAGAGAAAAACTTGATATTGGAATAGCCCTTGAAGACTATGAACAGTAGAAACAAAACACAAGTGGTGGAGGACTTTGAGGGGTCGTTTGGTAACGTTTTCGTTTTCGCGTCTTCAAAACAATTAAAAACAAAGACAATTTTTGTCTCCGTTTTGTGATAAACACTGAAACAGAAAACATGTTTGGGTATCATTTTTGTCTATGAAATTATGAGAATAAAAAATAAAACATGTTTGATAACTACTTCATGTTTTATCCTAAATATACTTTATAATATATCAAATAACAAAATACAAATTTAAAAATTCTTTAAACCAAAACATCCACTAATTCAGCCCGTTACATATTACGACCCACAACCATGGTACATGCATTCAGGTGATACTAGTCTTACCCTCATTAAGCTTCATGCACTACATATCGCAAGAACATAGAAAATGAAAATATCATGAATATGTAAGAAAGGAGGTGTCATTTCAATACTAGACACTGCATTGCGCTAGAAAACTACACATAACACTCAAGGTAGAGCATAACATAAAGGAGGAGAAGTTATTACTCTCAGGCAAAAGAGATAAGTGAGTGAGAATTTAGCTGAGAAACAACATAGAGAGTGCCTCCAAATTGGTATTCTGCATCAGTCCAAAACTTATCCCCTGTACAACAGTGGGCATAAACTTCCGGTTCAATTTCACTCCAGTCATGCACAAATCTATGTAGATTTGCACAGATCTGTGCATCACACAACACAACATACACAGATCTGGGTTTGCACAGATCTGGGTTTGCATAGATCTGTGTAAATTTGCACAGATCTGTGTAGATTTGCACAGATCTGGGTTGCACAGATAGCGAGCAAGAGAGAGAAAGATGGAGCATCACAGAGAGAGATGGAGCATCACAGAGAGAGAGATCAATCGGTTCTCTTCGTTCGGTTCTCTTTGCACATATCGGTTCTCTTCGTTCGTTTACAGAGAGAGAGAGAGGATAGAGAGACAGAATGGGTAAAAAGAGGCCTGAAGTCTTCTTTTATAGTTCCGAAAAAAATAACACATTTTTGTTGGTAATGAGGTTTGAATCCTAGACCTCATTAAAATCTTAAGCTGAATTGCGCGTGTGTCCTGTGTTTCCTGAAACATAATTTTTTGTTCCTATTTTTTTGTCTTTATTCCCATTTTTTCGAAGACAACTAATATAAAACAAAAACAAAAATAATACCCAAACATATTTTTGTTTTCATTTGTGACAAAAATTGAAAACAAAAACACAAAACACAAGACAAAGACAGTTACCAAACAACCTTTGTTTTTGATTGCGTATAACGTGTAAGACACTAATAAGCAAAAAGATCACAAATTCAAGAAGTTTGGTTACTACACTTTTCCTTTTCTTCGTAAATCGTGCAAAGAAGAAAATTTGGGAAAATAGGTGGCTGATTGCTTTTTGCTTTGTGGGAGGTGAAATACAAAATTGAGAGGCAGACAAAAAGTGAAAGATGATTGTTAGACTACACAGTTGAAAATAACGAAGAATTTAATTGTCTGGAGCTCTGATACCATCATACCAATATAGGAAATTTGAGGAATAGAATTTAATAAATTTGATGAATGGAGAGTTAGTCTTTGAAAATTAAAAATTCTCTTTTATATGAAAACAGTAGAGTTGAAATTTTTCCTCAATGAGTTTTCTCTCAAATTGGGTGTTTTTAGGCGTGTTCTCTTTATACGAAGAGAACTTTATTTATAAGGGAGGATATATCAAATAACCGTTTAACTGACTGTTACAACTCAACATGATATCCTCAACTCCCCAAATATTTTCTCAACTCCACCAAAATTTTCTCAACCCTATGCAGTCAAAAAATGTTACGTATACTCCAAGTAGGATTGATTAGTCTTTCACTACTTGATGAGTTCCTCTAGCCAAGTCACCCATACTGACTAGAAAAGATCCAACTCAAACATCTAATTATATCAATGTAATATATATGTATGTATGTATCATTATAAAATAATATTTAATATGTAATAATTTGACAAAAAAATGCATCTATGATATATGTCATGAATAATGCAATATTTAACCAACGGATTGAGGTTTTATATATTCCGAATTTGACCACCAACCGTGACTTAGTTAATATCGAGGGATTTTAGCCACATATTCCAACAAAAATTATGTTTAAACATTTCAATTGTAGCATTATTAGCAGAAGGATTGTCAAAAGTAAAACTAAAAAGTTTATCAACAACTCCATATTCCAAGTACACTCATAATACATTGAAATATATGAGAAGCAATATGGAGATAGTATATCATACGATAAATAATATTTTTTTTTATGCAACACCCAACTTGAATCAATAAAATGCACCGTAACACAAATAAAACAGAGTTTATTGCAACTAGTCCGTAAATCAGAAGCAGTAAGATTTGAAAATTCAATAAAATTTTTAATTTCATATCATTAAAAACCTTTAAACAAGAAGTAGTATTTCTAGAAAAATTAGAATAAGAAGGTTTAATATATGATTTAATAAAGTTTTCAAATCTAACATCTTCAGTAAAGGTAAAAAGTTACTCTGCTGAAGCTATGTATTTGACAAATCATTCTTTCATTTTTTTTTGAGAGTATGAAAAAATTGACAAATTACTTCTGGTTTGAGTAAGTGAGGTTTGTTTAGGGTCATTACCACCAGTATGTTGTGTAAAGCAATTTTTTTAATATCAGTCAAGTTGACCTATGCTATTATTACTTTTTCAACTCAAGTAAGTTTGGGGCAATCCCACATCGGATAGCCTTTGGGTGCGTGTTTGTCTTATAAACATGCCACTGCCCTCACCTGGTCAGCAATTGTCCAGCGTGAGTAGTTTGTGGGTCCCCTTGTTCAAAAAACAAAACTCAAGTTTACAATAATTGCAAATGGTCATTTTTTTTTTCCATATTCCCATCTTTATTTTTTATTAGTTCTTCTTTCCACACTTCAGACGTGCAAGTCCTTCTTCTCCTACCATGAGTACTAGTTGCACTAGGTTTGTTTGAAGGTTCGTTTAAACCTTCGTGCACATCATTAATTTCGTTAAATTCACCAAAATTTAAATTCTCAATGTCAATATTCATAGGGTCCATTTTTCAATTCAAAATAAGTAATTACAATTAAAACACATAATTAAATTAAATATCTCAACCAAATTTGAAGTGATTGAAGATGTTGATGCGAACTTGTAATTGAAGATGTGGATGTAGACTAATAATCGAAGATGTTGATATAGTTATAAATTACAACTTATACTTGTAGATAGAAATGTGTACGTTAGTGTTGGGAGAAAGAGAGTTTGTAGAGAGAAAATGAGTAATTTGGTGAGAAAGAAAAGAAATGAGGTAAGGAATTTATAGAGAATTTAAAAATATTGGATTCCAAATTTGCCCCTCAAACTAGCTGTTAGGATATTAAAAATGGCATATAAAAGCTAAAAAGTGTAAATTCTAGATTTACCCTATAAACTAGGTATTATATAGTTGTTAAGATGGGTAAAAATGATTTTTTTTGCCAAATTTTCAAAAAAATTGGGCTCAAATCGCAATCGACACTGGGGGTGTGCCTGTGCCTGGGCTAGCCCATTTCAAATCATGTCAACGCGGGCTCACCCTAAGCTGTGTCGTGCCAACCCGACTCAATTTACATCTTTTTGTCCTCTCTCTGAATAGCCTAATGTAATGTCATTGAAAATTTCAACATGCGTTAAAGTAATATATTACGAGTTCGAGCCTGAAAATGAACTTCTTAAAAATAAGGGTAAAGCTTAGTATTATTTTCTTTTCCCGGCTATAAGTAAGAGTCTTGGGTAGGACTGTCAGCCGAGCAGGTTTTGATTGGACTCTGATCAATCCGAATTCGATCTAATAATCTTACAAATTTTATTTTCGTAGTTCATATCCGAATGCGTCAACAACCCGAAAATTTGATCTGATCCGAACAACTTAATTAACTAAAATTTAACAAATTATACCTAAATTTCTTTAAATAATCACTTAATTTTTTTATCATTTATATGAAAATATATAAATAATTCGGATTAGATCATAATCGAATCAAATATAGGTATATTCAAATCCAAATCTGTGAAATATAATTCGGATTTGGGTTCGAATTATGGATAAAAAATATTAATCCATATCCGACTAATCGAATTCAAATTCAAATCAAAATCCGATCCATTGACAAGTCTAATCTTGGGTATTGGGTACAATTTTTTTAGGTGGTCCCTTAGGTTTGAGGAACGTGATCATTAAGGTTTATCACTTCCACAAAAAAAGGGCTTTTGAACCTTCATCGCTTGTCATATTTGTAAAAAAAATTTGTTACATGTAAATGTAGCCTACTCTTAATAATCCAACTCAAACATCTCACTTTAGCCCAGACTCAAAAGTTTAAGCTATGTGAGAGATTAACCAAATTTTAGCACATAAATTTAGCTGTGGGCCCATTCCACCCTCTGTGGGCTTTGTATTTTTTATTTTTTTTTCTTTTATGATAAAGAAACTTCTTCGAGAGACGAAAAAAAATAACATACACCTACAAAATAAATCTCAAGTATGTACAAATTATTTCTTAATTATAGGTATTAGATAAATCTAAGATTCACTAACAAGAATTGAACGCAAGACGTCTAAACATCTACTCAGGAATGTAAGACTCATTGGCTAAGATCTAGGAAGAATAAATCTGGGAACTTCAAACGGTTAATATGCTGAGATTCCGAATTCTGAGTAGTTTGTAAATGATTGCACACATCCCAAATTGACACAACAATCACAAGTCTAATAATCCGTTTGGTAAGGTAGATGAAAAAAATTGAAGAATGAAAAAGTGGGAGTGATACACTTTCTTTCCTTCAAGAGAGGAATCCTGTCTTCCCTACTTTGTATTTGGTAAGAGGGATAGAAAATAAGAACAATTAATTTTTTTTTTGTTTGGTAAGATGAAAAAAGTATTTATTTTTTATTTTTTTTGAAAAAAATATAAATACATATTTTTCAATTATATTTGTATATGCATATATCAAAATATATATAGACCAATAACATACATAATTAATTTTTCATCCATTTTTCCTCCTAATTTTGAAAAAATTGATTTTGTTGGTGATTAGTAAAGAAAATTCATTCATCCACTTTTTCATATTTCCTATTTTTCTTTCTGACCAAACATGATGTTTTATCTATCCCTCTAACTTTCAATTCTTCCAATTTTTTATCCTTCCAACTTTTCATCATTTCATATACAAATAGAAAGTTTGAAGGATAGATATAACATTATGTTTAGTGAGAAAGAAAAATAGGAAAGATGAAATTTTTTATCCTTCCATTTTTCCATCATACCAAACGAAGTATAAAAATTTAGTTCCTATTCAAAAGGTGCATAGCTAGGATGGTTTCTCTGTTATCCAAGAGAGAGAAAAAAAAAAAAAAACTACAATTGTTAGATGCATGCTATCAGTAACATTCTGCTACCCATGGTAAAAAAGGCAATACCCTTCCTATGCTCACATTAAGCAACAAGAAACACATTGTGTATAAAGATTTGGCATACACATGTTTAAATTGTATAACAATCTATCATGTTTCAAGAAACTCATTAGCATCTTCATGTTTGACTCTAATATTTTACATCTCTGCCACAGTCCTAATGGCCAATCCCTTTGTTCTCACTCTGACGAAAATCATAGAATATTAGTGAGAAGGGACAATGAAGGATTCCGGGTTGTTAAGCTGCTCGTCTCAATGATAACTGCACAAATGAATGCTAGCTGGCACATAACTCAGTTACGTCCGTCACACAGTCAGGGAAGCGCCATTGTCCGCAATTGTAAGATTAAGTATCATTGTAGCTGCCTTTGGAGCCCTGCTCAAAGGAAACAATATTTCGAATTAGGAAAAGCAAACAAGATATATATATTTTTGACAAAGGTAAATGCTAATTAATCTGATTTAGGAAAACAATGCTATAACCTAAGATCTCTACTTTTAGCAAAATTGCAATATCCTGGGCCATCAGCATGTGTTGCACTTGCACAAGACAGTATAGATTTGAGCGTGTCTCATTGATTCTGGTACAAGTAACCCCTCAATCTCTGCTCACAGCTGGCAAATCTTTAGCCCTCTCCTGACAAAAGCTATTCCATAGGCATTTATCCTCGAGAAGTTCCTTCAACTCTCATTTCTAAAATTTTACAAATCAGTGCTATATGAATACTAAGTTTAGCTGAGTTGCACTCATCTTAATCCTTCGCATCAGAGGTTCAGCATTATACTTCATGATGGACAGGTTTTATCCTGAAGATTGTTTCTTATAAAACAGACCATGTGTCTACTCCAGCTGGACTATACCCTAGCCAGTGTATCATGTACATCTTTATTTTCTATACTAGTGCCAGCCTTTAAGTTTAGGGTAGCAGAAAACATGTTCTACGACATTGATCAGCAGCAGATGGTCAGCATTATACTTCAATTAGAACCAAGATTTAATTGGAGTGTGCCATAGAGAGTCGAAATCCTTCATTTAGGACAGCCCAAGCAGTGAACTGATTTCTTAAGGGGGTGAGCCACAAACACCATTAGATATCCTAAGGGTCCCACGAATTGGGATTGCATGATCAGGGTCTATTCACGATCAAGATAGCTAAAATTCCAGACCCCAAAATTGCAACCCAAGTCCACCCACGATCCATGTAAACCAAAATGTAAAACCTAATATCAAATTGTAACACTAACACTTAATTGCTTTATTTTGGTGATCTTTAAACTTATATGTTGATTTGTTGTGATTTGAATTTTCTCCATACTACAAATATGCATCCACTAATTTTTTATTATTTACAACCATTAGTCTACGAAGCACAGAAATGGATACGACACAACATGGACAAGCTGATACAAATTTTTAAAAAAAAATAAGACACGAACACATTGGCGGTACATTAAATCATATGTGTGTGTGTGCATATATATATATATATAAATATATATATTATCATAATAATCTTTTAATTCATCATTTCCCTAATTCTAAAAATTCACATCATGATATTATTGCATAAAAAGTACAATATAAGATATACTGATACACATTCAACATTGACATTCATGATCCAACAATCAATGACTACTATAACTTTCATTTTCAAAAATATTCCACTTCGTAACACTAATTTTCATTAATTTCAAAGAGCCTCAATTTTTCTCACATTACTTTCATATAAAATTTTATTCAATTTGTATATAAGTTCGTATTCGTATACAAAATTATGTTACATTCATATCCTATGTTCAAGGTAATGATTATAACTTCTTTTATATTACGACTTTGACTCATATCTGTTTAAAATTACAAAAATAACTCTTTTACTCATACAGTTACCTAAAAAGTTCTCAAAAAATTAAAAAGAAATCTCAAAACGTGTCCTCCAGTGTGTCAGTCGCGTGTCTCCAACGTGACCTAAGCGTGTCAGCAATATGTCCCCAACGTGTCATGAAAAAAATTTAACAATAAAAAAATTGGATATTCATTTTAGCGTGTTCGACATGTGTCTGCGTCCCAGACGTGTCCAACACCGACACTTTGGCCAAAATGAAGTGCTCATGCTTCCTAGCCATTAGTCGGTACATTGTCTTTGATTACAATCAGATTTGGAGTTCTTATTAGAAATATGAAACAAATATTAGTTAAAGGGTGAATAGCACTTTGGTACTTAATTTTCCAAAAATAGAGTGCATTGCTAGCTTTTTGTTTGATTAAAGGTGCAATATAGAAATTTCAACTTCTAGGATGTAAATTGAGGATGCGAAGATCTTTTGGGGTGCAAAGTAACATTTCCCTTTAGTTATATCTATATAATAAATTAGAGCGAAGTTTGAATTCAAAGACAAAAAATGGTTGAGATCGTTTCGTGATAAAAATAAGGCCTCATCCAACGGATAACACTATCCCAATTTGTCTCAAGCTATTGACTGAAAATTGATCAAAATTAAATATCAAAAAGTTTATCCCGCCTAAAAAAATTTAATTTTTAAACACCCTCTCAATTAGCCTTAATGTCAAATTTTGATCCGTCTCATGCCTTTCTCTTTGTTCCTCATGCCAATCTCTCTCTTTGTTTGTCCCCCATATCTACCCTAATTTCAAGCCCCCTTCTCACTATCTCTCTCCCCCCAGGCTCCACATCCTCTCTCTCTCTCCCCCTCACCATCAATGCATAGCATACCACCAATTCACGCCACCGGCCACCACGCTTCCAGCGAACCATGCCCAGCAGCCATCCAGCCACAAACGCACACACACAAACATAGCCCCGTTGTCCTAATCGTGGGTTTCTCAAGCAAATCGAAGCCAGCGATGCTCTCTCACTCGCGCCCATCAGCAACGTTGCGAGACCACACGTATGTCCCTCTCCCTCGCTCTCTTCTCTCCTTCCCCCTTTCTCTCGCCTACATCTCTTTGTCTCCCTCTATCTCTGACTTGCACCTCCCACGCCTAAATCCCAAGCAAATTGAACCTAAAACACACTCTCATCTGCGTACAACACACACACACACACACACACACAAACTTCTCTCTGCACAGCCCCAATCCCTATACCCACCCTCATGGGCATGCATGGTGTTCGATAAAATGCATATAAGGTGTCCGACCTCTTTTTTCTAGTATGGATTCACCGAAGCCAAGGAGTTCATCTCACCCACTCCAATTTTTCTATTTTACCGGACACACTCACACGCACACACTGTCCATTTGATTCCTCCCTCTGTTACGCCCATTCGATTCCTCTCTCTCTTGATTCCGTCTTACACAACCTCCCCCAACACACGCACTTGCACACGCATAGATTGTACTCTCGTCTGCCCAGCCTCTGCCCAAAGTACTAATGCTAAACGCCTCTCTATATTTCATCTCACACTGTTAAACATTTTTCGGTGTAATGGGTTGAACCATTTTGCTGGAAGTTTCTTTTTTTCAATTGGTTTTTTTATTAATTAATGGTTTAAACACTGATTTTGAAAACTCATAGTAAACAATTTTTTCTTAGATGCACATGAACTGGGTTTTTTCCCTTGCCGATGTTTATTGATTGTTTATTAATGGTTTAAAAAATTGCTATTGATGGTAAACACCACAGGTTCGATGAAAGTCTTCACTTAAATTGACTTCATTATTTTCTCTGTTTTGTAGGTATATTAAAATGATTGAGGATTTTCTTGACATTGAAGAATGAGTGGTTTGAAGGCAAGAATCTGAAGTTAAAGAAATTGAAGAATGAGTTGTAACTATTGACATTAGTTAGGTTGATTACATTGGTAACTATTACATTAGTTAGGTTGATTACATTGGTAACTAATATTTCGATAATGGTGTAAATTTCCCCTTCTAGTTTTATCAATGTTTGGTCCTACGTCTTGGTCTTTCGGGTTTGTCACTAATAATATAGTGTTGTCTTCTTATTGGGTTGACATTTGATACTTGGGAAAATTTAGTCAGTTGAGATTCAATTCAAGATAATTTAGAGACCAAGACAAGTCTTTCTAGAACTACCATTACAATTGAATTCTTTCTAGCACGACCACCAATAAATGTTGTACATCAAAAAATTAGTTCAACTTTCATGTATTGCTAATATGATTTGTTGGTTCATAAATTAGTTTAGTTTCATTTTTTTGGTTTTCTATTATTACTTTTTTTTTTTTTGTTGTGTTATTGGTTTGCTAGCCTGCATTGTTAATCCTAAAGAAGTGGTATGTTGTTTTGGGTTTGTTATCTTCATGGGTTTTACACGTTTTGGGAGATTTACATATGCTTTGATTTTACATCATTTTTGTCCTTGCTTTGTTTTTCGTAGGCATTCTTTGATTCACGCAGCCATGCCCTCTTCAACTTCACGCCACTATCCGATTCACCGTAAATTTTGAGTTTTTCACTTTTTTTTTTCTTTCTATTTTTTGGACGGAGTAAGGGTTTTGTTTGTTTATTTATTTATTTATTTTTTGAATTTGGGCATGAGTAATAGGTTTGATGGGTCTAAAATGTGTGGTATGGATTTGGTGTGAATTTTTAGATTTGTGAATGGGTGAATTTTCTTATGGATTTTGGAGGGTTTGGATTTACTTTATTTGGTGAGAAAATCAGGAAAGTTTATATTTTTGCGGTGAATTTTGTGATCGGAAACACAAAGTTCAGATTGAGAGTGATCGGTTTTTTATTCTCAGTGCTTTGTTATCTTAAAAGAAGAACCACGAGTTTGTCAAAATATTTGCGTAGTTATCTTTGCATTGCCATTTCACTAATATTGTCAATCTTGGTACATATGTTGTTGAAGCCTCTAATGATTGAAGGGCAATCACCATCATTGGCAAATTGTTATATCGGGTTTGGATTTACTTTATTTGGTGAGAAAATCAGGAAAGTTTATATTTTTGCGGTGAATTTTGTGATCGGAAACACAAAGTTCAGATTGAGAGTGATCGGTTTTTTATTCTCAGTGCTTTGTTATCTTAAAAGAAGAACCACGAGTTTGTCAAAATATTTGCGTAGTTATCTTTGCATTGCCATTTCACTAATATTGTCAATCTTGGTACATATGTTGTTGAAGCCTCTAATGATTGAAGGGCAATCACCATCATTGGCAAATTGTTATATCGGGTTCAATTTACTATCCAAGAAGTGTAGGTGAGGTTAAATTCTTATGAGTTCACTATCCAAAGTTCTTATATGCATATGTTTAATATTATAAAGATTGATTTTAACCGTTTCTAATGATGAATTTTTTTTTTTTTGACAAGAAATTCTTGATTTTCTTTTGTTTTAACATTTGTTAGATGTGGCCAGACTTGATAAAGAAAGTGAAGGAAGGTGTGATAGATGTTGTTGAGTCTTACGTGTTTTGGATCGCCCACGAGCCATTAATATGACTTTACTGACAATCTTGATATTATGAGGTGTCTTAAGACTATTCAAGTCGAAGGACTTTGTACCGTTCTCCAGATAGGGCCATATGTTTGTGCTAAGCGAAATACGAGGTACCATTCAATTAGTATGCTTCTATTATAGATGTAATATAATTTTTTTCGTGTTCATTATTATAAGATCAAATTATAGTCTACATGGTAGCTTTTTCATGTATACAACATATATGATGTCAATTAAAAAAACACACTTCTGATCTTCAATTTAAATTTTTTTACATATGCACAATTTTCTTGCTTACTGATGTTAAGTCCAATAACTAGTTTAAGCAGTATTTTGCCTACATCATTGATCCGTACTAATATTTGGTGGTTCTTTTGATTTTTTTGGTCATTTCATTGGGAGTTGTTTTTCGTGGGACTTTAAACATTTAAAAGTTTTTTAGGGTCCATTCGCAAAATATATAAATTGCGTATACATGATAAACATTTCTTGGTATCCTATTTTTGAAGAAAATTTTGTTGAATTTATTGGGCCCAAAATCTTTTGCGGTCTCTTAAATGTGTTATGTGCGACACTTTCCTTTTGCTAATGTTTATTTTTTGCCATTGTTTATTTTTTTTTTTTTTAATGTAGTGGACTTTTGTGCTGAAGTCAATAAAAATCAAATTTACCATGGGTTAAATTGTGTTGAAGTTCTTTGGGATTTGATTTGCGTGGATATGTTGCTACTTTTTTGGGGGTGAGATAGAGGAAGTTGACTAATAGAGATTAGGAGATTAATTGCGTTGTGCAGTTCATGGGTTACAACTAGAATTTGATGTGGGGAACAATAATTTGTAATAACTTTTCTGTGTTATTATATAGTGCCTTCAGGCACGACCAATTGCGAGTATGTACATATGGATGTGTAATCATGTAGAACTTTTTTTGCAATAATAAAAGCAATCCAGATAAGAGTTAGAAAGTGAATCACGACCCAAAACAACATACCAACTAAGCATATCCCATCACCCCACGTATCAAACAAACGTAATGTATTGCGTGCCCATACTCGTACCACGTATCAAATTAATCTTGATCTAGGGAACATCGAGATGACCTTTATTTTAAGTTGATGAATTCTTTTATGAGTCAATACACAACTACGGTTTACATGTTCTTTAACTTTATGTCACTGTTGTAATTTTTCAAAAAAATTGCAAAAAAGTTTGTAGAAATTAGAATATCATAGTGGCAGGTTTGCAAAAGTCATTCATTAGGTGCCAAAATATGATGCCAAAAAGGGGAAGATAACTGTACCAACAAAGAAGGGTGAAAACGCAAATACCATGACTCAGGTGTCTGGTACAGAGAAGATGAACTGCCAAAGCATGACACAAGCATGTCAGTGTTGACAACGCCTGGAGAAAGTGCAACAATTGCCAATCCACTGGGCAACTCCTTTGCCACAGATCTAGTCAGACCCTCTACTGCCCATTTTGAGGCACAATAAGGTGCCACCTGTGAACATTTGATGAAGTTTGAGTCTGTAGATTTGATATCAGCCAGAGCAGACATTTAAAAAAAGACAGGGTTATCATAAGACTTATATCCTCAAGTGATATGCAACCTAGATTGCACACTCTAAAATTTGAAATGCATTTATGCTCCAAATTCCTTATGGTAAAGATCAGTAAAATATGACAATCTTATAATCTGATATTCATCAAGAAAGCAAACATTATACTTAGAATCACCGTTTTTACATTATACTTAGATTACAATTCCAATCGCTCATTACCATTTAGGAAGTCTATTCCCCGACATTGCTTCAACTCTTTGTTTATCCTTACATCAGATGCTTTACAGATTGAAGAAATGAAAATCTTGTTGCAATATTGCAGTTCATCAAGAACCATGATCTAGTAGCATGTGCTACTTCGGATCAAGATTTTTTATTGTTATGAGTTGTGCACAAATTCATATAGATTGATCATAATAAAAAAGGACAGGAGAAAATTGTGAGATACAAGTAAATTGAGCATCTTCTATGTTTTACCTGTGCGGCAGCTGATCTTCCCCATCCAGATGACATATTGACAATAATCCCTTGCTTACTTTCAATCATAAGAGGGATGAAGTGGCGCAACATATTTGCTGTCCCCTTTAAATTAGTATCAATGACAGAATCAAACTCTTCTTCTGGAACCTCCCAAATTCTGTTGTTCCTATTAATAGTACCTGCATTGTTTACTGGTAGATACTTGTATGTAAGTCCAATATTCAAAGCCCCAATTGAGGGTTAAATGCAAAGCACATGCACAGTGAGGCATACTGAATACGACAACCGCGCGTCTCCATTGACAAATACTAAAAATAAGTAAACAAAGAAGCCAAATATTAGAATAGTACAATTTTACCACCCATCATGACTTCCATCTAAGCTTTTATTTGGTCAAATGTTGTAAGGATAAGCCAGAGAGCATATTCAATAAATGTTAATCCACAAACTCGACATTGCAATACAATTATGGTTCTCTTTCCACAAATTAGCATAAGCATGCATAATACTATCATTGGAGTACATTGTGTTAAAAAGTGACGTGATCTCAAAAGCATAAAATTTTGGGCCCAAATTTCATGCTTAATTTGAAAAAACAATTTTTAAAAAATTACCATTATCTATATAAATACCAGACAAAATAAGAGATCGCATGACAACCATGCACAGTGAAATTTAGTTGCAAAAAAAATGCTGAAACAATAGATAACATACTTTACATGATATATAACATTAATAATTCTAAATGGCAAAGGATAGATAGGCAAAAAAGTACTCATGTCAGGATGGAATAAATGCAACAAAATATTTAAGCAAACAGAACAAGCATACAAAAATTATTAAAAGATTTTCATCAATTTATCCAAGAGTGATATCTACAAGTCAAACAGATTAATACATTGTAATTCGTACTTTACCATGCCAATATGTGGTTAATAACTTGCAAGGGAACAAGCATGTTTATAGAATTAATTGAAGTACCTATGATATCAGGAACACCCTTCTTTTCCATCACCGCATGAGCCAACTCTTCCACGCTGCTATTAGACCTCTACAAACACACATTCAAACAATTACTATGAATATCTCTCTCATAAACACAAACACACGCACAGAGAGAGAGAGAGAGAGAGAGAGAGAGAGAGAGAGAGAGAGAGTATACCACATCGACATTCATGAAAAGGTGCCTGTCATCGGAGGAGGAGGAAGTAGAAATGGAGTTAGGTTGCGAAGAAGGAGAAGCCGAAGAGAGCTCGACTTGGAGAGACTTAAGCTTCTCCGACGAACGAGCGCAACCAATGACGGTGTGGCCTAACTTCGCCATTTCTAGGGCTAGGGCTCTGCCGAGCCCTCTGCTCACACCAGTTATCAGCACCGTCCGTTGAGCTCCTTTGTTCAGAACGTTCATCCCTCCCGACAGCGGCTGCGTCGCCGGCGTTGTTGTCATGTCCCCCTTTCCCACCTCTCTCTCTCTCTCACCGTTTTGTACACATGTAGTGATAATCTTTTGTTTATGGCATTTCAAAATGTTTTGCTACAACATATATGGGCCTGGACTTGGACCTGGGATCGGGCCTAGACTTGGTCTTGGGTTTGGGCTTAAAGAGTGGGATCGAGAGTTCTAACTTCAACTTGCGACCTGAAACCGACTAAATATTTAATGTACGGTGAAATTAAGAACCCCAATGATGGAGCTATCAGTAAATTGAGTCGGTATATTAGATCGCAATAGAGAATCATGTGTTCGGAGTTCGGTTCTCCGTTAGTTCTTCCGCCGCCAGTTGTCTCCGATTAGGGGTAATACCTCCTGTAGAGGCAAAAAATAAGGTTTACCTCTGATAATATGAAGTTAGGAATTGTGATTTTTGATAATCTCTGAACTTGATCTCCCGGCCTCTCTTCCTGCAAAACGAGCAAACTGCCCAAGATCGAAGTGCTTCGATCGAAGGCACTCCGATGCTTAAGTCAGTAGATGAATGATATGTGTTTCACGAAGACAAGGAGAGTTCAGCGTACCTTTTCGTCTTGGTCCCGTGTTTCTTTTATAGCTTGCATTCCCCTTAGGGTTTCCGTTAATTCAGAGGCAAGGTGGCACACCTTCCTTTCTTTCAGTGTTTGAGTTTGGGAGGTTTCTGATTCTTCTCCAATAATTTCTCTGAATATCTTTATTCTCGCAGATCTCGTTTATCTGATTGCCTAAGTTTTAGGCAAATCTTTCTGTATTTCTCTGTAACAGCTTGGTCATGACTAATGCCGAACACACATGGTTCTTTGCCGAACCGAACGAGGGAGTCGGTTTGGCACAAACCGTCCTCCTTCAATTACCGTGCCGATCAATGTGGGTATCTCGGCTTGGTACAAGCCGTGCTCTCATATTGCATTGCCGATGAGCTTGGTCCGAACTATTCTTTTGCCTACCGAACTAAAGTTTGCACGGCTCGGGTAAGAGAGTTGAAGCTTCTTTCCTTCTGAGTCACGTGTCAAGTCTTGTCAATATCACGTGAGCATAATTAATGCCACGACACATGTAACGATGGGGTTTAACCCCTTCATTTGCCCCCAGAAAACGTCTGACAGGCGCCTCTGTCAGCCGTTTTCTCGCCTTCTCCTCTAATCATCATCATTGCTTCGTACTAAGTGAATCCCCCCCTATTTTTGGCGGTTCATTCACTGCATTTTGCCTTTTGAAATTCACTCTCTATATAAACTGCCTTTATTTTGACTTCTCTCCACTTTATCCTCCTCTGTGCATTCTTGCTTTCAAAGTTCAGTTTCTGCAATTCCTCTTCCCCTCTTTCTGCAACTCGTCTTCTTCAATGGCCCCTTTGACTCCCCCCGATATTCCGGCTTTTAGGACCAAGTATCAGATCCCAGATGACGTTGAAATCAGAGTCGCTAGGAAGGATGAGCCCCTGGTTGGCACTAGGGAGTCTATCCCAATTCCAACTAGGGTCATTACTGAGGGTGGGGTTCGATTCCCACTCGACCCTCTCTTGCTGTGGGTTCTTTCTGCCACGAAGCTGTGCCCCCTGCAATGCTGCTTGAACGTCTTCAGAATAATAATGGGGGTAGCAGCTCTGAACAAGATCCTGGGTCTCTCATTAGGCCTATGGGAAATCTTGTATTGCTACATCATTAAACCTGCCGGAGACAGCTACTATCTCTCGGTGAGGAAGAAAGATAGATACCTGGTGACCCACCTACCAGACTCGAACAAAGGTCATGAGAATGACATTGTTTTTGTCAAAGGGAACTGGGAGTATGCTGCTGGGGCGAACACGACCTATCGCTGCCCCTACGAAGAGGGTGCACCAGGTAGCAAAATCTTCCTAGAACTTCTTGATCTTGATTTTGTTCGTTTTTTACTCTTGGCTTCTAATATGATCTATTCGTGTAGGAGAGACTGTCAAGGGCAAAGTCCCTGATTCTGCAGTTAAGCTGGAGCAACTTCAGAAGGTTTGGGATTTCAACGAATCCCTCTTCTGCCGAGCAGCACATACCTTGCTTGGATATGTGACGAGCTATACATCTTTTACAGCGGTGCCACCACGTCCAAACGCTGCACTCGCAACAGATCGGGAGGAACTACAAACTTTTCGGGAGAAAACTCCTCGGGGCAAGAAAAGGGCCTCTTCAGGGAGCTCGGGTCGTCGGGTGGTGAGGAATTTTTTGGACTATCTGTCCATGGGTGAGCCGAGCCTTCCATCAGAACCTGTGCCATCAGTTGCTGCAACTTCAACCCCAACAATCACAGTGCTTGATGAGCCGGAGGCCGAAATACCTGATGATGTTGTGCCTTCAACTTCGGCCCTCCCGAGCTCCGAACATGCAGCAACACCTCCACCGACAGATCTTCCAATCCCTCCAGAATCAAGTCTTCCAGAATCTCTGCCTTCGCCTTTCGAAGATGACTCAATTTTTGAGATTGCCGAGGACCCAGCCCATAAAAGGCGACGGTTCGAACCCGAAGAGAGCTTATCTCCCCGATCGACAAATCCTCCATTCCGACCCATCCTCCGAGCAAAAAGAAAAGAGATTACAGTTAAGGATTCTGTAATAGAAGATTTTAATGTGGCTGTGGGCCTAGCCAGAGGGGTCATTCTTCCTCGAGACCTCGTAATGAATGAGGCGATGACTGATGATGAAGTCTCCCGTCAAGCCATCCAACACATGGTCTTGGTAAGACTGCAACATTTCGTTTTGATGTTTCACAAAGTTTTTCTGCCTTTTAACTTCTTTATTCCTTCGTTTGAAGGGTCTGCAAAAAGTGCACGAGGTCGGAGCCCCGATTGCTAGAAAAGATAGGGCCCTGAAGGATGCCATTCACGCCCAAACTTCGGCCATGGCCAAGAAAGAGAGTATGGATGAGGAGTATGCACGGTTATGTGAGGAAGTCGAGGTTCTGAAGGCTAAAAATCAGAGCCTTTCAGAGGAGAACCAAAGACTTTCTTCAGAAAACAACAAGTTAAAAGAGGCCGAGCAGGAGGCCAACATGGAACTAACCAAAATTCAACTTGAGCACACCTCCCTGCTCGAGGAGTTTGATGATTTTAAGGCGGGGGCCCAAGAAAGGGAAGATGTTGCCTACAATGAAGGGTTGGGTAAGGCCGAGGAAGACCTAGCCCAACAAATCCCTCAACTGCAAGAAGGGTTCTTCTCCAGATGGTGGCAGGCAGCTTTGTATGCTGCCGGAGTGGATGCTTCATCCGAGCTATACTCCAAGCACACTCTTCCGAGCTCTTCTCAACCAGCAGCTTGATTTCATTTGATAGTCCTAAAGATGTAATTGCTTTTGTGATTTCAAGATGTAATAGATCTTTTTGTAATGAAATGAAATCAGTTGCCCTGTTTCCCTTTTCTACAACGTACTTGCACTTTCTGCCTTGATTTACTTCGTTGTATGTCCTGAAAACTTGTAGTTTAGATAGTCAACTTGTCCAAGTTATGGCTTTAGTTCGGCCTTTATTCGAAGAGGTCGGATCCTCTGCAAGATCCCTTCAATACATAGAAAAATATGTTACTCCTGAAGTTTTGGCCCTTGCTCGGCCAATCTTCAGGGAGCTCGGATCCTCGGCTGGATCCCTTTGATACTTAGAAAAATGTTGCTTCCGAAGTTTTGGCCCGGATCGGTCCTACTTCAAAAAGCTCGGATCCTCAACAGGAAGTCAACCCTTAGAAATACTTTGGTTCAAAAGTTTGTGGCCTTGATTTGCCATGTCAATTAGTTCGGCATCAAACTGAATCTCTTGAAGTTATGGCCTATTTGACTCTTTCTTCCTAGAGATCGGTTCCAGTTAGGAATTATTTACTTGTTCGATTCTCTAGAAGTTATGGCCTGCTCGGCACTTTCTTACTAGAGTTCGGTTCCCTGTAGGAACCGACTACATGTTCGATTCTCTAGAAGTTATGGCCTGATCGGCACTTTCTTACTAGAGTTCGGTTCCCTGTAGGAACCGTCTATTTCGATTCTCTAGAAGTTATGGCCTGCTCGGCACTTTCTTACTAGAGTTCGGTTACCTGTAGGAATCGTCTACATGTTCGATTCTCTAGAAGTTATGGCCTGCTCGACACTTTCTTACTAGAGTTCGGTTCCCTGTAGGAACCGTCTACTTCGATTCTCTAGAAGTTATGGCCTGCTCGGCACTTTCTTACTAGAGTTCGGTTCCCTGTAGGAACTGTTCACTTGTTCAATTTTTTGCAATAGGATAAACATGCGATCCGGAAGAAATCCAAACTTTTTATTAGATACTTCGAATGGCACAATTGGTGCTAGTACATTAGAAATAGAATTTTCTGAGGTTTGCCGTGTTCCAAGTGCGTGGTACGGCCTTTTGGTCAGGCGTCTCAAGCTCGTAGTATCCGCTGTCTCCAACTCTGGTGACTCTGTACGGGCCTTCCCAGTTTGCTCCAAGCTTTCCGTCTGCTGGGTTTTTTGCCGATCCCAACACACGTCTGAGCACTAGATCCCCCACCACAAAAGAGCGTGGGCTCACATTCTTGTTATAGGCTCGGGACATCTAACTTCGATACGAGGCCATTCTTATTGCCGCCTGGTCCCTCTTCTCCTCGGCTAGATCCAAGTCTCCTCTGATAACAACATCGTTGCTACCACCTTCTACCAGCTCGGATCTTAAAGTTGGTAAGCCAATTTCTAGTGGAATAACAGCCTCCATACCATACGCCAAGGCGAAGGGGGTCTCTCCAGTTGAACGCCGAGGTGTGGTTCGGTATGACCACAAAACACTAGGCAGCTCCTCTACCCACCTTCCTTTGGCACTCTCCAGCTTCTTCTTGATTCCATCCAAAATCGTTTTGTTGGAGATTTCGGCTTGCCCATTACTTTGAGGATAGGCCGGGGTGGAGTAGTAGTTACGAATACCATACTGCTGACAGAATGCTTTGAAAGGCCCACTATCGAACTGAGTGCCATTATCCGATTTAAGTGCGTATGGAATGCCGAACCTGGTAATAATGTTCTTCCAGACGAATTTTCTTGTATCTGTGTCCCGGATGTTAGCCAAAGGCTCGGCTTCGATCCACTTCGTGAAATAGTCCGTAGCCACCAACAGGTACCTTTTATTGCTCGGGGCCCGGGGCAAAGGACCAACAATATCCAATCCCCATTGGGCGAACGGCCATGGGCTTGACAAAGGATGAAGCTCGTTTGATGGCTTCCTAGGGATTGGGGAGAATTTTTGACATTTATCACATCGCCGAACGAACTGCTGAGCGTCCTTCTGCATGTAAGGCCACCAGTATCCTTGTGAGATGGCTCGGTGAGCTAAAGACCTGCCACCAGTATGTGCTCCGCAACTTCCTTCATGTATTTCTGACAAAAAGTCCGGCACTAGGCTGGGGTGTACGCACTTCAAGTACGGACCCCCAAATGAACGTCTATATAGCTCGTCTTTTGGAGACAACCAAAATCTGGTTGCTTTTAATCGTAGTTTGCGAGCCTCCTTTTCGTCCTCAGGCAATTCACCAGTCTTTAAAAAACCAACAATCTGATCCATCCAGCTCGGTCCAACCATGTTGCATAAAATTTCGTCTGTGCTGGACAAATGGATGCTCGGCTCTGCGAAAAACTCAACAGTGATTGATCTCTCAGATTCCTGCTCTACCGCCGAAGCCAACGAAGCTAAAGCGTCCACGTGAGAGTTCCTAGCTCTACCCACTTGCTGGATTGAGTATTCTGGTATCTTGCTCAATTCTTTCTCCGCAACAACCTGATATGCTATCATCCTTTCATCTTTAGCTATATACTCCCCTATTATCTGATTCACCACTAACTGTGAATCAGAAAATATTTGAAGCCTCATTGCACCGAGCTCAATTGCCAGCCTGACACCTGCTATCAAGGCTTCGTACTCTGCCTCGTTATTGGAAGCCCCAAATCCTAACCTTATTGCTTTCTCCAGTGTGCACCCGTCTGGACTTACAAGAATGATGCCAACTCCTGCACCTTTCTGGTTTGAGGACCCATCAACTGATAGTGTCCAACCGCCGTCCGCTAGTTGATTATCATTGACTCCTTCCTGGGATCTCTCTTGCTGAAATTCAGCAATAAAGTCTGCAATTATCTGCCCCTTGATGGCTTTCCTTGGCTCGAATCGAATGTCAAACTCCCCGAGCTCAACTGCCCATTTGGCGATACGTCCTGACAGGTCGGCTTTCTGGAAAAGGGACCTAAGCGGTTGGTCAGTGAGGACCGTAATTTGATGGGCCTAGAAGTAGTGTCTGAGCTTCCTTGCCGAGCTAACAAGTGCCAATGCCAGTTTCTCCAGTGACGTGTATCTTAATTCTGCGTCTAAGAGCACCTTACTCATATAGTAAATAGGTTTGAATTTTTCCTCATCCTTCCTCATTAAAGCACCGCTGACGGCCTGTTCAGATACAGCCAAATAAAGGAAGAGATTCTCCTCGGGTGAGGGGGTGGATAAGATCAGCGGGGACGCCAAATATTCCTTTAGTTTTGCAAAAGCATCTTCACATTCCTGGGTCCAGAGTGCCCCTTTTTTTCCCTTTAATGGACTGAAAGAAGGGTCTGTATTTGTCAGATGCTCGGGAAATAAATCTCCCAAGTGCTGCAGCCATTCCAGTGAGTCGCTGGACTTCTTTAACGGTCCGAGGTGATTGTAATTCAGTAATTGTCTTCACCTGCTCGGGATTCACTTCTATACCACGGTGTGTAACAAGAAATCCTAAAAACTTCCAGGAGCCGATACCGAACGCGCACTTGGATGCGTTCAACTTCATGTTGTACTTTCGGAGGACCTCAAAAGTCTCCTTGAGGTCGGCACAATGGGTACTGGCCTTTTTACTTTTAATCACCATATCATCAATATAAACCTCAACAGTACGGCTAAGCATATTTGAAAACATTCGGGTTACTAACCTTTGATATGTTGCTCCGGCGTTCTTTAGTCCGAACGGCATCACTCTATAGCAATATGTCCCTTCCGGGGTTATGAAGGCAGTTTTCTCCTGGTCCTCCTCGGCGAGTGGGATCTGATGATATCCTCTGAAAGCGTCTAGGAACTCATCTGCTCGTGCCCCGCTGTTGCATCCATCATCTGATCTATCTTTGGCAGTGGAAAGCTATCCTTTGGACAAGCTTTATTCAGATCTGTAAAATCGACGCACACCCTCCATTTACCATTCTTTTTCTTCACCACCACTGTGTTTGACAACCAAGTCGGGTATTTAACTTCCCTTATCGTTTTGGATTCCAGCAACCATGCCACCTCCTCTTTTACTGCCTCCTGGTGCTGCGGAGACGATCTTCTCAGTTTCTGGCTGACCGGCCTATAACTCGGATTTATATTCAAATGGTGACACGCCAACTCGGGAGGTACTCCGAGCATATCATTAGTATTCCATGCGAATACATCGGCATATGTCTGCAACAGCTCTACCAACTCTATCTTCTATTCAGGACTGAGTGCTGCCCCCACCATAAAATACTTTTCCGGGTCTCCATTCTTGTCTAGAGGTACTTTCGTCAGGTCTTCGATGATTCGCTCTGTAATTTTCTTTTCTGCTCCCAAAGGTACGTCAGGACTTTCTTTGACAGCTACGTCATCGAGTTTGACCGAGCTGTCAGTAGTTAATTGCTATTTTTTATTTTCCTCGACCGAGCCAAGTTCTCGGCACGGATCCTTTGTCTTAACCGAGGTCAAAAGGCAGGTTCTGGAACTGACTTGGTCTCCACGAACGTTCACTATTCCATCAGCCGACGGGAATCTTAGCATCTGGTGGTATGTTGACGGCACGGCCCTCATCTCATGCAGCCAGGATCTCCCCATTATCGCATTGTATGCGAGACTGTGTCCACCACCAGGAACTCGGTCATCACACAAACTGGTCCTGTTTTTACAGGAAGCGTGATCTTCCCCTTAGGAAGTACTGTTTTACCGCTAAAGCCGATGAGTGGCATGTTTGACGGCTTGAGATCCTGGTTCTTGAGGCCTAGCTTCTGGAACAAGTCCCAATACATTATCTCTGAAGAACTCCCTGGATCGATCAGAACTCTTTTGACATCATAGTTAGCAATCCGAAGGGTGACGACTAAGGCATCGTTATGAGGTTGGTGAACGCCGACCAAATCCTGCTCGGTAAAACATATCGCCTCGGCTGATTCCTCTAATTTGATTCTTTTGTTGGTGACCTCGGGTGTCATTCTCAGCTCGTAGACCTCTCTTTCCTTTGCTGCCTTTTGAATATATGCCCGAGCAGAGTTGTTAGTGGACATCTGAGGGTTAGTTGCGGCGTGGATCACATCAATTACCCCTGCCGGGGTGTTGTGGTCCCCGGCTTGCTCTGTCTTACCATCGTCTGCTTTTCGCCCGCTCTCAATGAACTCTGCGAGGTGCCCAGCCTGCACCAACTCCTCCAAATGCT
This sequence comes from Ilex aquifolium, assembly GCA_951799425.1. Classification (NCBI taxonomy): domain Eukaryota; kingdom Viridiplantae; phylum Streptophyta; class Magnoliopsida; order Aquifoliales; family Aquifoliaceae; genus Ilex; species Ilex aquifolium. The sequence continues at coordinate 34,115,684 of OX637395.1, read as the reverse complement.
GTTTCAAGTGTCGGCAGTTTTCTGTCTTATGGCCCACATCCTTATGATATGAACACCTAAAACTAGGGTTCCTTTTAGAGGGGTCTCCCATCAGCTTGCTCGGCCATTTGAAAAAAGGCTTTTCTTTGATCTGACCCAATATTTTGTAAATAGGCTCCTTGAATACTGTGTTCACTCCTAGGAAGGACGACCTTTGGGGAAAGCCATCCTTTTCGGCCTTCCTTCCATTTTCTCTGTTCGGCTCGGATTGCCTATCTCGGCCGAACTACCTCCTACTCGGTTGGTCCTTCACCACTTCCCTGGTCAGGTCGTCATCGACCTTGGCGTATTTCTCAATTCTCGCCATGAGTTCTTCTAAGTCTGTTGCCGGCCTCCTGGTAAGCGACTGATAGAGAGGGTTCTCCTTTGGCAATCCCATTTTGAATGATGCAACTGCAATTTCAGGATTGCATCCCTCGACCTCATTCATTGTCTCCCAGTATCGATGAGCGTATTCACGCAGTGTCTCGGTGTTGCTTTTCTTTAACGTGAGCAAAGCTCCAACATCCTTCGGCTGCTTGCTACTGGTGATGAACCGAGCTATGAATTGCTCGGCTAGCTGAGCCCAGCCATCAATTGTTCCCCTTGGCAGGCTGTCAAACCACTTCATGGCCGACTCCCCAAGGCTGCTAGGGAAGATAGTGCACAACAGTGGCTCGTTTCTTCTATAGACGGTCATGAGCTGTCTGAAGTGCCTGATATGGGAGGACGGATCTGTCTTTCCGTCGTACAGTCTGAAGCTCGGGACGGTGAATTTACTCGGAATTCGCCCCTTTTCAATCCATGCGGTGAATGGAGATGACTCTCATCCGTCTCCATACTCGCCTGTTGCTCTCCTGGCTAGGTCCCTAGCCGACCTTTGCTCTGGTCTTCTCAAACGGCTGTTGAGCTCATCGTCAATATACTGTTTCCACGCGTCCACTTCGTGGACCCTCGGCTTCTTCGGTTGATGTCTGTCATCGTCAGCTGTCGCGATACGGCTAGACTTTCTCTCAGGGCTCTCACGCCGGCCTTCTCTTGGGCGCTTCTCCTTTTTGGTCATCTCGTTCAGTCTGGCTTTCAACTCCTCGTTTTCCTTGATCAGATCCTTTTCCTTGGCGTACGACTTTTTAAAGAGTTTGTCGTGAGCATCCAAATGGTCCTGGAACGATTGGATCAGCTTTGCTAACGAACGGTTCCCCCCCTCAGCACCTTGGTTTTCAACATCATGGTTCCGGCTTTTCGAGGGTTTGAAACTTGCAGAAGAAGCTTCGTCTCTTTCGGGGGTCCCAGATGGGTTTTCGGCTGCATGCAACCTCTCGTCGTTGTCAGACGGAACGTACGCAGGATTGGAATCGCCTAGGGGAGGACTGCCTCTAGGTGATCCAATTGCGCTTCTGAGCCTTGACATTGTAGCTTTTTGTTCGAAAGATTAAGATCTTCCCACAGACGGCGCCAAATTGTAGAGGCAAAAAATAAGGTTTACCTCTGACAATATGAAGTTAGGAATTGTGATTTTTGATAATCTCTGAACTTGATCTCCCGGACTCTCTTCCTGCAAAACGAGCAAACTGCCCAAGATCGAAGTGCTTCGATCGAAGGCACTCTGATGCTTAAGTCAGTAGATGAATGATATGTGTTTCACGAAGACAAGGAGAGTTCAGCGTACCTTTTCGCCTTGGTCCCGTGTTTCTTTTATAGCTTGCATTCCCCTTAGGGTTTCCGTTAATTCAGAGGCAAGGTGGCACACCTTCCTTTCTTTCAGTGTTTGAGTTTGGGAGGTTTCTGATTCTTCTCCAATAATTTCTCTGAATATCTTTATTCTCGCAGATCTCGTTTATCTGATTGCCTAAGTTTTAGGCAAATCTTTCTGTATTTCTCTGTAACAGCTCGGTCATGACTAATGCCGAACACACATGGTTCTTTGCCGAACCGAACCGAACGAGGGAGTCGGTTTGGCACAAACCGTCCTCCTTCAATTACCGTGCCGATCAATGTGGGTATCTCGGCTTGGTACAAGCCGTGCTCTCATATTGCATTGCCGATGAGCTTGGTCCGAACTATTCTTTTGCCTGCCGAACTAAAGTTTGCACGGCTCGGGTAAGAGAGTTGAAGCTTCTTTCCTTCTAAGTCACGTGTCAAGTCTTGTCAATATCACGTGAGCATAATTAATGCCACGACACGTGTAACGATGGGGTTTAAATTTGTATGTACCTCTATATATACGTACGTACACACATAAATACACAGTCGTACGTATATGTTTATATTGTAATTTGTAAACACGGATTCTTTGAAAGGAGCGCCTTGATTTTTGCGGTTTATCTAAACTCTTCCCCCCCCCCCCCCCCAAAAAAAAAAATTTGATTTAGATAGTTTTTTAAATGCACTTGTAGTAATCGTGTGATCAATGAAGATGAAATCATTTGAAGACCCATCTGAGGAGTCTACTCCTCCAGCAAAACAACAGGGAGATAATATTTTAGTCGTTGTGGATGAGGCAGTAGCCTGTGTGCACGATGTATCATACCCCGAGCGCTACATTCATGCCTGGTCCTTCAAATTGATCTTCAGCTCAACAGGGCTCGACACCGGCGAAGGAATTTCCTTTTACTGTTGACCCTTTTCAGTCCCAAGCAATCAAATGCCTCGATAGTGGTGAATCAGTCATGGTAAAATTTCTGATAAAAATTAACATTTGTGGCTGTGTTATGTCATTGTTGAATATAGAAATAGCATATATTCGAAGACCATATATTTGTTGTTAATTAGTTTTGTACAACTTGCTTGACCATCGGTTGCACCCCATGTCTAGCACCTATACCCCAGTGAAAAGAAAAAAAAATCTGATTGTTCATGCAATAACAAATACCAATGTGGATGGAATACACCAAGCATATTTGGTTTGACGAGTCAGCTACTTAATGCAACCCTCTTCCTTTATCCGCATTGGTATTTTTATGGAAATATCTTTTTGGTATATGGATAGGTATCGGCACACACATCAGCAGAAAAAAAACTGTTTTAGCTTTATATGAAATTGCTATGTCATTGCGGAACAAGCACGTGTTATGTACACTTCACCTATCAAGGCACTCAGCAACCAAAATTATAGAGAGTATGTTAGAGTTCTCAGATGTTGGTTTGATGACTGGAGATGTGACAATTCATCCCAATGCGATGTTTGTTTTCAATCTGTGAGCTTTAGACTGCCTCGATTTTTTGAGTTACAGAGTTGCAATTTTATATCAGGTGATGACTACAGAAATCTGGCTTAGTATGCAGTACAAAGGATCCAATTTATATGAGAGGTGGTTTGGATTATATTTGATGAAGTACATTACATGTGCTTTAGAGAAAGAGGGGTGGTATGGGAAGAGAGCATTGTCATGGCCCCAAAAAACTCTTGAATTCGTATTCCTAATTCCTCTCTGCTACAGTGCCCAATGCCAAGGGTTTGCTGATTGGGTTGCAAAGGTTTTTTTTATTTTTTTTCATTTATCACCAGATTAAGATGACTATATGTACTTGCGAAGTACGATTAGAGGGTGAGGCTTGTAGATGTAGCTATTCTCAGTAGTTTTTTAAGGATTGAGACTGTTCCCTGATTAAATAGTGAAGCATCCTGTAGGATTCCATATTTCTTTTTCTGCATGGTAATTTAAAGATATTAAATTTATAATAGTTAACACTTCAACAGCTAACATCCTCCCTCTCAACCCAAAGGAAAAACACTGCACTGTATGTGTAGGCTGAATATCAAGACAGATATTATTCCTGAAAAAATAGTTGGTGGTAGGTAATTGATTCTACTAACCTTTTCTCTTTGCTATTGTTAATTAGAAATGAGATTTTTAGGGATTATTACGAGAGCAAGATAGACCCTTCTATAAAAATGAGAAATAAACCTTGAAGAGATAGACAGCAGGAAGGGAGAAAAAAAGGGGTGCTTAGAAAGGAAAATTAAAGAGGAGAGAGCCTTTGAATTAATTGAGTTTATTTTAAAGTTAATTATCCACACCCATTAGCTTCACTCAAATATTGAAGTCTTCAAGTTTGATTTTTCATATGTAGAGAGAAATATATGCCTGCTTAATGTGATGGTATTAATATTATTTCCCAGAGTTCAGGTCCATCGGCAACCATGTCATGTCGTCTATACTGATTATAGACCAACAACCCTTCAGCATTGTGTCTTTCCTTCTGGAAGCGATGGTCTGTACTTAGTGGTGGATGAAAAGGGAAAATTTTGCGAGGATAAAAAAGCTTGGAATGCTCTTGTACGTGCTAGTGAAGGTGAGAGGAAAAGGGAGAATGGAAAATGGCAGAAGGGTTTGATGATTGGTAAAGCTGGTGAAGAAAGTGACATATTCAAGATGGTGAAAATGATTATTCAGCGCCAATACGATCCTCTAATTTGTTTCAACTTTAGCAAAAGGGATTGTGAATTTCTTGCAATGCAGGTAATTGGTGTAAAATTTGCACTCAGAGGGAAGATTGCTTACTTTTGAACCTGTATTAGTGAAACTACTCAGCCTTGTCACTTGACTTGTACTGTTTTACAATGGGGTGCCATGTCGTCATGACTTTTGATGGGTCCACCTCAAATATGGCTCAATCATTTTTTTTATAGGAAAGGATATGATATCATTAATAATAAAAGTAAAAGGAGGTAAAAAAAACTAATCAAAGGTGACAAGTTGTCCAAACCAAAGACAAGCCAAAACAAAAAAAAAAAACCAAAACTACATTCCGCAAGAAGCTGTCCAACTCGAGATAATGCAGAGAGACGAACATTTTTCATCAGCTAAATCATTATTTATTGCACTTTTCAGTTCCTTCTGGAAGAACAAAGTCCCTCACATGTTCTTTTTTTTATTTTTTTTCACTCTTACTCCTTTTGTTATCTGTTGTTAGGATAATATTATTATTTATTTTCAAACATTTAGTTCACTTTGGTTATTGATGCAAAGGTCTTGTTCTTTTGTTTGGTTCTCAGATGGCAAAGATGGGTTTAAATGAAGATGATTAGAAAGTGACCATAGAAACTATTTCTTGGGAGTGCTATGGATATGTTATCAGTTGATGATAAGAAGCTACCTCAGGCAAAGATGTTATTATCCTTCTGTTTAATGAGTGTGACCAGAAAGATGTGATTTCCTTTTCATATTATGCTTTGAGGTCGTGCCCCTCTTACAAATGCATTGAAATTGATAGGCTTGTTGGCCTGATATCATGGAGGCTATTGCTTGGGCGAAAGGGTCCAAATTCTACGAGATATGGAAATCACACAGGTTTTTGAGGGAAGCTTGATCAGTGCTATTAGAAGACTGGATGAAGTTCTTCAGCAGCTAATACAAGCTGCAAAATCCATTGAAGAAATCGAGCTTCAGGCAAAATTTGAGGACGCTGTTGCCAGGATCAAGAGGGATATCGTTTTTGCTGCATCTCTATACTTGTAGACTGATAGATTTCAGTTATTCTCTGAAATATAAGATAGGGATGTAAACCCCTGCAAGAGTAATTTTGAGTAATCTGCAAGCAGATGCATGCAGCGTCGCTACTGGTAAAAGAGATGGGAGATCAGCTCGGCCAAGTCATGTCATATGGTGTCCAACATTTCTGGTGCGCTAACTTGTATCCATGGAGGCTCTCACTGTGGAATTATATTTTCCGCAATAAAGAAGATCATCTTAATTTTGACAAGGATACCCTCAAGGATCGTTCATATCAAGAGTAGAAAAACGAGACTATCCTTGGCTTTCATTTTAGGCACCAAAACAGCAAGAATTCAGAATGAGGTAGTCATTCTCATGTCAGTGAGCCTAAACACTCTGTTTCACTTTTGGCAGATTTTTTGGCACTGGTTTTATGCCATATGACAAGTTCAGTTGTTAGCACTATCATCCAGAATGATATTTCTTGCTCGTATTATTTTAACAGTAATTTATGATTTTATATTTCCTCTTTTATTTTATAAGAAATATGTTCCAAGAGCGTCCTCAATTTTGCTGCTTGTAATTGATGTTGACATAGTGGAGGGGCTTGATCTGAGATTCATGATAATTAAATATATTTTTGGTTGCTAATGTTGTTTTTAATTCAAACCCCTCTCCCTCTTTTAGATGCCATATTTGCATTTAACCAGTTGTGTTACAACAAATTTTGAAGCATATTAGGTTACTTTTAGAATTTCTATCTGGGTCGGTTAGTTTTAATATGAATTATTGTTGGTAAGCATAACACTCTTGTAGATACATATTTTTTTTTTTGGGTGTAACCTCTTGTTGACTTCAAATTATTTGTAGTTTGAGATGATGTCCAGGCTCCAAAACCAGAATAATACCACTGGGGCATGTTTGTTTGGGGGATTAAATAATATTATAGGGTGGGATAAAAGGAAATAGTACATGAGGCCTACCTATTACTTTGTTTGTTTGACATTTTATATACAATACTATTTTTTGGGTCTTAATACCGTATCCGTTAAACCTTGTACATGGTATTAATGAATACCACCTACCTGGTGATATTATCTTCCTATGACATGTTTGTTTAGGGGATTAATTATGGGTGGTATTGGAAATGATATACATTCCATTCCTACCCAATGGGATACCATATCTGGTCTTAAACTTTTATCCCATCCTTCCATTTGTTTGTTTCTTACAAAAATTATTTGTGTGATACCTACACAAAAAGGCGTGTCAGATGAACTATTCAATATAAAAAGACAATTGTAACCTTATAATCTAAAGTAATTCATGCTCTTGTTTGTTAGTATAACCACTTGTGCATGACTAAAACCAAAAACCTTGTTTTTTTAAAAAAAACTAGAGATAATAAGGCTCATATCAAGGTGACCAGTGCAATAGCAACAATGGCGGTCCAGTTGTAGACAGTTACAAATACTGATATGACCTAAAGCCAGGTATGCACTGTTGCAATTATCTCCCAGGTAACACACACACACACAATCAACCTCAAACACACACAAAACAATTGCAGCAACGATGATTGCTTAATATTTTGCAAGAATATGTCTAGCCTTAACCTAGCCTCAAACTAACAGCCCCATTTGAACAATGTCTGGATATCAGTTCAAGCACAACACACACAACACTATCATTCCCTATACAAAAAACAAACTGCATGCACAACACATCAACATATATAACCTCAAGCACATCAACTGCCACCAAATATAAGATACCAGTGGAAGCACATCAACTGCCACCAAATAGCAATACAGCTAGCTCCACAAGCAAGTTTAAAACATCCACCATAAACTTTTTTACATACATAATATAAACACCAACATTCCCAAAAGATAATACCGTTGAACATCATCAACAACAACCAAGTTCGACCATGCTAGTCGTGATTTACAACTACTACCACACGCATTCATACCCAAAAACCAAAATAACATGTGGAAATTATATATTTTACATACAATCATAAGCTGATAGGGATCATGCATAATCAGAAATATCGATAACCTCTATGTCTTCTGCTGGATCACCACCTGAACAGGAGCCCACACTTTCAATCAGATCTCCGAGGACACGTCGAAAACCTCCATCATTTTCTCGAACAAAGGACATGGATCAATGCACCGGATTATAGCAAACTTGTTTGCCTGCAAGTTAATCACATTTAAACACATCAAGAATTCAAGCAAATGTGAAAACAAATAAAACAAAGAAACATAAGATGATATTCATTAATATAGTTTTGAATTAAACACTTACCACTAGGTAGTCACGCGCTCTAGCGATCAGCCCATCGATGACGCACAAGTCAGCCAAGTCCCAAGCAAACATCCTCGTCTTCAACATATACTTGATAGTGAAGTATTGCTTCTTCCAGAAAAAGATAATCTTCACAAGGTCAATCTGATCCATGCTAAATGCAGGTAGCCTCATTTTCATCCGCCTTCACAGATCCCTAAAGTATTGGGCTGTCATGCTGCCTCGTTCAAGCACTATGCCCCGTTGTTTGTTTCGAAGCAACAAAGCCATCAAGACATCACTTTCTGCAGCACAAATTCGAGGAACCGACATTTTCTATATAATATTGTGCAAACAAAATGCACAAACTATTGGCACACCACTAGTTTATACAAATTCATTAAACAAAACAATCATATCATAACACAAAAATCAATTACAATAGAAATGCATTCATAATGTACATCATATTCATACATTCCCCAGTTAATGTCAAAACATAGGAGGTAACATTACAACGTACATCTAAATAGAGCACCCACCAAACACTAACCTTAAAGATTGTCCAAAAGGTGCCAAACAAAATACAAACATTGTTCAAAAAAGTCTACCCATAAAAAAGTAAAGAATATGAGTTAGTACCATACTCAAAGCAAACATCACAACATACATGAGATAGTTACCGACATTACCGACATCGCGCCTAACAACTGTCGGGGCTACTAGAAGAATGTCCATTGCATCTTCTACACGAAGATTATCCAGAGGTTGATTCTGATGGACAACCACTTCACATTCATGTTTGACATCTCTTACGACATCTTCATTCGCAATGTACGTGCGCAATGCATTTTCAGCCTCGGTGTATGAGTCATAAGACTTGTACAACGCGCTCGGGTACCTATTCACTTGCACATGACATTCTTGCCATGTCGTATAGACACCAACTTGTCTTCCAACAAACACGACATAAAAGCGTGTTCTCCAGTGCATCATTTGTCTAACTAAACACATGTTAGTACATTTCTATGCAAGTGCATACCAATATAAAAAGTAAGTGTTAATAAACATAACGTCATTATGCAAGTACGGCTAAGTTGTTCAAACTTCATATGAAATAATTTACATACGTACTTAACCATATTTTACATACGGATATAGGTGAATAAGCAAAAAAAGTGAACAGTATATCATGTCACTTTATAAGGTCTATATGACTAATTTCACCTATATCACGTCAAAATAAATGTTACCCAACCCTACACCTGTTGGTAGCTCGCTCCATACAACAACTTCCTTACCCAAGATGGCTTTAAAGCGTCAGGCAAGCTAAAGAACAAGTCCACCTTAACCGGATCAGAGGTAATTCTGTAACCAGCCTCATAGAGTAAATCCTCATCAAGCCACCCAATTTTCTCAAGCTCAGCAAAGATTCTTCTCCTCGATTCAGAAACATCTTGGGCATGGCCTACCTATGTACGATATTATCAAGCTTACGACCACAAGTAGCAACCTAATCACCTAAGACCCTGGTCATATCACCCAAGCTACCTGCAATGACCTTGGCAGCTGTCGAGGCCTTTCTCTTCTTCATCTTTTTGGTAGTGGGGGTGTCAGTGGAAACATCCATGCCTTGAGACGTACTATGACTTGTGTCATTGGTCTCATTTTCATTGTTAATGCATGTCGGGTCAACTTCATGGTTTGCATCCTCATTGTCATTCCCTCCAACCATTTCATCAAGATCCTTCGCAAATTCTCCTGTTGCGCGATCCTTGCCAAAAATAATTCCCCAATCTTTGTAGTATGACCAACATTTTTCACGCATCCCCCTAGCCTGCTTATCCTTCTACAATAATTATACCACGAAAGAATATGTCTCGAATAAATGGAGTACTAAAAATAACAAAAGACCTCTATTAATTACAAAGTGGTATATCAGACCAAATTACCTTTAAATACTCCTCCCAAACATCATCAGAATCAACCTCGATTTTGTTATCAATGTCATTAAACCCGAAGTCACTCGTGTTCATCATAGATAGTATAAAATTATACTGCCTTTTCCACATTTTTATCTTTGATTCAATGTGTGGTTGTGCACGAAGCGTATTGCTGCCAATTCTTTGTTCTAGGATTTGCAGATAACTTGGCCTGAATGTACCATTAGGACACTTCAACCCTACTGCACATAGATCCTTAAGTGCATATAATAGTTGTGTCTCTTTTGCACTTGTCCATATTCGCCTGGTACCTTTTTCCACTTGATACCACTCATACTCTGCGAGCTGTCAACACTAACCATATTCGCTAATGAATTTATCAGTCTAAAGCGAATATACAATGTAAAATCAAATACAATATGGCAAATGTGGAATATATAGCATAATAACACAACCATCAATAAATTGTATTACATAAGATGCAAGACAACCATTAATCAAACCAGACGAAGTATCAATAACACATTACAAACATATTCACCATTTTAGTCTACTAATTGAAGGTCGCAAAATAACCACCTCCCCCCCAAATTCATCTACCCATCTGCCATGCGTCGTACATTTCATTCGCCAATTGAGTCCTCCAAGCAGTCCACGCAGTAGAGGTCTCAACACTGTCAATTACATTGGTGTTGATATTGTCATCGTCCTCATTAAGAACATACTCAGGTATATGGTCTTCCAATGGGTCAACTGACATCTCATTTCTAATGAAATTATGTAACAGACAACAAGTAGCAATAATTCTGTTATGTGCGGGGACATGATAGAAACATGAAGTTCGAAGGATTGCCCATCACATCTTGAGAAGAGCAAAACACCTCCTAATAACATTCCTGGCGGAGGAATGTTTTATGTTAAAATATTCCTCGGCATTACGAGGAGCTGCCCTTCCACTTCCAAATTCATCAAGATGGTATCGTCGACCCCTAAAAGGAGCTAAGAAACCCTCACCATTGGTGTAACCAGCATCACATAAATAATATGTGTCTGTCGTAATTGTGTATATACCCATTAGTAAACAATTTCCACAAAATAAAAAAGGCACTAAAATTTTTCACTATAGCTTACCCCGTTGAACACGTCACCCAGAACATCTTGTAACTGCGTCGCGAATGACTCGTGAATCTGCCGCCGATCCCTCCCAACCAGGCAAAACATAAATGATTCTCATGTCAGGTGCACATACACCTAACACATTTGTTACAATTTGCCCCTCTCTTGTCCTATATCTTGCTTGGTGCACAAGTGACACTTTTGCCCTAATGTGAGTGTCATCTAAAGCCCCAACACAGTTCTATACAATAGGAAATAAACATATTATCAACTGATATTTCGCTAGTTACATACTACGTGACATGACAACTCAAAGGTAGATATACTTTAAAAAACTCTAAATACCTTAAAAAACTTCCACTTATGGTCAGTGCATTCATTTGTGATTGGATCAGGGACTGCAAACAGTAATCGACGTAGCCTAAGAACTGCCAACAACACTACATTGAAATACTTGCTAACCATCTTAACGGATCTAATGAAACTGAATTTTATTGGTCTGTTCTTATGATCATGACTAATAATGCTCAAGAACATAGCTACCATCTCTTCAATGCTAACATTCCTTGTACGGCTGATCCCACCAACCTGTTCAACTAGTGTGCACAATATAGAAAAACATTGTTTGTCCATCCTAAGTTGATTGTAGCATGTTATATCACTTTCACCTATCAATCTATTAAGATGCTCTATTTGCAGTCGGGTTCGCGTGACTGACCTTGGGATCCTATTGTTGTTTTGAATTTTATGAAATTCTAGCAAATTTGCAATCACAGCAATCGGACATGAGCATATCATAACCATATCAGAGAAGACACTATCCAAAACAACCACCAATGGCACACTGAGATCATTGTCTTCATCCATAACAACTGTCACTCACACAAATTACAGTAAGCATCCACAGCCAACAAGCAACGCTTGTTATGGAGCGCTTTAAATTACCAAAATAAAACATATTACAGGAACAAGCATGCATTAGATATCATCACACAACAAAGAATACATTTTTTTTGTTAAAATATAAAAAAATTATAACCGTTGGACTCAAAATAAAATTAGACAAACATTCTGGGCATTATAAGGGCTAAAATATGAATAGGGGCGACATTCCGCAACAAATAAGAAAACAAACTACCAAAAAATCGAATAGGTCCAGCGACTAAAACGAGGGAAAAAAATATTTTGGCCTTGTATTTCACTTTCCAAAAACAAATGGTTAAAAAAAATACCATTTGAAAATTTCAGACATTCTAGGGGTGTATTTCACCGGCGATTGAAAATTTAGAAGACCAAAAGACCAGATCGCAACCAAACTTTCCCACAGAGGTCGACATAGACCAGATCACCAACGATCGTATCCCCGTCTTATAGCATTAACACAACATTAGCGTAATCGACGTTGACGACAAATTTGAAAAGATTCATAAGAACGTACATTTGTGTGGTTTGCAGAAAAAGGGGTTCAGCAGCATTGAGAGTGGCTAGAGATATACCAGCGTTCATAGTGGCTAGGTAGATATCAGAGTTGAGAGTGGTTAGGGTTTCACCATCATTAAGAGTGGCTAGGGTTTCAACAACGTTGAGAGAGGCTAGTGACTAGGGTTTCACCATCGTTCAAAGTGGGTAGGGTTTGAGCATCGTTGAGAGAGGCGACTAGCTATGGTTTCAGGCTTTCAGCATCGTTGAGAGAGGCGACTGGCTAGGGTTTCAGCGTTGAGAGAGACAAGTGGCTAGAGTTTGTTGGTAGAAAGTTGGTTTTTATATGGGGATACTATACATGAGGGCATTTGTGTCATACATGAGGGAATTTGCCAAGGATCTTGATGAAATGGTTGGAGGGAATGACAATGAGGATGTAAACCATGAAGTTGACCCGACAGGCATTAACAATGAAAATGAGACCAATGGCACAAGTCATAGTACGACTCAAGGCATGGATGTTTCCATTGACACCCCCACTACCAAAAAGATGAAAAAGAGAAAGGCTTCGACAGCTGCCGAGGTCATTGCAGGTAGCTTGGGTGAAATGACCAGGGTCTTAGGTGATTATGTTGTTACTTGTGGTCGTAAGCTCAATAATATCGCACATAGGGTAGGCCATGCCCAAGATGTTTCTAAATCGAGGAGAAGAATCTTTGCTGAACTTGAGAAAATTGGGTGGCTTGATGAGGATCTACTCTATGAGGCTGGTTACAAAATTGCCTCTGATCCGGTTAAGGTGGACTTGTTCTTTAGCTTGCCTGTCGCTTCAAAGCCATCTTGAGTAAGGAAGTTGTTGTACGGAGCGAGCTACCAACAGATGTAGGGTTGGGTAACATTTCTTTTGACGTGATATAGGTGAAATTAGTCATATAGACCTTATAAAGTGACATGATATACTGTCCACTTTTTTTGCTTGTTCACCTATGTCCGTATGTAAAATATGGTTAAGTACGTATGTAAATTATTTCGTATGAAATTTGAACAACTTAGCCGTACTTGCATAATGACGTTATATTTATTAACACTTGATTTTTATATTGGTATGCACTTGCATAGAAATGTACTAACATGTGTTTAATTAGACAAGTGATGCACAGGAGAACATGCTTTTAAGTCGTGTTTGTTGGAAGACAAGTTGGTGTCTATACGACATGGCAAGAACGTCATGTGCAAGTGAATAGGTACCCGAGCGCGTTGTACAAGTCTTTTGACTCATAATCGAGGCTGAAAACGCATTGCGCACGTACATTGTGAATGAAGATGTCGTAAGAGATGTCTAACATGAATGTGAAGTGGTTGTCCATCAGAATCAACCTCTGGATAATCTTTGTGTAGAAGATGCAATGGACAATCCTCTAACAGCTCCGGCAGTTGTTGGGCGCGATGACGAGGGCAAGGGAGACCATAATGTCGGTAACTATCTCATGTATGTTGTGATGTTTGTTTTGGGTATGGTACTAACCCATATTCTTTACTTTTTTCTAGGTAGACTTTCTTGAACTATGTTTGTATTTTGTTTGGCACTTTTTGGACGATCTTTAAGGTTAGTGTTTGGTGCTCTATTTAGATGTACATTGTAATGTTACCTCCTATATTTTGACATTAATTGGGGAATGTATGAATATGATGTACATTGTGAATGGATTTCTATTGTAATTGATTTTTGTGTTATGATATGATTATTTTGTTTAATGAATTTATATAAACTGGTGGTGTGTCAATGGTTTGCACAATATTATATAGAAAATGTCGGTTCCTCAAATTAGTGCTACGAAAAGTGATGTCTTGATGACTTTGTTGCTTCGAAACAAACAACAGGCATAGTGCCTGAACGAGGCAACATGACAGCCCAACACTTCAGGGATCTGTTAAGGCAGACGAAAAGGAGGCTGCCTGCATTTACATGGATCAGATTGACCTTGTGAAGATTATCTTTTTCTGGAAGAAGCAATACTTCACTATCAAGTCTATGTTGAAGACGAGGATGTTTGCTTGGGAGTCCCGGCTGACTTGTGCGTCGTCGATGGGCCGATTGCTGGAGCGCGTGACTACCTAGTAGTAAGTGTTTAATTCAAAACTATATTAATGAATATCATCTTATGTCTCTTTGTTTTATTTATTTTCACATTTGCTTGAATTCTTGATGTGTTTAAAAGTGATTAACTTGCAAGCAAACAAGTTTGCTATAATCTGGTGCATTGATCCATGTCCTTTGTTCAAGAAAATGATGGAGGTTTTCGACAACGTGTCCCCAGAAGAGCTGATTGAAAGTGTGGGCTCCTGTTCGGGTGGTGATCTAGCAGAAGACATAGAGGTTATCGATGTTTCTGATTATGCATGATCCCTGTCAGATTATGACTGTATGTAAAATATATGTTTTCCACATGCCATTTTGGTATTTGGGTATGAATGCGTGTGATAGTAGTTGTAAATCACGACTAGCATGGTCGAACTTGGTTGATGTTCGATGGTATTATCTTTTGGGAATGTTGGTGTTTATATTATGTATGTAAAAAAGTTTATGGTGGACATTTTAAACTTGCTGTATTGCTATTTGGTGGTAGTTGATGTTCTTCCACTGGTATCTTATATTTGGTGGCAGTTGATGTGCTTGAGGTTATATATGTTGATGTGTTGTGCATGCAGTTTGTTTTTTGTATAGGGAATGATAGTGTTGTGTGTGTTGTGCTTGAACTGATATCCAGACATTGTTCAAATGGGGCTGTTAGTTTGAGGCCAGGTTAAGGCTGGACATATTCTTGCAAAATATTAAGCAGTCATCATTGCTGCAATTGTTTTGTGTGTTTGAGGTTGATTCTGTGTGTGTGTTGTGTGTGTGTGTGTGTGTTACCTGGGAGATAATTGCAACAGTGCATACCTGGCTTTAGGTCATACCAGTATTTGTAACTGTCTACAGCTGGACCGCCATTGTTGCTATTGCACTGGACACCTTGATATGAGCCTTATTATCTCTGGTTTTAAAAAAAAAAAATCAAGGTTTTTGGTTTTAGTCATGCACAGGTGGTTGTACTAACAAACAAGGGCATGAATTGCTTTGGATTATGAGGTTACAATTGTCTTTTTACATTGAATAGTTCATCTGACATTCCTTTTTGTGTAGATATCACACAAATAATTTTTGTAAGAAACAAACAAGGGGAATGATGGGATAAAAGTTTAAGACCAGATATAGTATCCCATTGGATAGAGTGGAATGGATATCATTTCCAATACCACCTATAATTAATCCCCCAAACAAACATGCCCCTGGCGTTCACAAGCTACAAAGATGAAGCAAGCTCAAGTTGAAGTTTGAAGCAATCGGCTGAAAAATGTATGCAGTTACCAACTGTTCCATAGTTACAACTACTTTGCACAAACTATAAGCCCTCCTTTATTCCATTACTAGATTTCTGGCACCCAGTAGAAACATTGTCACAAAAACTCCAAACAAGAAAACAACAGTACATGTATGCCACATTGCCTAGCCCCCAAAGGCAGCTAACCTCAACACCCTTTACAATGAAAAACTCAAAAGTTACAACCAGATAATGTTACATAGGACTATCACTTCCAACTATAACTATTGGTTTCTTGTTGCCCCAATCATAAACGTCCTTTGATTAATTGGATGAAAGGCTTTGTCATTTGTCTCCTAAACTATGTGAGTTTGTTTTACTTCACTCCAAACTCTAATAGCACTTGGACATTGTCTGTTTAAATCATGTGTTTGATTTTGGGGGTAATGTGAAACTAGTTCAAGTTGCAATGTGGGAAAGTCGAGAATAGAAAGGGTAAAATGAAATCAAAAGTATTTAAGACTACAAACATACAAAATATAGTTTACCCAATTGTGATATGTCCAGAAGAAAGAACAATTGTGTTTTTCCGAATGCTATTCTGAATATTCTTCCACAAGCTCTTCTAGTTGTTGGTGTGGAACAGGTGACCATGGTGGCCTAAACAACAAGAACTTGCCCCATATTGTCTCAGTAAACTTCTCGAATGCGAAAACAGGGACAGAAACAACGGATCAAATGGACACCAATGTCAAAAACACATCCGAAGAGTCCACCAGATCTTTCTCTCCTAACTTCAGGCACAACAGGAACACCATACACAGGATTTGAAACCATATACTGCTGATAAGAAGTGTTGCTATAAGACAATGTTGGGTTAACTGGATTCACCTCATGAACAATGTCTTGTGGAGCAAAATCAACTTGACTCGAACCAGCTAAACCCGACACAGAACCTGCCTCAGGCATGGAAATGGTGTCGTGGGTCAGCTCGTAATCGAGCCACGGTGGTAGGGGCGGAGCAGAGGGCTGAATTGGGTGGCATAAACAGTGACAATGGCATGGAGGGGGTGGATAGTCAGTGATGGTATGAGTCTTCTTTTTCTTCTTTTTCCTGGACCAGAACTTGAGCTTCTTCATTGTTTTCATCATTTTCATGGCTTCCTTAGTTGAAAACTTTTGTTGTGGGTTTCAAGATGAATGTGGAAGCATGTGCTAAAGAGTTAGTGAAGGCATTGTTAGAGGTATCTTTGAAGAAAGTTAGGCAGCCAAAAAGAAAAAAGAGGAGCATTAATTCAAAGTTCTAAATATTCAAATCTTGTGACCGTTACCCACCGACTCCTAGAGGATGTGAGACGCCTTGCATCCTTTTTTTTTTTAAAAGAAACTTTCTTAATTCAAAATTTTTTTCCTTATAATCTATCTACATATAAATATATTTAAGAAATTACCCAAAAAATATATTATATTTATAAAATGACCACGACCTCTGTGACTTTGTTTGCCGGAGCTAATAGACGGGATAATATTGATTGGAGCATTGCTACTCTTATAAATTATTTATTAAATTTTATTTATCAAATTAATGAATATTTGTAACCTATCATGTTGTAAGAAATTTAAAAAAAAAACAAATTGTATGTTTCACAAGCTAGTTTGTGTGAGAGTCTCTCATTAGGTGTGCACTAAGGGTCTACACGTATTTAAAAATCTGACGCCGACTGTTTTTCTACAAGTCTTCGATTAGAGTTGAAATTTGAAATCCTTTCAAAAAATACTCCAACCTTAACTTTTATTAATTAATAATTTTATATATATATTATATATGATAAATTGTAGAAAAACAATCGACATTCTGAAACTTTTTAAGCTTTAGGTCAAATATGAACACTTTTAAGGTCAAAAATTCATAAAAATAACGCTTAACAAAAATTTCCTTAATAAATGAAATATTTTTACTATATTTGTGAGTATTTTGTGTGATAGTCTCTCATTGGGTGTGCACTAGAGTTGTGCAAGTATCTAAAAATCTGACACCGACTTCAGTTTATCGAAATCGGAGAAAATACTCGGTCTTCAATCGGAGTCGAAATTTGAAATCCTTTCAAAAAATACTTCGGCCTTGACTTTTATTAATTAATAATTTTATATAAATTATATATGATAAATTATAGAAAAACAGTTCACATTCAGGAACTTTTTAAACTTTAGGTCAAACATAAACACTTTTACAGTCAAAAGTTCATAAAAACAACAATTAACAAAAATATCCTTAATGAAGGAAATATTTTATCACATTTGTGAATATTTTCATCACGGTTGTAATATAAAAAAAAAATGATAAAAATAATTATCATAACAATGATAAAAACATCCACAAATGTAATAATTTTTTAATTATAAAATGACCAACAAAAATTATAAAAACACCCATTAAAATAATAAAATTTAAGAATATAGTACCGAAACTTTTTTTTCTGTACCGTAGGTCAAGTCCATGCAAGTGGTTAGTGAGTCATACACTCGCTAATATCAAATGATCCACCACAAAAAAAAAAAATGATAAAATCTATATCCAAAAATAATCAAGCTTAGGCCAAGATATGAGCAGAATTAGTATTGTCATACACTCATTAGATATATCGAATCAAAATTTACTCAATTCACACATTTATAATTGTATATAGTCAAATTTATCGAGACAGTTTGCATCACATTGTTGTGCATAATCTAGTTCCCATGTAGTACAACAAACATTAGGGTTTAGGGGGTAGGTAGCAATCAGACAATTATCAAGTATTAACAAACTAGTCTTTGCGTAAATATGCCGGGAGTCTTGTGCACTAGTAAGATCTTCTATATATACAGTTGTATACACGCCAATTGTAACAGCATAAATTAAGAACTTGAAGGAAAGCAAAATGATAGCAAAAAAAAAAGAGTAAAAGAGAGATGTTTTCTCCATCTCCTCTTTTAGAAGCAATGGTGGAGTGTAAGACACTTTTTTTGAACCACTCCCAGGCTCAAACAAACAAGCAAACAAAGCAATAAATATAATACTATGACCAAATCCTTATCTTTATGGCACCAATTCATTCAATGAAAATATGTGAACTTATCAACCACGCTTCTAGTTTTGTCTTACCATTCTCCTTGCCACCACGTCGCATGACTCGCACGGCCATCCCAGCATGGGCAAGTTGTCATGGATGAGACTCTGTAATAAAACATAATCATGGATGGTTATCAAACTCACTCATCCCATGTGTTAGATTTCTTCCCAATGTTCTCCTCCAGCTTGGTAGTAGTACAAGTGCGCGACATGGGCATATCAATAACCAGACCACGCATTTGATGATTGCTCTTCATTGCCAACAGCAGCATCCGAAACTGGCTTTTCTGCTCTGCCCTCGTCATCAACAGGAAGTTTTGTCTTGCGTGAAAGCTTCTTGACTTCCTCTGTTGTGTAGATAAAAATTTTTCTCACCATGTTGCAGAATTCACTGCATATATATGGATCAAAACTGAAAGTCATTAGCACAGACTAGGACGAATAGATTGTAATATTGGATTGGTTTTCATTCGAATACCAATTTCCTAAGATTTGTCTACATGCTCGCGAGTGGAATATTGGTCTTACGAGCAGCAAATAAACCCCAAGCATATTCAAAATAAATCCTCAAGGCAGATAACGTGGCGTTAAAACATGATAACAATTGCTATTTTCTTTATGGAGTGAATAAACCATGAATAGTCACTCAAACCTAACAACCGAGAGGATCCACACCATTTGAAATTATTCAGATCATCTATTTGACTGGCTTTAAAATCTATAGTGCAAATCTAAACAACCATCTATCCAAAAGCTTTAAACTGTTGGAGATGGTGTAATTTGAAGTATTTATACTTCAATATGCCTCCACACGTGCAGACTAGATTGTAGGCCTAGCATATAGAAATCTTTTAATAATTAGGGGGGTTGCGAGATTCGAACACAGGTCATCCTACTCTGATACCATGTTAAACAATCATCTACTCAAAAAGCTTAAGCTGTGGGAGATGGGTTAACTTAAAGTATTTATATTTCAACATAAGTGCATGGTGGATAAAAAGAAAGCACATAAAATAGACTGCATGTGAACTTAACTGCCAAGGATCATCCCCCACCATCATGATGTCATCCTCATCGTCGGTGTAGACAACCTGCCATTTCTTTGCGGATCCACAAAGTTCGCCTTTGATGTCAAACACCTCCTCCAGTTTTATCAGCAAATTCTCATACCCATCCAACCGTGTCAAATCTACTGCCCGCCCAACAGCAATCCCTTGCATGTGAACCTGGATAAATTATGAACAATATTCCATCAGAACATTTTCATTTGCACCAAGAATGACAGATTCACTCCTGATACTAGAAAGCAAAATAAAAATATCAACTGCTAAATTCTCCGAGTTTTGATATAACAGAATATGAAACTGCAGCCCATTGAGGTGCATTAGCACACAATTATTTTGTATATAATATATGTTCGATAATGGACCACTACCTTGTACAATGTGAAAGTGTTTGGGCTAACTAACCTCTTAGGCTTGCCCTCCATACACTCCTCCTAGCATTCTTAGTTAACTGGGACAAGAACTAGGTCATGCCCGTTTTCTTTCCTTATAAAATTCAATCTTTCTGAGGGGAAATGGCTCATGGCTGCAACACAAACGACGGATGCATGCAAATCAAATTGGTTAATCCCATGTTTTATGGGGCCAGGTACTTGACGCCAGGACGTGCGGGCTTACACTTTCCCTCTTGTTCGACCACTGAACCAACCAGTCCAGGTTAGTTATCCTAAACATTACCAACACTAATGTGTTATCCTAAACATTACCAACACTAATGTAGTGTGCAGCGGTGTGTGTGCAGATGCAGACGCATGCTTGACAAGTAAATCTGGGACCTGCTCCAATCTCCTTATAGAAACCCTCACTCAGATTTTTTCCCCAAAATAGCAGATTATCTACAGGAATGCCTAGTCTACATTTTAACACCACCCAAAAAAAAAGCCAAAAAGGGGGAAAAAGGCCAGCAGACAAATAATATTGAAATCAAAGCCGTAAACGTACCTTAGTGCAACTCCGAATTTGCCTGCTTTGTGATTCATGAGTAGATTGCAGGCATGATTTTTCAGGCTCACAACTTGCTGAAGGAATATCAGATCTATTAATATTTGATGGTTCAGAATGCTGGTCAGATTCAGTATCCATAGATGGAGCTGGGTGATCCTCCGCCTGTGCTCTAGACACAACCACTGCTGAAGTTTCTTCGATTGTGGAGTGGTCAAGTAGTTCAATCCCAAATAGCCTACATCTGTTTGCCTGTCTCTTTTCACTAGCTTCAATGTTCACAACAGGTGCAAAAGACTCTGCCATGGTCCCCAATTGGTTAGACCAATATGTTGACTTGCTGGAAATAGCAGGCAAGGAATTGTTCTCACTGTAGCTGAAAGAGCTGGCCATAGTGCCAGAAGAGAAATTGGGTGATACATAGAGGTCTCGCCCACGGAGTGGATCACAATATGAAAAAGCAGAGGGAGAGTCAACATGTTGCGATTTCCACAATCCTGTTAGCACAAAGGCAAAATCAAATACAAATAAATACATCATGGATATGCAAAGAAGTTCCTAGACATTTGTTATTATACCAAGCGGAGAAAGATCTTGCATTGGCGAAGGTAAAACTGGTGGCCGTGCACGCTTATTCCTTTGTGGAGGTTGGGGGTTTGAAGGAGATGCTGCCACAAGTGGCTCTATTTCCCAAGGTGAAACTCTGTCTGGACGCAAAATTGAAGAAGGTTCATCCCATTGAATCTGATCATGGATGGAAATACCAATAGATATCAAATAATTTTCCTCCATTGAATCTGATCATGGATGGAAATACCAATAGATATCAAATAATTTTCTGAAATGTCACATTTGAAAGGAAGCAAAGATAAACACCAAAATAAAGGACAGATGATCATAAAAAAGCCAATAAACAAACTCACTTAATTCGAGGGAGATTCTGGTGCTAAAGCAAGCCCATTCTCACTAGAAACCATATTCCACCCAAACCATTAAGCAATCCTCTATTTTGGCAACCCGTCACTTGAAAAAGATATTAGCATCAAAGGGGTTCTGCCATATAGGATTGATCACTTGGTTGTCATGTGTGAGTTAACCTAAAACATGGGATCTTGTACAATATAGTTCAAGAAGTGGCAGATGCATGGTACAACAAAATAGACATTCGATAGGATTCAAGTTTCCATTAAAAATATCAGTGGGGCAGGGCAAAATCGACATCAGATCATAAACATATCAAAATGACTAGAAAATAACTCTCTCCTTCAAAACAATATTCAAACGTCGATGATCTCAAATACTCCACCTCTAATGCTGTTACTAGACAAGTCTTAATCTTTTAGAAGTTGGGTACAGATTCAATCCCCTGGTTTACCCTGTCCTAAGGGGATCATAATACTGAATTTCGATAAATCTCACACAGATATTTTACTCAGAAGCAAGTAGCACTAAGTTCACCTTGGTGTTCCCAGCAATAGGCTAAAGAAGATACTGATAATATACATCGTGGACTTTGAAGTCAATTTGCAAAAGAGTTTCACCTCAGGGAAACATTTATCACCGCATCAACACATCATTCTCAAGTTCAGATCCAAAATGAGCTTGATTAAAGAAATATACGCACCTTTAAGGATCTCCATTCAGAATCAGGCCATCTTGGTGATGTATTGTCTCCAACACCAACAATTGTTCCACTATACCTATATAAACACGTTAAAAAGCCAGTTAATCAACATTTCCAAGCTGTTAAACCAACAATCTAATGGGCCAGCTAGACAATATACCTTCTTTCAGGAACTTCCTCGCCCTCAAATCTCATCTTAAACCTCATCCCAACAGAAAGCTTGTGGCTTTGAGCTTCAAGATACTTGTTAATATTTACAATGAACTCAGATCGACTTGTCCTGGCCACAGAAAGATTTTTTCCCTCAAGAAATCACAAAGCAAGAAAGAATATAAAGAATGCAGCAACAACATGATAGAAATATAAACTTCAGCCTATAAGAATGAATTGTTACATATAACTAACAAAATAGTTAGTAATAAGAAAAGCTAATTAAATAGTTACAAACAGTTCTGAGTCAATGCCTTGCAAATCTTAGATACTTTGTTTCCACAACTGGAAAATGAGATTCGTAAAAAAGATTAACCAACGCAAATACTCAGAAGAAAAAGGACAATATATCTTGCAGGCCCAGGAATGTGAGGATAACATGCCATCCATACCAAAAGATGAAAAAAAACTATGCAACATAGAACCAAAACACATGCCCAAACATGAAAATATGTTCAACTTACAACAAAAAATAGATTTCTTAGAACTCATAAAGTCCCTTCCACGCTTTAAAAAGCAAATATAGATCCTGTTGAAGTATAAATACTTCAGTTACACCTCTCTAACAACTTAAACTTTTAGAGTAGATGGTTGTTTAATATGGTATTAGAGTCTTGAGGTCCTGCGCTCAAATCTGGCCACCACCCCAATCATTAAAAGATTTTTATGTGCTAGCCCCAAAATCTAGCATGCACATGAGGGAGCGTGTCGAAGTATAAATACTTAAGTTACACATTATCTAACGGCTTACATTTTTAGAGTAGATGGTTGTTTAATAAATACTACACGGTGCTAATGAAACTAAGACACCAATACAAAGATATCAAGAAGATGAAACGAAGGGAAATAAACTCAATCTTTCCGTGAAAAAATAAAGCAAAAGATACAACCTTGGTTTATAGTAAACTGAAAAGAGGGTTCCAGTCGCAATGGCATGAGATGCAGTAGCAAGAACCCCGAGATGCATGCTGTGACTAGATATAACTGAAGATGGCATATTGTTTAGTTGCCTCATCAGCCTCCGTACTCCAACACGTAATTCCCCATCTTCTCCCCTGCAAAAGATATGTAAGAAAATACTAATTTTAGGGCAGCAAACTTCAAAAGTAAAATGTCACAATTCCATCAGACTTCATAATACTTGCCTCAGGAAAATGAAAGCATCACCTGCCACCAGTTTCTTTGCGCTAACAAAGACACTCCACCCAGTCGTGAGTAAGTGGCGCCTCGGTTGCCCTGCAAGTGATTTTAAAAACACAAGTATGTCTAAATGACATGACGACTGAAAAATGAAATGTAGTCAAGATTCAGTGCCATGAGAACCAAGAAATCGATGAATAACTGAGTTCTAAAATCCTTATCCACACCGAAAGTGTTGAGCATTAATGTGCCGCAAGACACATCTACCACAAGGTCTTGACTCTTGAGCTACACACTATCAATCACAAAATCCCTACTTTTTTGCACGTGAAGAATGAATAAAGGTAGTGTTAGAGTAGTCTAGTATATTTGGTATTGGGGGTAGTTTAATTGTTTACTTTATTTGCCCTACTAAATAAAGGATCTCTATTATGTATCTTTGGTTTCACGTCGTTGAACAGACTCGGTGTGCCGTAATACGATTATCTCTTCTTTTCTTTTCTCTACAATATTTTTCTTGTTTATTTGATCATGTCTAACATGGTATCAGTTACGATCCCTAAATACAAATAACACGTGATAGACGTCGGCAGGGAATTTTCCAGTGGAAAACAATGGCGATGATGACATCATCACTTTGCAATAGTGGGGACAACCATCTCTATCGAAATTTCATGGGATTTTCAATGGTTTGTCTTGTTTTTGATTTCGAACTCATCTTGTTTTTTATTTTTAGAATATTTTGGAAAAATACGTCGAATTTTTTCGATTTGTAAATTCAAGGGCTTTTCTTCAAAATCTTTGGTTCTAATCTAGTCTAAGGGTGCAGACTAAGCCTCATTGATAACCTATTGTGTGACTCGAAACAGTTAGAGGTCATTTGGGTTGGTTTGTTGCTCATCTAGGGCTTGACTGGGCTGTTTTTGCCCACCTGTTCTTCGGCTGATTTTTTTCTCTTCCTCTTCTCTTGCCTACTGCTAATTTCTAGTTTGTTTACATGTTGGGTTGCTGATTTCATGGCTGGTTAGTTCTTTGCAATTTGTATTGGCTGCTGGTGTCACAATCCTCTTCATGTTGGAGATATTGTTGCTCTTCACATTGTTTTGCTGGGTTTTGTTTGGCTGGTGGTTTTGGTTTATTGGATTGTGTATAGTTGGACTTTGTTGTGGGCTTACTGGACAGTAATAGGTGTTGGGTTTTTGGGCCTTGCTCTTGTTGGGCTTTTGTTTTGCTGTTCTGCTAAATCGTTTGTCCTGGTTGGGCTCTTGTTCCTATTTGGGTTCTTTATTTTCTACTAGTAATGCACAACGTACGTTGCATGTAAATAAATGTAAATAATATTTTTTTTATAGAAAACGTGAATTATATGAATAATTAAATTAAATAATAAATTAGGTGTTAAATAATAAATTAGGTGTCAAATAATTAATCCGTATTTTAATTATTACTAAATTTAATGATCAATTTATTCTATAAGTCTTTGAATAACTAATCTGTTATTTATTTAGGTATCTCTCCGGTCCCTTTAGTCATTTGTCTATTTAATTATATTATAGAATTATTAATTTTTATTTTGTCAAAAAAATTGATTAGATCGCTTATAATATTATTATATTATTAAATACTAAAAGATAAAATATAGCATATATTTTACCGTGGAATTCAATGTGATAACTACATATATATAATAATTTACTATATATATATATAGGATTTTACTTATTCATATAGATATAGAAAATTATATGTAACTGTACTACTAATAAATGAGTTCAAAAGAATTTAGAAGTCCTTATAAAAAAGTTCAAAATAAGTTGAAAGTCAAATAAAAGTAAAAATATAAAAATTAGATAAAAGTATATAGGTGGATATAATTGATTTTATTACAATAATTAGGGATAAAATAGGAAATCAAAAAAAATTTAATATATATAAGACTTTACTTCTTCATATAGATATAAAAAATTGTATGTAACTGTACTACTAATAAATGAGTTCAAAAGAATTTGAAATTCTTTATAAAAGAGTCTAAAATAAGTTAAAAGTCAAATAGGAGTAAACAATAAAAATTAGATGAAAGTATATAGGTGGATATAATTGACTTTATTATAATAATTAGGGATAAAATAGGAAATCAAATTTTTTTCCTAGATGCTGACATTTATAAGTAATATAGATATAGATTTGAGCCTTGACTATTGGGCCTCACTTGGAGTTTGCTGAACCTTATTCGTTGATTAATTTATCTTTCTCCTGTCTTTGATATGACCAAAATTGACTATGATTCCTGATCAGATGCAAAAACTTCTTCAGCAGCCTAATACTCTCTCAGTCTCTCCTTCCATATATTCGTTCAATTCAGGTCCTCAAGTATATCTCAAACCACTTGAGTCTTTGACTCAGGTGTTACACATCACATAACCAGTGATTCTTCCTTATTTGCATCACCTTCTCTCATCTACCTTCTCTCCTCTCTCTATATCAATGCTTGTAGGTAATGGTACTCATATGTCATTGGCGTGTGGTGGGCACCTCTGGAATCTGTCTCTTTGAAAACTACTATTTGATAAGTCATCTAATTATTTCTCCTTACGTGTGTTTGGATGCACTTATTTTGCCTTACTTCCTAGTGCTCTTCATAATCAACTTTTTGTTCGTTCAACTATGTGTTTGCCTTGGTTATGGAGAGGGTCAGAAAGGACATTGTTGATATGATCCTATTACACACAAACTCTTTATCTTGTCATGTTTTCATGGAGCATATTCTCTTATTTTTTATTCCATCTATTTCATCACATTTGCATAAATTTGAACTCCTTTATATTGACCTATTTCCGATAGATGTTTCCTATGACACTTATATTGGTGATATGATTGCTTTTGATATGCCTTCCTCTTCTGATTTGTCTGTCACTCGTTCCACTATTGTACATAATTATGCTTGCACGACTCAAGTATTATCTTTCTACAGATGCGGTGCCTCCCGCCCCCACTGTCAGTTAGGTTCTCATAATGTGGATCATGTTCCTCGCTATTCTCAGCGACCTCGTAAATATCAAAATCAATTTGGTTTCTCTAACTCTTGTTATTCTGCTAATTTTTGTTCTTTCTTAACTTCTATACACCTTCTTTCTGAACTCACCTCCTATAAGGAGGTGGTTGTTAATCCTCTTTGAAAACAGACTATGAATGATGAGCTTGCCACTTTACATAAAACTAGTAGCTGGGAGTTTGTATCATTACCATCTAGCAAACACACGATTCTCAATGGGTTTATAAAATTAAGACCAAATTTGATGGTATAAGACTTGATTGGTAGCCAAGAGATTTGTGTTAAAAGTGTGATATAGATTATGAAGAGACATTTGCTCTTGTTGCTAAGATGACCACTCTTCCACCTTGATTGAAATGAATATTATTCATCAATAGAGTCTCTCAAATGGATGTAAAAAATATCTTTCTCAATGGAGATTTGATTGAAGAAGTCCTTATGGCTCCTCCGGGATTTCCCAGTTATCCTAGTTAGGTATGTCGTGTGCAAACTCTACAAGGCATTATATGGTCGCTCACAGGGCATAGTTTGTCAAGTTTTTTTCAGCAGTTTGCTATAAGTTTTCGTGCCAGTGATGACGATTCTACTCTATTTTTGTTGTTCACTTTCTCAGATTTCATTTTTCTCTTATTTTTTGTTAATAATATGATTGCTACTGGTAATGACACTACTGATATACGACTATTGAAAAATCAGGTCTTAACAGGTTCATGTCAAAAATAACTTCACCCATATCCGATTCGTTTATTAATTCGTATCTAACAACTTATGTCATGAATGAATCGTGTATAATCGGTATATAAACCAGTTGTGTCGTGTATTTCTTTTGATTGACTTTGTTAAACAACCATCTGCTTCAAAAACTTAAGTTGTTGAAAAATGTGTAACTTAAATATTTATACTTTAACACGTCCCCTCATGTGTAGGCTAGATTTTGGGCTTAGCACATGAAAACTCTTTTAATAATTAGGGTGACGGCGAAATTTGAGCACAAGACATCCTACTCTGATACCATGTTAAACAATTATCTACTCAAAAAACTTAAACTATTGAAGAGGGTGTAACTTAAGTATTTATAGTTTAACAGACTTCATCCATCCCAGTGTTGTGAAAAGTGAGCCTAGGCAAGAAGCGAAGCGAACCTTGATCGCCGTGAATAGCTAAGGCAAAGCAAAGTTAAGTAAAGTGAGAAAAAAGCGAGCCTCGGCAACGAAGTGAAGAAGTGAGCCAAGCAAAAAAAGCGAACGCCTGACTGTAGCTTTTTTATTTTCTCCTCCTCTCCCTCCTCCTTCTTTTTCCTTAACATCAACTAAATCCTGGCAGAGATGATGTTATATGTGTATATGTATAGAATAAATTGATTAATTCGTCTGACAGTATCATATGAAAATCTGTCTTGTTATGATTAGATGATGTTGACTGCTCTGTTTTGTGGTGAATACTCTTGTTAATCAATTTGCTTGGTTAATCAAATTGATTAATCAATTTGCTTTGTGTTCTATTTGATTAATCAATTTGTGAGTGCTATGTTTAGTGGTGATATTAATCAATCACGGTGGGAATCGAACACATATTTGCTAGCTTTCCATTTAGATGACGTGATTATGTCAATTAATTATTTTTAGAATGTAATAGTGTTCAATATTTAATATCTTGTCTATTTAAAATATGTATATGTTTATTATTTTGGTTGCATTTAAATATTTTGTATTTGTAAAGTTAAAACTTGAATATTTAAGAGTAATCAAAGTATCAAACTAAAATATTTACTTATTTTTTATATTGTTTGCTTTGCTTCGGTGAAGCACTCGCTTCAGTTCTCACTTAGGCTCTCAGAAGACTAGTTCGCTTCGGTTCGCTTTACGCCTTAAATAATACTGATCCATCCCGATTCGTTTATTAATCTTGTCGTGTCAAAGTCCACTCGTTTATGAAATAAGTGGCTTAAGAAATACTTAAATCCTCTAATTTCGTGTTGTGTTAACGAATCGTGTCATATTTTAATATCCCTAGTTGTAGGTTCATTTTGAGATGAAAATTTTGGATCATCTTCAATATTTCTTGGGGATTGAGGTTGTTTCCTCTCCTAAAGGGAATCCCCTGTCTCAGTTCAAGTTTGCATCGAATATTATTCAACGAGTTCGCTTATTAGATAATCAGTAATTCAATGTTCAGTAGTTCATTATTCAAAGAGTTCAATGTTCAGTATTCTTCCACTGACAACCCTCTCTGGAATCTTTTCTTCAAGGAAAGCGACCTCCCAATCACCAGAGAACCGGTGTCTTGAGAAAACAAGAAAATAGGACACATATATAAAGCATCTCAAAGTATCCTAAGAGGAATAACTTTCCTCTGGATTTTTTTACAACAATTAACATTCATCTAAGATAAATTATCCTTCCAGTAAAGACTCTTGCTAAGTTCCCAACGGAAAAGTTAGAGGTTGGACAAAAATATTTTGACCAAGACATTAAAAAGCTCAGCAGTAGTTGAAATATAACTCTGTTGCAACATGTCCATAGTTTGCCTTCTTTAAATATGATGACATAGATAGAAACTAGGTTCATAATGATTATTAAAGGAGACAACACCCTATCTTTCCCCACATATGGGTAGGCAAATGTAGTCCTTGATGAAGAAAATAGACTGGAAGTGTTATATCCAATTTGAACTAACAACCAAGACCAGAACAAATTTATAAGGATTACGAACTGTTAGAGCATCCAACCAAAAAATAATTGGCAATGGGTGATGAAGCAAGCCTAATATTCAAAAAAAACTGTGTAACTTTGCCCAAAAAACCCTTCAGATGGGCAATATCACTCAAACTATAACCTTTGCATACAAGTGTGAAGAAAGCGGGCCTCGTATCTCATAGTCAATCCTCTTGAAAACAAAATGGGGCAAACAATTTCTATAACTTTGTCATTAATATTTAGTTGGGAATTTCACTCAAATCAAGGCCTCCAGAGATTCCAAACGTCAATCCACTTTTTGCTGCATCACCAAGGCCTGGTATTCTTTTCTACGCTGTCAAAATTTCTTTAAATACCTTCTGCTTGTTCAAAAACAAGCTTAGGATTATGAATCATGTCCCTTTGAGAAAGTTTTAACCACTTTGTGAAGAAGTTTGATCGGTTGTTGTCATGATGTTATCATGACCTTCAAAGCGTCACCTAAAGGAGTGTTGTAACATCCGAGACACATTTATGATTGATGTCGCTAAAATGAAGAAGGTCGTCGATAAAACCCAGGTTGCTGAAGGTGCCATATGAGATAAGGGTCCAAACAGTTCTAACCCACATCAAAGTTGTACCCGACTGTCATGCATGGCCTTTGAAAACTTAGTATATACCTCTTCCACAAACTTAAATTTGCTTCCTCATATCCCTCCACAAACTTAAAAGGAAGCTCCTTAACCATAATCTTTTCCACAATTAAATTCACTTTAATAAGTGGAAAAGAAACGAAACCAACAAGGCCCTCGACCGAAAATGTAAGTCCCGCTTTGGTTGCATTAGTAATCTTACCTTTTACGATGACATCCTCCTTGAGGAGAAATTATCTACATTTTTTTCACACAAGACCACTCACGTTCAAGATCAAACCACCTTCAAATTCCACGCCAACAATCACAAACTCCATAAATAAATCAGGAACTATAACTTACCTCCTCCACATGGTGAAGGGATGCCTACTGGAGAGATAAGTATCAACAATTAGAGCATTTGTTTCAACTAGAGCTCTCCGAATCTTGTTGCCTAGTTTGACGAATGGTTTTATTTTTATGGGTTTTCTCGGAGTACTCAATAATCTCTCGAAGAAACTTTTGTAGCTTTTTTCTTATTGTGATCTGTTGGAGTTATAGCAGCTTAGTTTATTAGGATTTATTAGAGTTTTTCCCTTTTTACCTTTTTATCCTTATTGTGACTTTTATTGGCTATATATACGGGGGCTCTACACTTAGTTTGTATCCCTTTTGACTCACATATTTCTCTAGTTGGTATCAGAGCCAAAACCCTAGCCCCTAGCCACTAGCCACTAGCCCCTAGCCCCTAGCCCCTAGCCCCTAACCCTAACTCTAGCCTCCTATACCTTGTTACCACAACCCAGCAACCACCTGTGCCACCACTAGCAGCGACAGCAACCAGCAACCGCCGTTGCTCTGCAACCCCAGCCAACCAGACCCAAGTCTGCACAACACCGACAACCTGCTCTACACAACATCGACAACCAGACCCAAGTCTGCACAGCACAGACAATCAGCCACCCAGCCCACTACCCCGATAAATCCACAGCCTGCAACTCACAACCGACAAACCACTAGCCACTCCAACATATACCATACACCCACATCAAACCACTACTCATCATACTCCACCTACATCACTAGCACCTACACCTGCTTTATCTTTATCTGTTCCTAACTTGCATGCTAGTATTTTACCTAGTAGTTGTTGTTATGATTTTTCATCACAAACTGTCCAGTTGTGGCATGACCGTTTTAGACATACAAATTTTAAATATTTATGTGTGTTGTTTCCAGCCTTGAGCAATGCTTGTGTTGGCGGTAAACTTGACTATGTTATATGTTTCCTATCGAAACATGTTAGGACCAGTTATATTCCTCGCATGCACCAGTCACCCAAGTCATTTAACCTAATACACTCTGATATTTGGGGACCCTCTCCTGTTACTGCTCTGTCAGGTGCTCGATACTATGTGACATTTATAGATGATCATACCCGTTGTATTTGGGTCTACCTTTTGCATAGGAAGTCCGATGTACTCCCTATAATCACTCAGTTTCTCCAGATAATTAAGACACAATTCGATGTTATTATTCGGATAATGCCAAAGAATATGTGTTTGATGCTTTAGTGTCTCACCTTTCTTCTCAGGGTATTCTTCAGCAACTCACTTGTCCATATACTCCTAAGCAAAATGACGTTGCTGAAAGGAAAAATAGAAGTCTGATAGGGATTGTACGTTGTATGCTTAGAGGTATGGGGGTACTAAAATCTTATTGGCATTTTGCTGTTTTGACTTCTACCTTTCTGTGCAATCGTACACCGAGTCGTGTTCTTCAGCATAAGGCTCACTTACAGGTCTTATTTCCTGAGCGGACACTTTTTCTAGTCCCCCCTCGTATTTTTGGCTGCACATGTTTTGCTCAGGATCGGTTTCCTACTCGTCATAAGCTTGATGATAAAGCGATTCATTGTGTCTTTGTGGGTTATTGTCATCAGTCTAAGGGGTATCGGTGTTATGATCCTATTAGGCGCCGTATGTATCACAGTCTAAATGTTACCTTTCTTGAGCATATTCCTTATTTTCTTCCAGTCCTGTGTCTGCCCCTCCAGTTGATGATACTCCCTTTGATTTTTCATTATCACAGGAATCAGAGCCAGTGGTCACTATCACTACAGAGTCATCAGTCTCTGCTCCTCTAGAGCCCCTCATCCCTGTCAATACAGAGTCACCAGTCTCTCTTCCTTTGCAGGTTTATGTTCGTCGCCCTCACTCTCATTCCTCTGCTGATGTCCCCTCTATCTCAGGCGATGCAAGTAATACTTCTCAGTTCCTTGAGCATATTCATGCACCTGTTGTTAGTACTGATGAGATTGTAGATCCAGTTACTTTACCTGATGAGACATTGTAAGCGGAGGATGATGATTTAGAGCGTCGTTATCCGCGGCGTTAGCGCCATCCAGTTGTTCGTTATGGATGGACCACCAAGATTTTTTATCCGATCTCTGCTTATGTTTCTTATGGTGATCTGTCTCCTACATTTCGAGCTTATAATATGGCCTTATCAGATACGCCGGTTCCTTGCTCTATTTCAGATGCTATGCGGGAGCCCCAGTAGTTTTTTGCCATGCAGACGGAGATGGACGCTCTTCAGCGTAATCATACATGAGATCTTGTCTCTTTACCTTTAGGGGTGAAGCCTGTTGGTTGTCGCTGGGTTTACACCCTGAAGTTTCTTGCGGATAGTACTATTGATCGTCACAAGGCTAGGCTTGTGGCGAAGGGCTTTACTCAGGTACCAGGTCGTAATTTTGATGCTACCTTTGCCCCCGTGACAAAATTGACTACTGTTCGATTGATTAGTTCTCTGGCTGCGGAGTACTCTTGGCCTCTTCATCAGTTGGATGTGAAG
Organism: Ilex aquifolium; assembly: GCA_951799425.1. NCBI lineage: Eukaryota > Viridiplantae > Streptophyta > Magnoliopsida > Aquifoliales > Aquifoliaceae > Ilex > Ilex aquifolium. The sequence continues at coordinate 34,082,783 of OX637395.1, read as the reverse complement.
AATGCATTTCTTCATGGTGATCTGGACGAGATTATTTATATGGATGCACCACTAGGCTTTCGTGGTGAGGGGGAGTATGCTGAAAAGGTATGTCGACTGCGTAAGTCTCTTTATGGACTGAAACAGTCACCACGAGCCTAATTCTCTCGCTTTAGTAGTGTAGTTGTACGGTTAGGGTTCACCAGATGTCATTCTAATCATACCTGCTTCATTCGACGGAATACTTCTAGACAGTGTGTCATATTTTTTGTATATGTTGATGATATTATTATTATTGGAGATGATGTTTCTGGGACTGCGCAGGTTAAGGTAGACCTTGGGAAAACCTTCGATGTGAAGGACCTTGAATTTCTGCGATACTTTCTTGGAATTGAGGTTGCCTGTAGCAACAGGGGTATTGTTCTTTCTCAGAGAAAGTAAGTTCTGGATCTTCTCTCAGACACTGGAATGTTGGGGTGCAATCCGGCATCATCACCCATGATTCCAAACCTGAAGCTTACTGCTGAAGGTGAGGAGTTGAGAGATTCGACTGTCTATCAGAAGTTGGTAGGTAGACTTATCTACCTAACCAACACTAGGCTAGACATTTCATTCGCTGTCAACCGAGTTAGTCAGTTCATGAATAGACCATGTCAGCCTCATTTTGATGCAGTTTATCATATTCTTCGGTACCTCAAGTTTTGTCCTGGACTTGGATTGTTCTATGCATCAGGATCTCAGACTGGTTCTCTAACCTGTTATTCAAATTCAGATTATGGGAGAGCGTGTGATGGTCGATCTACTACGGGCTTCTGTGCTTTTCAAGGGACTCATCTTATCTCTTAGAAGAGCAAGAAGCAGGCAGTTGTCTCTCGCTTGTTAACAAAGGCAGAGTATCGGGCACTGGCACTTGGCACATGTGAGATTATCTGGCTACGATCGATTCTTGGTGAGTTGAAATTTCCAGTGACTTCTTCATCTACATTATATTGTGATAATCGATCTGCTATTCAGCTCGCTTCTGACTCTGTATTACATGAGAGGACGAAACATATAGAGATCAATATTCACTTTCTTCGGGAGAAGGTTAGCAGTGGTATTGTCACTCCATCGTTTGTGGGAACCAGTGATCAAGTTGCAGATGTTTTCACCAAACCTGTCACTCTATCTATTCTTCGGGACTCTGTTGTCAAGCTTGGCTTAATTGACATTTTTGCGCCTAGCTTGAGGGGGAGTGTTGTAGTTATAGCAGCTTAGTTTATTAGGATTTATTAGAGTTTTTTCCTTTTTACTTTTTTATCCTTATTATGACTTTTATTGGCTATATACACGGGGGCTCTACACTTAGTTTGCATCTCTTTTGACTCACATATTTCTCTAGTTGATCTACGTTGTTAAACCCCACTCTACGGGGTAGATCTCTACTACTATTGTTAAGTATTTTGGACCCCAAATTTGTGTAATTCTGCTATTAATCTTCAACTAGGGAAATATCACTCAAATCAAGGCCCTCGGATATATCCCAAATCAAGGTGGCCCCGGATATATCCCAAATCAAGGCTCCAACTAAATATTAATGATAGTTACACAAATTTGAGTTCCAAAACACTTAAACAATCTCAATTAGATCTACCCTACCTTGTTCCATGTTAAACAACAGAGATCGCAGAAAAGCTACAAAAGTCTCCCCAAGAACCCATTGAACACTACGAGATAACCCCATAGAAAGAAAACTATTCATCAAACCTAACAACAAGTGGCGCATTTGTTGATATTCGCACACCCTTCACATGTAGAAGAGGTATGTTACAATTCCTGATTTATGTAAACAGTTTGTGATTGTTGGCGTGGAACTTGATGGTGGTTTGACCTTGAGCAATCGTTAGATCGAGAGTCGTCTTGCTTAAAAAAAATGTAGGTAGTTTCTCAAAGAGGATGTCATCGTAAAGGGCAATGTTATTAGTGCAACTCAAGCAGGACTTACATTTACAGTTAAGGGCTTTGTTGGATTCGTTCATTTTCACTTATTAAAATAAATTTAAATGTAGGAGAGATTATCAATAAGGAGATTCCTCTTAAGTTTGTGAAATTATATGAGGAAGGGCCTTGTCTTATACTAAGTCTTCAAAACATCATGCATGACAGCTGGGTATAGCTCCAATATGGGTTGGTCTTTGTTGGAACTATTCAGACCTTTGTCTCATATGGCGCCTTCATCAACCTAGATTTTATCGATAGGCTTCTTCATATTAACAACATTAGTCATAATTTATAAATCCATCTGAGATGTTGGAGCCCTCCTTCGTGATGACACTTTGAAGGTCATGATATGAAAACATGGTAGCGATCGATTAGACTTCTCCACAAAGTGGTTGAAAACCTTTCTAGGGGACATTTGTTTTTGAACATACAGAAGGTATGGAGAGAAATTTTGACAGCGTAGGAAAGAATACCGGGCCATGGTGACACAGCAGAGAGTGGATTGACGTCTGGGATCTCCGAGGGCCTTGATTTACGTGATATTCTCCCGGCTGAAGATTAATGACAAAGTTGTGCAAATTTTTTAACCCATTTTTGTTTTCAAGAGGATTGACTTTGAGATATTAGGCTCACTTGCTTCAGACTTGCATGCAGAGGTGACTACATATATGCACAGACTCTTTGGATTTATCTAGCTTGTATTCTACATTGAATAATTAAGATCATCAAGGTTAGTGTATATACTTGAGGGGTAATTTCACCCATTATCAACTGGTTTTAGGTCGGATGTTCTAACATGGTATCAAAGATGGACCTTGGGTGGTTAATGGGTTAACTCTTTTACCAATTTGAATTTCCCGGTATGTATGATTGTTTGTTTATTTATTTGTTTATTTGTTGACCCCACACGCGAGCTCGATGTCCACGCAAGGGGGGGTGTTAACTGTTAAGAGAGCTTGTATTCTACATTAAATAATTAGGACCATCAAGGTTTGCGTATATACTTGAGAGGCCACGCCACCCATTGCTAATGAATTTTGTGTTAGATGCTCTAGCACAAACTTTCTAAAAGTATGCAGAACTTTGTTATATGATTGCCGAATGTTTGAAGTACACGTCTATGTTCCCAAATTCCAACTTTGAAAGCTAGCAATTTCCTGGTACAAGCATGAGTTTTCTCACTACCAAAGGAGTCGATAAAAGAAATCCTAACCTCGAAAGATATGACGAAAATGCCACTCATTTCCATGAAGATCAGTCGCAACCAATTCCTGCCAGGGTGGCTGTTGGGACATATCCTGATCAAATAACTGAAAGTCAAGACCAAAAAACCGAAAAACCAAGGAAAATGGAGGAGGAAGTGAGGCTATAGTTAATACAATCAAGTCGTTACTTGAAAATTTAAAGCTCACCAGTTGAGGCAAACAATCGTCTGCATGCCTCCGAAGAACTGAGAAACCACCATGGGTGCTTGTGTCAGAAGCCGTAAGAGTCTTGCAAAATGAGTGGATAGTGCACCTTTGAGGTTCTGGGAGTGGAGGATCTGGGCTTGTGACCTCACCTTGCTGATCCGTAAAAAAATAAGAAAAAAGTAGGCACAAGAAACCAAAATTAAAAAAAAAATCACAAATCACAAATCCCATATCACATATAGATATCCATTACAATGACTAGACACTAAGAAGCACGAACACTCTTAAGATGCCGACGTATCCATGTCGAACACCGGCATTCCTCGGATACATGTCTAACCACTCTTCTATCTATGTCCCTAATTAAAAGATAATATTTTTATCTCAAACACGTGTTCAACACTCTTTTAGTGATGTGTCAGACACTTCTTTAGGTCACGTCCACTACTGAAATTTAAATATACGTTAACATGTAATAACAAAATTTAATTTTTTTATAAATGACTATCTTATAGTTTGAGCGAATATGTAAATTGTTAAGTCAAGTCATGTTAAAGTTGTACTTCAAATTTATTTTTAAAAAATGCATAAAAAATTTGCTAAAGAAGAGGAATTAAGAAGATGAGAACAATCATTATAATTATACATGTTTGATACACATTGCCTCTAAAAAAATCGATGATTAATGACTACTATATCCTTTAAAAATTGACAATAGTTGACTAGATATAACATTTACTTGCCATAAAATATTGAATTTCTTGTGAATAGTACCATAATTAGTTCTATATCTATTTGTAATGTGTCTTCAACATGTCCGTATCCTACTTTTTTGAGAAATGTCATGTCCCCGTGTCCATGTCGTATCAGTGTCTCATGTCGGTGTCCATGCTTCTTTGACTAGACAAGTCAAAGAATAATCACAGGTAAGCAATGAGGCAAATGTAAAAAAAACTCACATCTGATTCAGGAAGCAAAGTTATCTGCGCATAAACTTCATCCGTTTCGCGTTCAGCCTGCAATCCAAGATAATACTAAGTGAAATAAGAAAGAAAATGGCTGAAAATTAAATGTGGGCTCACAAATATGAAAATAAATCCCTTTTTGGAGCGCATAAGAATCACCATCAGACTCACCCTAAGTTGTATATTCACCACTTTGCAGAGTATTTTATCTGGTAAGTTGAATGAAGGGAGTTGTTGGTCTAATCCCTGATGAGTTGATGCTTCAAGCTGTAAAAAAACATGTCCGTGGAATAGTGGAGGTAAAACACTCAAACAGGAAAAATTGATAAGATATGAAATAAGAGTCGATATTAATGGTTCCAACCCTTGTAAGAGTTGTTAAACAAAAAAAACTCGGGTATGAAGTGAAAACCCATGAATTCCCATATTAGAATAAAGATATAGGTTTCTCAAGTTCCACAAATTTATGATGTAGAGAACATAGACAAGCTATAAAACAGTAGCGACACGTGAATTCAAGGTCCCTTCAAGTTAGAATAGCTACCAACAAAAAATATGGACTCACCCGTTCAACCAAAAGTAAATGTAAATATTAAAATGGGAACAAAAAAGCAATAACCTGTTCCATGTGACCCTGTGGAAAATAATAAACCCGTTCCCCTTCATGAGGAACCGTGACAAGGGGTCCAGCACAGGCATGCCACAGTTCCTTGTATAAAGCATCATTTGAAACTCCTGCAATAAGAGACCACATCAAAAATACCATACATCAAAACAAGAGGAGGAGACAGAATTTTGCAACAACTATAAAGGCATGGAAGTATTCAGGTGTACAAATACTTCAATGAAAATCATAGCCAATTGACAGTTGTTCAGGCAGAAAATCATTATAAAACATCACCTCAAACTTCAAACAATATGGTGACCTTACTGTATTACTATTCGTGTACATGGTAGTAACAAAAACAAGTATTTATGCAATCGAGCAAAGCAGAAAGATACTTGCTGGGAAAAAGGCCAATGCAGAGAGTCCAAACCACAAAAGGAATAGAACTCAAGTACTATAGCACCAAAAAGGAAATCAAGTAGTAGTGGTGACTCAATCATCAATATGTGACCATGCTGAAGCGAAACGAAGGAACAATATCAAGCATATAGCACTGGTCAGTTTCGTAGAAAGCTTACGAAAACACATACAGATGGAGCGGAGACAATAAACTAAGTTCAAGTTTCACTTTCACTAAACAGGGGATTAAAGAAACAAAGAAAACGAAAAGAGAAATATTGTTGAAGCAACTGTTAGTTTTATGGTAAACAAGCTGAAAGAAGAATCAATGTATGCTACACTGGCTAATAAAATATACTCCACATTCAATTTTATGTTTCAAACATTAATTAACCCCCATCAACAAATATTAATCACGGAACAATGCTAAAAATGCAAAGTAAATAAAGAGTGAAAACCTGGATTGGACCCAGCAGAGACATGATTCGCCATGGAAAACCCCACCATTAAATCCTCAGAGGAAGCAATTGATATACAATGATGTCTGCAAAGCCTCAATCAAGGAAGGGAACTGCTTCTATATTAAAGGTTCTTGCTGTGTTGAAGAAGACAGAGACAAACCCCACTCAAAAAACCCACCAGAAATCAATTTGTAATCAATAAAACCACCACAAGGTATATTTCAGAATCAAGTTAATACAGGCCATGGCTTCTTATACTTCTCATGCGGCTAGTTAAAGCCCTTAATTCCTCAAGTCTGTTATTTTCTGCTCCGTGGTGGCCTCAAATGCAGCAAAAAAAAGTTAGTTTGGAAGGCTATTAATGAACGGTGTGCAAAGACACAAATCACCCAAAAAGAATGAATCATTGATTGAATCTATAATTCATGTACTCCAAAAATTCTTATTTTTTGAGCTTAAGATCGACAGTAGTCACATGTTCGTAACGCTTCGAAAAACAAAAAAAACTTGTCTATAAGTAGTAGACCGAACACGACATCAAACAACTCATAATTAGATCTGATGCATGATTTACTTTACATGTGCGCACACAAACACTCATGTATCTGTGTAACACATACATACATATATAATATACATATATAAGCAAGGGAGTTTTTCCAGAGACTCTGAGATCGACCTTCACAATGACGCGACTAGAAAACTAGTAAGATCAAAGACATGAGAGAAGGGCATGATGAAATATACATACATAAAATACACAATGATGAATGAACATGGTGATTAATCAGAACTGACTAAACCAAACAAGCCAGAATTCCCATTGATAAACCAACCAACCAGTAGAAGAACTGTACTCTGTACCTCTTATCTAACACCGATTTGATTCCGCCCTAGAACAATCCGCCATTTCCATATCCATTTCAATCAAAAAGAAGCTCCACAGATAAGTTCAAAAACAACACCATAAACTCAAGGAGAGAACTGGATCGCATAGCAGTGCAAACTGGTAAACAATTAGGGTTTCACAAAGAATAAAGTTAAGGATCAATAGAGATGGACTTGAGAGAGAGATCGGTGATGGTCTTTGCCTGTTTGAAGCCGACACAACCCGTGCAACTATTAAAATTATAATAGATTCTCTCTCCACTTTCTCTCTCTCTCTCTCTCTCTCTCTCTCTCTCTCCACTTTCTCTCTCTCTATGTATTGGTTGTACGTATATATGTTTCTCTCACTCTAGGGCGGCTTCGGTTGGTTTCCTTGTTTTTCTCTCTAGAGTAGAGTACTAGATTAGGCGGGGGGTGTCAAAGCGGATAGAATTTAGACCGTTTGTTCGGAAGGGTGCGTAATGCGCATATCCTCTCGTTGGCTGTAATAACAAAACGAAACAGGGATGAAAAGCGTGCCCCGATACGGCTACAGGTTTCCCATTCTGTGTCCACGCGCCAAAAGAAAAAAAGTAGAAGGAAAAATTACACTCAAACCCTTAAAATTTGTAACTTAATCATAAAAACCCCTTCAGGTACGAACATAACACTGTGATCCTTTAGATTTTTTTTTTTTGGAACAGAATTACAACACAACTCCTTAAAAGGAGAAGCGATCCTTTAGATTTGGTTCTGTATAACACAGAGCCCCTACCGTTAAGATCTGTTTGACAAGTCGTCAAATTTTGATCATTTTTCATATAAAAAAAACACAAGCAAACTATGGTTGTCAAAGAAGACCTTAAACCTTATTCTTAATTTCAATTAAACCCTCAAATTTGATTTTATTACAAATTGATCGTCAATCTTTTTTAACTTGAATTAATGTGAACTTTGGATCCAAAACCATAACCTCGTTGCAAAGAGACCAAAGGACTATATAGAGACATCTTGATGGGGATTCAGCTCAACCAGGCAACTTCTCCACTGATAGAAACTCGGTCTTCACCTAAGATCAAGTCAACTGTTATTTCAATTTAAATTTTTTATTTATTTGAATTTTGAATTGCTCTTGCTGATTTTCAGATGGTTGTTAGTTGTTATTTCCATTTTGAATTTCTTGTTCTCATTCACCTCTTCTATAAAAAAGAGGTAGTTCAATAAAATTAGGCAGAGAACATTTGATCCTAAATTAAAATTGTTCCTTTTGTGAGATGCTTGAAGTTTCCTAGCTGTGTGTGAGACTCACCAACCCCAACCCCCCCTTTCTTTTCAATTTTCGCTTGTATTCTCTACATCAATTTGGTATCAGACTCACTAACACTCTTAATTTTGTTGCTGACATTATGAGTATGCGAAGTGGACGATCCTACACCAATGGCGCCCAATTTACTCAAGCTGAACGCGATGAATTGCTGCTCAATGTTGCCAATCAAGTCGTTACCCTCACACAGTAAATGGACACAGTTTGGAACCAGGTCTTCCTAATGCAACACCACTATGAGGAAAACCAAGCTGAAACAAAAAATCTTGGGCACAATGAACAAAATGAACCCCTTCCAAATGGTGAACACGAAGTTCCTAACCCACCTCTAAGAGGACCACTGGAACCTCCTCAACACAACATGCGACCACCTCCATTCTTCTGGCGCCACGGATGTGAATTTCAATAGCCGCAGTGGCCCCATTTCCAAATCATGACACCTTTAATGAAGCTTCAAAGCGGGTTCGTGTGGATGTTACGGATTATACGGGTATTATGGATCCGACTAACTTCCAGGATTGACTTATGTCCTTGGAGGATTATTTTGATTGGTTTTAACTTAGCTGATGATAGAAATGTGAGATTTGTGAAAATGAAGCTTAAGGGCCAAGCTCAGATTTGGTGGCATAGTGTGGAGGAACGATTATAACGCCTCCAACAACCACCTATTTCTAGAAAAAATATTGGTTGTAACCGTTATACCATGTCAACAGTGCCACATGGTGTAATGGTCCATTAATATGTAGACAAATCAGTCAATGGATCCCACTCAAACTCATAACTACCTAGTCATGTCATATATAATCACCTCCATGATAAGAAGTGGGCCTTATTTTACTTTTTTTATTCTTTTCTTATTGGATGGTTACATCATGTCAACAGTGCTGACATGGTATAATCGTTGCACCCAATATTTACTCATATTTCTGATTGGGAAGAAATGAAGTTACGCTTCAAAGAAAAATTCCTACCCTTTAACTATGAAGAGACTTTGTTTGAAGATCCTTGCTCATCGACAGGGGTCATTAGCAGTGCAAGAGTATACATCAAAATTCCACAAGTTAACCATTTGAAGCGGAATCAAAACTCCACAAGTTAACCATTTGAAGCGGATTACTGAGACGGAGCGCCAATCCTTGGCACGATATAAATCTGGGTTACGTGAGGAAATCAAGAAGGAATTTCTCACCATTCACTTGTTTAGTATTGAAGAAGCATATCAGTTAGCTCTTAAAGTTGAGTCGCAGATTAAATGGGCAAACCAAAAGTGAAGACCAATTGTTGGCATGGGACGGGGCGTGCAGAATTTTTTTCTCGCAATCTTCCCTTTACATTACGGTCCTTTCAACGACCTGAAGCTGAGGGTTTTAACACAAAGGTGCCTATGAAATTTACAACAACAGAAAAGGGGAAGGAAATAGTAGATGCGGATAACGGGCAGCCTGAATGTTACAAGTGATAGAGTAGTATACTAAAAGTTTGCTTTTTGTAGTGAAACTCGTTTTATTAATTAATAAAAGTTTGTTCTTTCCATTTTATTGAGAATCTATATGGACAAAATATTTGTATTATATTTTATATATAATATGCATGTGTGACTTATATTTTACATTGTAGATAATCTGGTGTGTAGAGTTCGGCTTATGCACAGAAAGACCAGATTATCGGATCCTTGTATAATATGAGTATATGTTCACAATCGTAGATGAAATTGGACACGCCATCGGTATGATTGGAGTGTAATATTCTGGCATAGTCTATATTGACTATAGGAGATTATTTTATGTCTCAGATTATTGCACTAGTACATTTTGTATATTGAACAGATCTATGTTGAGGTTATTATCTTTTACTGATTTACTAAGATAATAAATACTTCATGATTATTATGATTGTTTATACTCTTAATCCCTAAATATTTAATTGTCACGTGCATATAATGTTTGTCAATTTAATTCATCAAAGAGTGAGATTCATATTGGGTCAATAAGCTCGATGAGTTGGGATACGATGTTATTTGTATGGTAAAAATTAAATATTAAAGGAAATCACGTCCTCGTATTTAAATGAGTTGATGATGTCCTCGTGAGAAAGCTCATAAGTTTTGTCCATGTCAAACCTTACAGGTGGATTTAATTATCCGACATGACAAATAAGTTGAGTGGTAAGGTCTCAAGGAATAAAAGAAGTCAATTAAATATAATTGTCAGTGATTTATTTAATTGATGGACATCTGTAATTTTAAACGTGAGCAGATTATTAAGCACATAATAATAAGGAGCTCGAATATAATTTTGAGATAAAGCCTAGGAGATCAATAATAAGTCTTTAGTGAACTGACTTATTATTAATGGGCTGTAGGATGTTTGTTTTGGGTTAAACATAGGAATCCTAAGCCCGTTGAGAGTCCGGTCCTTATTTCTCCTTAGGGTCTCTGTCGTAGCCTATATATAGACGTCTAGGTTTTCTATTTCAGCATCTTATTTTTACTCACGTTTTTTAGGGAGGTTAAAAGAGAGAGCTAGGATTCGGAGGTTTTGGCAGCCCACACTGCATCCGAATTCTGACGTTGAACAGAAGGCCGTGAGGTTCGTCGAGTGTAGTCGTTGTCCTGTTCTGCGTTCGTGCTGAGACGAGATCAGTCCTGAGAGATCTCGAAGGTAAGCCCTAATTCCGCCTTGTAGGGTTTTTAAAGAAAATTTTTTTATATTCGATACATATGCGCTATCAATGGCTTGGAATTTTCGTTCCAACAACAAGTGTGGTAGCCGAGGATATTTTGCAGTTGTGTGTCCCACAAAAATTAGAAGTTTGCTCTCATTTGTGCTGAATATGAACTAGTGGCAAACCCGCAGAAGATCTCAAATGGCTTGAATGAAGAGCATGAGTGTTCTGATTTTGAAGATAGCCTTCTAGCAATTGAATTGGAAGGATTGAACCTACCAGTGTGTGTTGTTCGCAGGATTTTGGTAGGGTAGAAGGCAAATGATGATGGTGAAGAGCAATGATAATGGTGAGGAGTCATGGCTGCGAACCAATATTTTTCATACTCGAGTGGACTACAAGGGGAAGTCTATGAATTTAATCATAGACAATGGCAGTGGAATGAATATAGTATCTCAAAAACTGGTGGATAAATTACAGTTAAAACCCGAGGCACACTCAAAGCCATATGAGGTTAGTTGGATAGATGACATGTCTATTCCAGTTAGATTTCGGGGTTTGATTCTTTTTCTCTAGGAAATGAATTTCATGAAACGGTGTGGTGCGATGTTTCGCCGATGAAAGCCTACCATATTCTATTAGGAAGCCATGGTTGTATGATCATCAAGTACAATATGATGGATACACCAATTGTTACTCAGTCAAGTTCGGGAATAAGAAGATTATTTTAAAGCCCATGAGAAACCTATATTTTCCAAACATCATAACTCCCCAACAGCTTAGGACTTTATCTCTACGCAAGTTCCAAGTCGACATTTAAGAACATGGTGTTATATTCCTACTTATTGTGAGGGAAATTTCTCCCTTACAATTGATTCCTGTTCATTCGGACTTTATTTCAATCCTAGAAGATTTTTCTGATGTGGTGCCACCAGAGTTACCCAACACTCTCCCACCCATGCGTGATATTCAACATGCCATAGATCTGATACCAGGTTCGAGTCTTCCTAATTTACCAACTTATCGATTGAATCCCATGGATCATGAAGAATTACTCATACAAGTCCAAGAATTGTTGACAAAGGAATTCATCAAGGAAAGTCTTAGTCCTTGTGCAGTGCCTGCACTTCTTACACCCAAAAAGGATAGATCATGGCGAATGTGTGTGGACAGCTGAGCAACCAACAAAATCATGGTGAAATACAGGTTCTCCATCCTTCGACTTGATGACATGTTAGACTTATTATATAACTCTGTGATTTTTCAAAAATAGATTGCAAAGTGGATATCATCAGATTCGCATCCGGCCCAGGGATAAGTGAAGACGACGTTTAAGACCAAGGATGGTCTTTATGAGTGAACTGTTATGCCATTTGGTCTTACAAATGCACCAAACACCTTCATGCGAGTGATGACGCAAATCATTCGCCCTTTCATTGGTAAATTTATGGTGGTGTATTTTGATGATATCTTGATTTTTAGCAAAAATCAAGAAGACCACAAGGACCATCTACGGAAGGTGCAGAGAGTTTTACGTTCAGAAAATGTTTATAACAACCTCAAAAAGTGCCCATTTGAAAATTCAAGAGTGTCTTTTTTAGGATTTATTATCTCAGATAAAGGAGTGGAGGCAGATCCCGAAAAAATCAAGGCAATTCAAGAATGGCCATTGCCTACGAAAGAGCATGACGTACGCAGCTTTCACGAGTTGGCAATCTTTTACAGAAGGTTCATTTGAAATTTCAGTTCTTTAATGGAACCTATATCTGAATGTACAAAGGGCAAACAAATTTAATTGGACACCAATAATAACACGTGCATTTGAGGATGTGAAGAATAAGTTGTGTCGAGCTCCAGTTTTGAAACTTCCTAATTTTGAGGAAGTTTTTGAAGTAGTGTGTGATGCATCTCACGTCAGCATTGGAGGAGTCCTAAGTCAACAAGGTCATCATGTAGCCTTTTTCAGTGAAAAATTGAATGTGTAGTACTCAAAAAAACTCCAAGACACATGTCTTTACCATAATAGGACAAGTGGCAACAATTATCAGTTGGTGCGGAAATGACATCCGACAGAGTTCAACCAGACTAGCATAGATAGCAGTGATAAGCGCAACGCCCCTTGCCGCGACGCCCCTTGGCCGCAACGCCCTCAAGCACAATACCGCGTCAGGGCAAGATACGTCTCCGTCGTATTGGAAGTGACAAAATGGACATTTCACCAAGGTTGGACAAATATGGAATCGCAGAAGTGTGGGGACAACCTCGGCGAAACTCGTCTCCCCCATTGCGGTAGTGGTATCCTCAACTTATTGGACACCGCTGCTCGACTGGCCCACTGGACTAAAATGAGATGTCCCCACCTAGGGATACGGAAGTACAGCCTGCCTCAAGGGAGAACTGAGCAATGGGGGTGGACGAGCACGATTGTCAACTTCGGCCTGGGGCAGGGTCTCGAAGGTTTAGTCTGCTCGAGCAGGCCTTCCAGTGTATGACTCACTATCCACTGGGATGTGCTTGACTGGGATTCGGAGAGACTCCTAAAGTAACTGGGGTTATTGGTCCGGATCAACATATGGGATGATGGGACATGTGGATTGGTGGCTGAAGGACCGAAACTATGTGAGTTTCCTCTATTGGGCACCTCGACAAAGGTCTCGAGGAAGGGTCTAGAGTGGGAAGAAGGACCCCGGGTAGGAGCGCGCTGGGGGCATCGCGGACATGGCCCTCTCGAGGTCATGGTCCCACGGTGACCAGTCGCGGTCATGGACCTTGGGAGCCCGCTCTCACCTTGACTGTTCCTCGGGGCCACGTCCAGGTTGCGTTTGGGAAAACATCACGTCTGCCTAGTTAATGCTGGGATGCATGGCTCGCCGTTAACGGCCACTGGTATCGTCGCGGTCAAGGCAGTTGCGGGTTAGCGCGAGTGGTAGGGGGTCGGGGCGGACAGCTCTTTGGGCAGCCCGACCTGCCCGAGCACTGTGCTATAAATACCCACATTACTTGCCCACTGCGAGGGAGGATTTTCCTGGCTGGTGGGAGCATATTTCACCTACCCTCTGCCCAACTGGTTCGTCCCTTCGTTAACAGGCTGCTCGAGTTCCTTCAATCTCATCCACTTATCCTACTCACCCCCTTCGATTACACTTGGCATAGACACGTGTGTCAACCTTTTTTAACTCCCCACCTACAGAATGAAGCCAAAAGGAAATATTCAACGTATGATCTTGAGTTTTATGTTGTTATACAAATGCTGAATCACTAGAGGCATTATCTGATCCATCAGGAATTCATTTGTTTATGGATCATGATTCATTAAAACACAAACTCTCAGGAAAAATTGAATTCGAAGCATGGAAGGTGAGTGGATTGTTTTCAAGAATTCACATTTGTTCTGAAGCATAAATCGGGAATGAAAAATCGTGTAGTCGATGCTCTTAGCCGCAAGTCACATATCATAAGTGTTTTATCTTCTACGGTTGTTAGGTTTGAAGAAATCAAATCCCACTATCCTTCTGATCCTATTTGTGATTCTATTTTTTTGGAGCTATCTAATAAACCTAAACCAACATTTCAAAAATTGTCTTGTAGATTAGATATATTGTTTCGGGGTACACGACTCTGCATTCCCAATTCTTCTCTATGGGAGCATCTAATCAGAGAAATACACGGGGGTGGTCTCGCTGGGCATTTTGGCAGGGACAAGACACTTGCCATGATGGAAGACAGATTCTATTGGTCGAATATGCAACGGGATGTATCCAAGGTGATTAAGTTCTATCGGACTTGCCAATCGGGAAAGGAAACAAGTCCAATGCTGGTCTTTATACACCACTGCCAGTGCCTTATACACCATGGGATGATATTAGTATTGATTTCATCCTGGGTCTCCCAAAAACTGCACGTGGACATGACTCTATCTTTGTCATTGTAGATAGATTTTCTAAAATGACTCACTTTGTGTCATGCTCTAAATCCTTTGATGCTTCCCGGGTTGTAGGATTATTTGTTCAAGAGATTGTTTATTTACATGGGATTCCTTTGACAATTGTATCGGACAGAGATGTGAATTTTTTTAGTTATTTTTGGAAGACTTTATGGGCAAAAACTAGGAACAAGACTCAAGTTATCTAGTGCTTTCCACCAACAAACAGACAGCCAGACGGAAGTGGTGAATCGCAACTTGGACAATTTGCTCTATTGCTTGATACGTGATCATGTAACTTCTTGGGATTTGATTTTGACGTAGAATTCACATACAATATGTAAAACCCGAGGAAATTTAAACTTTTGAGAAAAATGGCAAAATGGTAAATTGTCACTATGGTACAGGTTGTAAACCTGAAATTTTCTAAAGCTCGGATGACGAAACGGACATCACCGTTGGATTCGTCTCGCGAAACCTAGTTACCCTGTCAAATTTCATTGAATTCCGAGTTAGTCAAATTTTTCGCGTTTTACGAGGCGGTCGAACCTCGGGAGACCCAAAAACGAGATTCTGAATAAGATTTTAAATTTTGGGAAATAAATGACGGCAAGTTAAAATAAAAATATTTTGAACTTGAATCGGAGCGAAATTTAATCGTTTCGGGGCTAAAACGGATCCGGGAAATAAGGGTCGTGTGGCGCATTTAGGGCCAAGTATTTAAAGGGTATTTAAAGGGGAGAAAATCAGATTTTCTCCCCATTTGTTCAGCCGATACACGTGAGAGGAAGAGAGGGAAAGAGCAAAGTTTTCTCCACCTTCTCTCTACGATCTACAACGATTGAGAGCTCAAATCAACTCGAGCCAAGAGAGAAAGTTGTTCTCCTCGCCAAGGACTACAAAACCATACCAAGAAGGTCGGGTTTGGGCGAAATTCGAGGAACGGGATTTTGGGAAGCTAGGGCTTAGAGCTTGAATCGGGTCTTGGAGCTTCCTACGGTCGTTCTTTACGCTTCAAGAAGTAGGGTTTCTTCCTACTAAGGTTTATTCCAAACCTAGAATGTTTTAATGAAATGGGTAGGATGATAGGATGTGTATCTCTTGCCTATTTGTTTGATTTGGGTGAAATGGTTATGGGATTGGGTAAAGATCAATTCTAATTGGATTGGTAATTAGAAGTTTCTAAATGAGATTTCTAGAATTGGGTACATGAAATTAATCCAATGTGAATCTTGGGTTATATAGAATTGTGGGCATGTTATGTGTTTATGTATATGCCTTGAGGAATTTAAGATGTTGATAACATGATTATGTGACAACATGCTTGGAAATTGTTTTATGGAAATTATATGGTTATGATATGATTTTGCCATGAAGTGTGTGAAATGTGTTGTAAATGTTCATATGTTACTCATACCATATTGAACATTGTATTATTGTTGCAATGGGACATCACATTGCATATGCACGGGAACATCGCATTTAGTGGGTGTGTGTGCATGGTGGTTGTCTTCACCAAGTTTGGTGGACGACGAGTGGGCTCGGGTGATACGGGTTGATGACCTAGTCGAGTCTCACGGTTTGCATGGTTGTTAAGGTTGGGGTAGCAAGAAGGGCTAAACTATCCCTCGGGTGAGAGACCCGGTGATTGGATACGCACTCCGTTGGTATATGAGCCCATAAAGTGTGTTGGTGTACGCGGAACCGTTGGTGGAAGTCCATGAATTCCGTGTAGGTTGGGTGACCTTTGGTGTGAGTCCATGAACATCCACCCCTATAAAGACCCTAGAATGAAATGTCATTTGATGTGCAACATAAATGACGGATTGGTACACATTGGCACTTGCATGTGTAGAGGAGCCGGGAAGGGCTCGGTTGATATGCATGAGTGGGTCTCACCTCATTCCATAGCATGACATTGCAAATTCCATCATTGAATATATTTCCTTGCTTGGAATGTTATGAATTGTTGATTTTGGCATGTGAACATTTCATATGCATTTAGGTTGGGGAGTAGCCTCATTAGGAGATACCCTATTGAGCGTGGCTCACCCTTTGTGGGAAAAACATTTCAGGTGCGGGGTTTACATCGGCGGACGGCTCCCATTTCGAGCCTCAAGGTTGAAGAAAGCCGACTTGTGGCTTTTATGGTTATTTTGTAAAGCTTTTGTAAGAATTCCATTTTGATATGTAAATATATGGAATCAATTGTAATAGAACTTGTACAACCATGTTTTATATGGAAATCCTTGTCAAACATGTATTTGATGAATTGGAAAAGGTTTTGAATGGATTGGAAATGAAAAATGGTTGAAAATGGCAAAACTGGGCAGAGAGTACCGGTACAGTATGGTACCGGTACTGTGTACCGATACCCCCTTTTCCAGTAGGTTAACAGTACCGGTACATCGGGGTACCGGTACTGTGTACCGGTACGGTATGATACCGGTACTGTGTACCGGTACACTCTCCAAAATCTACTGATTTTTAAATTGCTTTGCCCTATTTTCAATCTATGTTTTCCCTTCCTCCAATGATGTAAATGGACTATAATGGAGTGTAAATCAAGGTGCGTTGGGTCTTGGTTAAACCAAATGAATAATTGATTTCAATTTACAGTTGTGGGTTATGATTCCGGTTAAAGGAATGTTATTTGACGTGGTGTCGGGTTTAAGGGACATTCACGGATACTTCCGCGGGTTGACAGTTGGTCAACGGTTAATATAGGACCCCCGGATATTGGGGTGTCACACAATAGCTTTGTGAACAGGACTATAGGTATTTCTCCCTTTGAAGCTGTTTTGGGGATGATGCCACGTCAACCTATGGATTTAATTCCCTTAGCCACGAAGAGCCGTGTAAGTGACAATAGAGAAGACTTGGCAAGGCATATTCATACATTACATGAAGAAATCCGCTGGAAGTTATCTATCAATAATATCTACAAGCACCAAGCAGATATTCGTCACAAACACGTTGAGTTCCAGGTGGGAGATAAAGTTCTATTGCGACTCAAACCAGAGTGGTTCCCTCTCCATACTTATCAAAAACTCCATCTGTGACGTGCTGGTCCATTCAAGATTTAAAAACGCTTGGGACAAAATGTGTATTTCTTGGAGCTTCCTTCGGATTTGCATATTAGTCCAATTGTTAACGTGGAAGACCTGCAGTTGTATGAAGGCCACCATGAAAAGTCAGAACCCGTTCCTCTAGTGCCCAAATTTCCCTATTCTCATTCACCTCTTCTATAAAAAGAGGTAGTTCAATAAAATTGAGCAGAGAATGTTTGATCCTAAATTAAAATTGTTCATTTGGTGAGATGCCTGAAGTTTCCTAGCTATGTGTGAGACTCACCAACCCCAACCCCCCCTTTCTTTTTAGTTTTCCCTCGTTGTCTTTGCATTACATCATGATTACTGGCTCAAGTTGGATATGTAATATTGTGTGAGGAATGTAAAACGAACTCACATGAACTGTATTTTGTGTAAAATTTGATGTTATATGAGTTTGGGTGGTTATTGTATGAGATTGGAAGAGTTGAAATTGAGAAAGGATTGAATTGGGGGCAAACTGGGCAATTCTACCGGTAGAACATTGATTATCTACCGGTTGAAGAATTTCAGTAGGCACTTCTACCGGTAGAACGTCAAGTATCTACCGGTGGAAGAATTCCAGTAGGCACTTCTACTAGTAGAACGTTGCGTATCTTCCAGTAGAAGAATTCCAATGGGCTCTTCTACCGGTAGAACGTCGATTATCTACTAGTAGGTCCCCTTAAATTTTCAAAAAATTAAAATACTTTTGTCAAACCTCCGGGCTTTGAGTCATTTTGCTCAAAGGAGGTAAATTGAGTAATATTAAGGATAAATTGATGTATATTAGACTTTGAAATGGTCAAATTATTGAAATGTACACAGGTTATGCGTTTGGGAGTACCCGGTAAAAGGGAGACTCTGTGTTGTTTATGATCTCGGTGAAGGGGATGTTATGTCGTGGTGTTGGGTTGTGCGGTATTCACGGGTATTTTTGCGAGTTGATGAATGATCAACGGGTTGAAAAAGGACCCCCAGATTTAGGGGCGTCACAGAGGAGGGAACAAAAATGTTATTTTAGAGAGAAAAAATTTCCACAAAATGCTCCCCTTCTATGTCATATGACATGTATACGTGGTACAAGCTTTGATCAATTTGAATCACATTAGCTCAAATAAATTCTCAAGGGGACTCGAAGTAAAAATTCGATTTTGGACCTTGAGGTTGAGGTAAATTTGGGTTACCCATTTCTGTTCAATTTTGTTGTATTGGAAGAGTTATTTTCGACCCCTAATACGTCACTAAACCTATACTAAAAAAACAACAATGCAAGGACTAAATTATCCATAAAGGAATAAAACGAGAAATAAACAAGAGTCTTCAGATTTTTAGATGCTCACTTTCTAACAAAAAACAGACAACTAGTCGTCTCTGGTGAGTTTGATAAAATCCACGATAAATACGAACTTTATAATGAAATATAGAGATTTATCGTTATTCACTTGATTAATTAGCATTGAAATGAAGATGAATCAAACATCTCAATCAATAGATTAGACTAATAAAAAGACAGGAAAAAACATATACACATGAGCCAAAGAAAATGCAACAAAATGTATTTACATATAAGCTAGTGAAAAATTGTACTATTCACCATAGAACTAGAAAAGGACTATGATGATCCAGTCTTTTTGCTAAAGACTTTGATGTTGTTTATTATATACATGGTAAATACACTTATATCCATGTTCCCGTTATGCATTCAATTTGTATGTTGCCTACCATTTTCTTCTGCATCTAAGTATTATCTTCTAATTGTTATTTACATATTTTTAGGGCGTGAGATAAATGAAGTGGAGCCTATATTGGATGCATTACCAAAGTTAACAATAAGCTATGGATAAGCAATGCACATGTTATTTTGGTCAATTCAAATATTATCCCAATCACCAAAGAATGAGGTATAGATGATGTTTTGGTATTTAGCCCGAGCTAGGTCTTTGGCGATTTGTAGTTTAGTTCCCATCTCTGTTTTATGCTGTAATTTTGACTTTAAATTGGTTATGGAAGTGATGATCTTATCCTCACTCCTTCTCCACCCTTTGATTTAGGGGTTTTCATCGTTGAATTGTTTATAAGGTCTTTGAGTTAAGTTTATTATAATATTGAATTTACAATATCAATCTACCTGATGCATTGTTACTTAATTTTCACTTAATTTTCAATTAATGTTGCATATGGGTTCTTGGTAATCTTAAAGCTGATTGTTTTGGTTGGTTGGTTAGAAATAGTATTTCTATTGCTAAAATGGAGGTGTTGGTGATGTAGAGCAATTGTGGAAGTGTTGGGATGTTGTGGCAAGGGGTTGGATGATGAGTGGTTGTGGTTGGGTGATCAGTCCGACGGACATTATTTAATTTATATGATAAGATTGAACGAGTTTTGAATCCAAAAACAAAGAGCGACTGATCATTGTAAAACATTCTCCTCCCTCCCCTAATTTCACTGCCCCCTTTGTGTATCCCCCTCTCTCTCTCTTCATCTTCTTCTTCTCTGTCTGATGTCACACCAACGATGACAGCCACTGCCACCCTCCCTCGAGCAACGACATCACGAGGTAACTCTCCCTCTCTTATTCTTTCTCTTCTACTGTCATTCACCCCCCCCCCCCCCCCATCCTCTGTTCGAATCCAACACCACCAACCAAAACCCCACCACCGTCGCCTCACCCCACCTTTGCTGCCCTCCCTCTTTCCCCCCTGCACCCACGTCGCCCCAGACAACACAACTGCACACAACACCCAATTGTTCACATTCCTAAATTGGTTATTGTCTAACCTCTCTCTCAATTGTTCTTGCAGATTGAGTATTTATGGCAGAATGGAGATCAACAAAGAGTCCAACCTATTATGAGAGAGGATACTATGTTCCTGGTTTGAATGTGGTATTGTTTTTTGAACAGGGTTTGAATGTGATATTGAATAGCTTTTTTTTGTGGGATTCAATTATTTGATGCAATTGACTATTTGTTTTGTTTTAGTCCCGATGAAACCAAGTTGTAGTGTATATAACTATATAAGGATGAGACTATTTGCTTAAATATATTAACGGTTGAAGTTTCAAAATTTGTATGCTAAACTATGATGCAAGGATCAAAATTTCGTTTCAGTATATTGTTTCGGTCACCTAGGAAACGGAAACGGAAACGTTTTGATGTATTTTGGAAACGTGTCGACCCGTTTCAGAAACATAATGAAAAAAATAAAAAATTTAAGAATTATTTTTCTAAAACATTGATTTAAATATATCAAAATATCTTGAAATACCTTGAAACATTCCGAAATAATTGTGTAAATGCATTAAAATATTATAATACATCTCAAAATATTATGAAATACCTCAAATTATTAGAATTTCGATTTCATCACTGATTCGTTTCGGTCTTCTTGGAAACGGAAACGTTTCGGATGTTTCGACCGTTTTGAAACGATATTTTGATCATTGCTATGATGTGAAGAAGTTGGTGTTGGATTTGATATATTATAAATTCACCCATTACATATCACAGCTGTATTTATTTTAGGGGAATGTGGGTTGGGGTAAGTTAGCTAATACGACTTGAGTGTTAACAAGTCATACCTAGCTATGTATTGGGAGTTAATTTCCTTTTAGTTTGGTTATTGTAATGTTTTGACACTTTCTAATTGATTAAACAAATAGTTTTTGTGTTTTGATTTGAAGTGTTACAGGTTGCTCTGGCTAGACTCCTCAAGCTGTTTTTATTATAAGTAAATCTCGGAAAGATAGGTTTGCAACCTCATTTGTGGGTCTATTTTGTTTGTGGGTTTGCTACGTTATCCTCTTCATCAAAAGATTCTTAGCCCTGACATTGGTTGGCTGTCAATGCCATTAGATGAAGTTATAGCATATGATGGAGTTTTTTATCTTTTGGAGTTGTGTAAGTCGCTTCCCTGTCTTAACCAAATTGATACGTCATAGCAAATCTATAAGATATTTGGTATGCTAATATGATTATGAAACCAAACGTGATCCTGCCCAAATATTTTAATTTTTGAATCACCCACAATCACATTGTACGAGCATTGGCTTAAAAAAATCAAAATGCATCCTGTGATGCTATACTAACTTCAATTCTATTATGAATATTATGAAACATTTTGTAGTATATGTTTTGTTGGTCAGATTGATATTGATAGTTGTTATTATGTTCTTTTCAGTCGAATATTTGTACTTATTGGCTTGTTTGGAGCTGATTTTTTTAAGTGAAAAGTTGCGGTTTGAAAAGTTTCGTAAAAAATCAGAGTTAAAAAAGTCCTCCAAAATTGTTTGAGATGTTCTTTAAAAAGCTAGAAAAGTTGGAAAAATCCGTTTGAAGTGACTTTTTAGGTTTTTTTTTGGTTTTTTGTGTCAAAATAAAAAAATAATTACATGTATGTATAAATTATATATATAATAGTTCCCAAAATATGAATTTCAATTTTTTTATGTCACTAATAATATTTTATGAATTTAATAAACTAAAAAATTATGTGGGACCCACGACAAAATTCCAAAAAGTCGGAAGAAAATCTCATAAAATTAATTTCTTAAATCAGCCTAAATAAATCGTCTTAGGACCAAAAAGTTGATGCATAAACTGGATCCAAAAGCCAACTCTACTTATCTTACTCTAAAGCCTACAAAATCAACCTATTTCAACCAGCTTCAAACATGCCCATTATGTTCTTGGTAGATTGAGTCAAACATCGAGCAATTGATGGATTGGTTATGTTTTAAAAATTATTTGGGTTGATCTTTCATGATTTTATATTTGGTTTAGATCTTAGCACGATTGTAATAGTTCTTTAGTGTCAATAATTTTTTGAGAAATTCATTATTGTATTAGGTATATTGTTTTTTGTGTAAAGTGATGCTCTCACAGTCAAGCTTTCTTCTTAAGCTAAGCTCAACTCAGCGCTAGGATTACAAAAGGAGGTTTGGTTCTCTCTATTTCTATGCATATTTTTTGTTCTATTGTCAGATCTTGCAATATGGACGCACGTGTGTTTTGTTGTATGTGAATTTTCAGTAGATAAATTCGATAAATATGTGTTTTTGTTAGATGTTTTTCAAAGTCGCATATAGTTTTTGCTATATGTGCATCTTTAATAGATAAAATTATCTTGATGTGAATATGTGCATAATAAATCCTCTAGAATGCAGATTGTAGTTGTATGTATCTCCCCCTTCAGAACCATTCGCATCCTTTGGGCATCCATGGATTTTAGAATTACTCTAGCATCGAAATTGCCATTGATTCATGACTTGTACATGTGATCCATTTTCTATATAACCTTTAAAAATCTCCAAAACTTCAGGCTTTTTAATTTTTGGATACATATGTAATTTTTTTTTTGTGTGTGTGTATATAGACAAATCTAGATGGTGGGCATATATATGAATCTGATGTTGAACCTTGAGATCTTTGGGTGCAATCACCAAAAAGGCCATAAGTTACCTATAATAGTTCTTTTTGATGTATGTGGGCTGGAGACATCCTTGCATCTCCATTGATCATTGTAAAACATTGAAACTAATTGTCATAGTCACACTATCCATGTGTATAGAGAACTTAACAATATTTTTAACCTTGGTTTCTTATTTTGCTGTTAAAGGGTGATGAGTGTATAGTATTGTGTTTGCATTTACTAAAGTTGTATCAAACTGCATTACTTGAATCTGTCTTGGTATACTGCTTGAACTATAGAGTAGTGATCTCTGTGTTAAAAGACACCGAGTACAAATTTTTAGATCTATGCGAATATTATGGTTCTAATTTTTTAGTTGTAGTTTAGGTGACAAAGGCTTCGTCGATTGGATTTGAGCTGGGGTTCCTCTTCAAAGCCAAGGGATGCTCATTTCTTGAAAAAGCGACACATTATAGTTGAATAGTTGTTACTATTTAATTCTATTTATGTAAAACTTTTATTTATTTTTATTCTAATTTCATGCAGTGTTTTCAGTCTACTATCAAGCTACCTCGCGTATGATTCGCATCGAAAATGTTTCTTCTTAGGTAGTGTTTGGTAACCCTGTGTTTTCGTTTTTTTATGTTTTTGTTTTCATTTTATGGCCAAAAAACATGTTTGGTGAATATTTTTGTTTTTTTTTTCAATTGCTTTGTTTTGAAAACGAGGCTAAAATGTGAAAACATCCAAAATGATGTTTTTGAAAACATCAAAAAAACAAACAAACGCACGAGTCTGAAAGGATTTAATGAGGTCTGGGCTTCGATCCTCCTTAGCAACAAAAGATGATTTTTTTGCTTGAGTATAAAAGACCATCTATCTCTTTCACCCCTCTTTCATCTCTCTGTCGTCTCTCTCTCTCTCTCTATGCCAAAAGATGAAGACGAAGCCGAAGGTTCCAGACGCCATCACCATCGCCATCGAATGATCCAGACGCCTTCTCCCCCCTCTCTCTCTGTCGTTCTCGGTCTCTCTCTCTCTCTCTCAACCTTCTCTATTTTGGTGGATGTGATGGATTTTGGGGAGTGGTGGTGGGTTTCGGTAGTGGTTGTGGGGTTGGTTGGCAGTGGTGGATTTTCGGGGATGGGGGTGGGCTTGGGTGATGGTGGGTTTCGGGGATGGGGGTGGCTGTGGGTTTCGGGGTTGGGGGTGGGTTGGGTGGCTATGGGTTTCGGGGTTGGGTGGCTATAGATTTGTGGGTTTCAGCCGATTGGGTTGGATTTCAGGGGGTGATGCTGGGGCTGGGTGGTGGTGGGTTTCAGGGGGGTGGTGCTGGTGGGGGTGGGTTTCGGTGGTGGTGAGTTTCGGGGTGGGGGTGGTGAATTGCAGGGGTTGCTGAGTATTGAAAATGGATTGTGGGGGTAGTTTTCGGTGGTGGTGGGTGTTTGGTGGTGGTTGGTGGTTGGCTGTTTGGTGGTTGGTGGTGGAGTTGGGTGGTGAATTTTGATATAATACCAAACATATTTTTTATTTTTGTTTTTATAATTTTTTAAATATAAATGACTATCAAACATGTTTTATATTTTTAATTTTTATCACAACAAAAATAAAAATGTTACCAAACGCACCCTTAATTGTTAGTTTTTGTTCTTACGTTTTTAGGAGAGATTAGTGATTTGTTTCGAATTTTGAAATTGGATTATGTTGATATTGAGAATGTATGACTGTGAAATTTTTGGCTTGGAGAAGTTTATTATTGGCTTGGAACAAAAAAAGATTGGGTTGCCAAGTTTCAACAATTATTTGTGATTTTTTGTTTGTTATGTAATGTCTTTAGGTACAGACAATTACTAGTACACATATGCAGCACTCCTGACTTTTGAACAGATACACATATACCCTCTTTTGAATCTAGTTTTGTACTTTGATCAAAAAAAAAAAAATCTAGTTTTGTACGTACACATATGCCCCCTTACTTTTGAATCTCCTTTACCTATTACCCATTACTTTGTTCAATTTATTAAATTTATCATATCCCTAATTTCTTGAAAATTGATAACGTGAACTAAATTTTTTTAATTTTTTGTTAGATAGTAGTCCATTGCCCCGCTAAAACAAATTTTTTATTTTTTGATTGAATAAAAAATAATTGAAATGTCATAACCGGTATATATTGACTACATATTTTTGGATGTTTTTGTGTTTTATTGCTCATATTTTATTTAGGATAAATATAAATTAGTTTCATCAAATAATTTAGTCTTAAATTTAATATATCTTCTCATGTTTGGATTTTAAATTTTTTTTTTCTTATTGATTGTGTACATTTGACCCTCTCCAAACCTCAAATAGACAAAAATCTAGCCACTTTGATGAATTTCTTTAGTCCTATTAAACTTGAATATTGTGCGACACTCCAAACCTCAAATAGACAAAAATCTAGCCACTTTGATGAATTTCTTTAGTCCTATTAAACTTGAATATTGGCTCCGCCATCGCACGTATTTATCTCCTAATTTGTGTATATTATCATAGATGTCGCATTTTAGTTAAAAAAGGAAAAACGATGTCTCTCTTGTTGACTATCATGCAAATTACTTACTGAACAATGCTACATGATCTTAAAAAGTAGACTTGATAATTACAACTATTGATTTCACTATACGTCTCAGTATTTATTGGGACTTACTACCTATTCAATAGTGGTGATTATCAAGTTTACTTTTTAAGTCAAGTTTTTAAGTCCATGTAACATTACTCCTACTATACGAGAAGATGTGTGAAAGTTACAAAAACACTGTACAAAACACAACCTTCAAGTTGAGCTGAAAGTTTGATAAAAAAAGTTGAGCTAAAAGTGCTAGAACAAACTCTTTTGCGGAACAAAGAAGCCTGCTTGCCATCACTCCTAGCTAAATGGCTTCTCGGCGAGGAGCCATTCGCAGTTTAGTAGCCTGGTTTGTCTCGTTTTGGGCACCGTCCTCGCCTGAAATTTCCTCTAATGATCGCCCTTTGGTCTCGGTCACTAAAAACGTAAAACAGAACCCAAACATGCTTGTAAGTGCCAAAAAAATCATTATGTGCTTAATTTGGTTAACATTCATGGCGTAGTTCTGCAACACAAATGCTGCGATCATTGCCCCAGCCTTCCCAGAAGCGGCACTCAACGCGTGGCATGTTGATCTCAATCGCGTAGGAAAAAGCTCAGCCGGAAGAACAAAGGTTGTGCTGTTGGGGCCAAAATTCGCAAAAAAGAAGGTCAATCCATACAAAGCTGCAAAGATCCAGTTATTCTCCCTCTCTTTAAGGTAATCATATTTCATTCCCATAATAAGCAAGAAGATGGACATCATGAAGAACCCAACAAGTTGAATGAAGAATCGACCCATGGTTTCAATGAAAAGGACCGTGAACCAGTACCCAGGGAATGTGCCAAGCAATGCAACGACAAACATGGCTCGTGATGTCTCAAACATTTCTCTGAGAGCACTTACATCAACATCTGCTTGAGTGAGGCCTATAGCTGGAAATATGTCTTTTTGAGTTAGGTGTTGGCTATAGTAGGCTATGTCTAAGAAAAACCATGTGCTCATCGTACCAATTAGGTGACGCCCATGGCGTTCAAGGAACGTTCTTGAGAGTAATGGGTAGTTGTTGGCGGCCTTGAACTGTGATAACCTGTCTTGATCTGCTGGAATTTCGATATCAAGAACATGAGCCATGTCGATGGCGGCTTGTGTAGCGTTCCCTTCTATAAGGGCGGTGTAACGACCTGTTTCTGGCATCTTCATCCTCCAATAGTAAGTTAGAAGAGCTGGAAGAGCCCCAAGCATCAACACAATTCGCCATACGTAATCTGCCTCAGGTTCTGTAGAAAAGATTTGGTTTTCAAAGAAGTTTGGTCCTTCATACTTGGATAGGAAGATACTAGAAAGGATCATGGACACTAGCCCAGCAAAGATGATACCGACACCTTGCATGGCAAACACTGCAGCTATAAAAGCCCCACGTGTTTTTTTGTTAGCATATTCAGCCATGATCGTGGCCGAGAGCGGATAATCTCCACCAATACCAAATCCGAGCCAGAATCTGAAAAAACAAAGGGTACCCATCACAGCTTTGGCACTGTAGCCAAAAGAGAGGCCTGAGCAAATGGAACAAATGACCATAAGAATTAGAGTGATACCATAGACTTTTTTTCGACCTAGTTTGTCACCAAGGAAGCCGAAGACTAGCTGACCGATCAAGGTACCAACTAGGGCAACACCAACAACAAAATTGTTAACCATAGGAGGAAGTTTGCCGGGATGCCGACTCGATGGGTCGTAATAATAAAGACGACCCAAGAGTTTGGAGACAGCAGAGATGCAAAAAAGATCATAAGCATCACTGAAGAAGCCCATCCCGGCAATCAAAATGGCAGTGACATGATACCATTGCGTTCGTGCAGTGTCGAGAGCATCAAGCACAGAGAGATTGTATGAGGCCATATTTGCAGGTCATGCTGAACTCATGTCGCTTGCAGCACTATATAGTAAGACATCAAGAAATGTTTTTGTTGTTACCCATAAACATAGGTCTAAACGACTACTTGAATAATAATTTCTGGCAATTGGCATTGTCTATAGGATATTCTTTTTGTTAGCAGAAATCAAGGATATACAGGCTTCTTGTAAGAGCATCAAAATTCAGAAGCTTCTTATAATCTATTTTGCTTCCATATACAAATTAAGGACAACAAAAATCAGGAATAACAGTGAATCAAGTAATTGAGTTGCATTGTATCATATGTGAATCATCCTGTTATTTGGAGGTCAAGTCGAGTACTAGTCAATCCTACACACAACTTAACTACTTAATTAATCAAGTTAGATAAAACAGCATCAAATCAATTCAATCTGTTTATTAACCATATTTTGTTCAGAATAACGCACACAGGCCAATTCGAGCCTTGGGCGACTTAGGCAATCTACCAAGGCCAATTTTTTTTTTTTTTTATGAAGCAACGGTAAACATTATATTTTCTTTAATCACAATTAGATCCTTACTTTTTCCGAAATAGCAATGTAAAATTAAAATATTCAAGAATCAAGAAGGATGATTTTGAATCCTAAAACTACAAAAATCCCAAAAGCCACAGGTGTAGAACTTTAAAATAACATTGGTCATACTACATGAATCTCACTGGTTTTTCTTGGTGGTTGAACTTTTTAAAATAATACAGATGATATAAAAAACAGCTTTTCCTCTTCTATAACAATTGAAGTTAGGCATACTCCATATTACAGTTCTTCTCTCGCCAAGGATCGAAGTTTCGTTTCGAAGTACCGTTTCGGTCAGCTCAAAAACGGAAACGTTTCGGAAACGTTTCGGAAACGCAATGGAAACGCAGAAAAAATATGGAAACACGTGGAAACACGTAGAAACACAAATACAATTCGTTTATTTATAAAGATAAGCTAAATAATTGATTAATTCAACATATTTATTGGGTTAATATCCAATTATACAAGAATAAATTTAAATTGGAGGGAAAAAAATGTTTGACATAAGGCAGAAATCACTTAAATTAGTTTCAAACACTTAATTTTCATCAAATAAACAAATTTTTACATAATGTTAAGGTCTCATGATACACATAAAATGCTAATGAGTATATACTTACATGGCTACATCCATCCCCCTGTGGAGTGTCGAGCAGGCTCATACATCGGTGTAGGCTCTGGGTAGCTACTAAGAGAAACTCCATATGTGACATAAATATGATGACAATAGTTACTCCAACTCATATTATTACGATAATATGCATTATACTCTCTCCCAAACCTCTGATAGTCTGCAATACTACATCCAATCTGTTGGGGAAAGAATGCTCCAGTCCCTGGCCAACCTTCATCTTGTCTATATGAGGAGGATGTCTGGGAGTCATAGCCAGATCCATAACCATATGTTGAGGATCCATGTTCATATCCTCGTGTGTCATACCCCGATCCATAATCATATGAGGGAATGCCATGTCCAGAACCATAACCATATGAAGACGACGAACCATAATTATGGCGTTCACTTCCACTTCCACTTCCACTTCCACTTATACTCATAGTAGAAAAACCATCATTAATCATATCAGCTCCCTGCCTAATAGCATCCATACCATGTGGAGTGATCGGATTTTGAGTACGCTCACGTTGACGATCTCGAGTTGATTTTGAGCGTCGTTCATATTGAAGCATTCGTCGAGAGCCATGATCTTCATCTTGTGTAGCATGTGTAAATCCTTCCTCTACAGTGAATACAATTCCATGTGGACTTTGGCTCCCCATATCTCCATCACCACCACCTCCATCGCCTCCATGTCCATGGCTATCACCACCTCCACTGTCACCATCTCCACTACCACCACCACTATCTTCATCATCATCTTCACCACCATCATCATTGCTATCATCACCATTATGATCATCCTCACTACTACTACTGACAGTGATAGGTTGCTTACGTCTTGGTGGACCTCTCATTAGTCTGTCAAACTCTTCATCATCCATTGCTTTACTTGATCCTTCTCTACTTATTTTGGATCTTGATTTTCGTGGTGGCACAACACCTTGACTTAGACCTACGCCTCCATCGTCATCGGAAAAACGATTTGCCCACGTTGTCAGGAAAGTGTTTGGTCTTGTTGGTTGCCCATCATCATCAAGTTCATCTAAAAGTGCATCACCAGGATCATCTAACCACTCCGAAATACCTTCGTCTTCCTCAAAAACAGTGGTTAAGTCTATAGGTCTGAATTCATACCCTTTTTTGTCCTTCATAAGGTGCTTTAACTTCAACCTCATGTTATATTGTGCAAACACCAGCCTTTCTAACTTTTGATAATTAAGTCGATTCCGCACTTTAGTATGAATGAGAGCAAATGTGCTCCAGTTTCTCTCACAACCACTAGATGAGGCTGTTTGCGACAATATTCTCATAGCAATCCTTCTCAAATTTGGAGCATCAGTGCCATACATAAACCACCATTCAGCTGTACAATAATAAGAAACATATTAAAACCTTAAAGAAAAATATAAATAGAAAATCATGAGAACAAAATATAAGTGTGTAAATAATCTACTTAATTACCTGGATCACTTTTTGTTCTTCCTCTAATTGCAGCTTGGTCAGCAAAACAATACATAGCCTCCCGAAATATTTTTACCTAAATATCATATATATGTTGATGTTATATATTAATTTAGCACATTTATAAACTGAGATTGAAATACTAAAGTATTACCTCCGCAAGTGCTTCAGCAGCCTTGTTTGGATTTGTCTCTAATCTAGACACAACGATCCGAAGCGAACCCAACAAACTTTCTAACACACCAACATCTTCTTCATAATGGAATGTGGGGTTCAAGTAATAAGCTACACAATATAAATAATGATAACACTTATAAATGATAACATCCAAAATGATAATACTTATCAATAATAAAAATATAAATTGGTAAACAATAAGTTTACCTGCCATATGAATATGTTGAATAATTTGTTTTTTCCATCGAGCATCAATGATATCAAGATATTTTTTGCAAGATTTAGGAGCCGCGTCTTTGACAGCTTGTCTTGCTCGTTTCATTGCTTCATATACATATGGCATTGTTGCTTTTCTTTCCTCATCTACCAGTCTTAGAACTTTTGCAATAGGTGTATGCATATTCAACACATTTTTGGCATTCTCCCAAAACTTAGGATTTAGAATCGTCCCTTGAACTCGCTTCCCAACTGGATCCTTTGCTGCCGCAGTCCTAGACCAATCTTCTGAAGTGAACATCCTTTGCAAGCCATTTTTCTGTTCCAAAATACTTTGTAGGGCAATATAATTAGTGGCAAATCTTGTTTGCCCTGGCCGAATCAATTCCCCCGAACAAAATGTTCTCATTATATCCAAGACTCTACTATGATTGTAGATAAAATTGGTCACTCTTTTAGCTTGCTCTAGCACATTTTGAACTGTTTCAATCTTGGAAAAATCATGCAAAATCAAATCCAAAGAGTGGGCAGCACAAGGAGTCCAATATAAGTGTGGTTTTCTTTCCATCAACATTTCACCAGCTTTTTTGTACGCACTTCCATTGTCTGTAATAATCTGAACCACGTATTTTTCTCCAATCTCCTCAACAACAGCCTCCATCAACCCCAAAATATAATTAGCATCCTTGTCATGGCCAGAACTATCAATTGACTTGTGAAACACAACTTTTCCATCACAATATATCAAAAAGTTAATGATAGATAATCTTGTGGTGGATGTCCATCCATCACACATGATTGTCACTCCATAAATCTCCCACTTCTTTTTGAATTGGTCAATGTACTCTTTAAGTTCATCTATCTCACTATCTAGTAATGACCCGCCAATCTCATATGGGGTTGGCCCTTTCACACCAACTCCTGCTAAAGCAATTTCATCAATCATCAATTGGTAAAAATGACCTTGGGCTTTGCTTGGCGGAATATTCTCATAAATGAAATACTTTGCAATAGCATGTTTTGCCGACTTTGCCCACTTTTTGGGATTCCACATATGAGTTAGCTTGGCTTGCTTCACTTCCCTATTCCGATACATTGAAGGATCTATCTCTTCTATCGTGAGATTTTTTTCTTTGCCCATCAACTTTTGTGATTTTCTTGAGAATTTATCCCAAGATTCCTTCACACTATGTGACCGCATCAAACCCCTAGATGTACCACCTTTTTGGATAGATGGTCTAGAACTTCCACCTCTAAAACCTTGCTCGGCCATATGTATATCGCGAATAGATTGTTGTTTTGCATATTCAATATCAGCTCTATATTCTACATCCATATCATCATCTGAATTCTCATCGGAAGAATAAATTTCGATCCCACTCCTCCGCCTTGATCCACCAATTAAATTCTGTCTCATTTTTCTCCGTTCATCAGTTATTTCTGCATTTTCAGTCTTGTTGCGATTCAAGTAATCCCTCATAGCTCTCGCAATTTCAAGAGGACACTTATCACATTGTTCCACATTATTATAACCGCCTGCCAAGTGTTGCTTTAACCGTGACACACCGCCACCCATCATTTTTTTATGGCAGAAATTACACATGACATGTTGTCGATTATCCCCAATTCGTTCGCCGTAGTTCCATCCAATATCACGTTCTTTTTTCTTTTTCTGGGATGATTCAGTAACCACATTCTTCCCCTTTGATGTCATATCTACAATAAATGTCATTACATTATCAAACACATTATATTCATTCTACAAATTAAATATGACATGTATAACACTTTTACTTTATTACCGTAATACTATCATCATTTTCATAAATATTAGTTCTTACTGCTAATATTAGTTCATAATACTTTATTACCTAAAACCCAACCCACTTGTTTCTATAATTTGGCAGCACCACTAAGGTTGGGAATAGTGCATTTCTATATTCATAACACACATTCACTCCACACAAAAAAGAAAAAAGAAAAGATCAAAAACCAAGAAAATGATAAAAAAAAATATATATATGAAACAGATACCTGGAGTTGCTGAACCTAGTTCAATACTTATGAACCTAAGAGCAGTAATTAAATGGAATTATAATGGGGTAGTAAATGTAATTATTCTTAGTTATAAAAAAAAAAAAAGTTAGAAGACCTACGGCAGTGGAATTAAATGTACTGCAAGGGGTACTAAATATAATTATAGTAGGTATTAAATATAATTACATTGAGTATTAAATATAATTACAATAGGGTATTAAATATAATTATTAATACTTATAACTAACAAATTGTAAAAGGCAGAAGAGTAGTAATTAAATGGAACTTTTGCAATGGGGTAGTAAATGTAATTATTCTTAGTTATAACAAAAAAAAAAAAAAGTTAGAAGACCTACGGCAGTGGAATTAAATGTACTGCAAGGGGTATTAAATATAATTATAGTAGGTATTAAATATAATTACATTGAGTATTAAATATAATTACAATAGGGTATTAAATATAATTATTAATACTTATAACTAACAAATTGTAAAAGGCAGAAGAGTAGTAATTAAATGGAACTTTTGCAATGGGGTAGTAAATGTAATTATTCTTAGTTATAACAAAAAAAAAAAAAAAAAAAAAATATAAAAGCAGAAGACCTGCACAGTTAACCACACGAACGACAGAAGAGAGGGCGAGAGGCATCTGCCAAAGCCGAAGGCGAAGGCGATCGCGATCGCGATTGCGATGCCGTGCCGGAGAGAGAGAGAGAGAGAGAGAGAGAGAGAGACAGACAGAGAGAGACGAAGACGAAGAGAAGAACATACCTGTGGAACCTTGGGTAGCTCGTGGTCGCAGCGATGAAGACTGGACAACTCCGAAAACCTAGATCGGCGTGAATAATACTTGGATCAGCTCAAATCTGGAGTGAAGGAGGTAAGTACAGTAGCTTCTCCTTCAATTTTTGCTTCGTCTGGTGCCTTTGTCTGCCTCTTCTCTGGTATTTTCGTTTTTTGGCTTGAAAGACCTACAGTGGACACTCATGTGATTTCTGAGTACGAATCTGCTTTCTGCCTTTTTTTTTTTGGCTTGGACATGTGAACGAATCTGCTTTCTACCCTTTTTGACTGAGCCTCTCTCTCTTTTCTTTTGGCCTGGAGTGAACCGAAAATATGCACTGTTTCGTCGAAACGGTGCTGTTTCGACCGATACGGTCCGAAACATTGCCGTTTCGACCGAAACCCTGGAATTTTTTGATTCAACCACTGTTTCGTGTCGGAGTGTTGAAATTCCGAAACGTTTCGGACGTTTCGGACGTTTCGACACGCAACTTTGATCCTTGTCTCTCGCACAATTTTTCATTCTTAAAACTGCTTCATACATTTTTTCATCACATTGGAAAAGTTGTATCAAATTCAAATGCTATTGATATATTGTACATAGTTTTTGAGATTTTGAGACTTGTATAATGATTGTTGAGATTTATTTACAATTCGTTTTATTCTCAGTGGTTTTCAAGTTGTAATGTTAAATTTGTATTTTGTCAAAATTTTGCCAAAGGGGGAGATTGTTAGGAAATTGATTGTAACTGGCTAATTTTGTGAAGTCTTGTTGTAAATCTCAACCTAATTCCATGGTTAAGATGCTTTAAAGATCAAGTTCCGTAAGCAACAAAGGAAGAATGACATTTAAACTACAAATCCAAATCAAGACTCCTCCAATGCTCCTTCAATGCTTAGGGTAGGGTAGAGGTAATGACCTAGAGACCTATATTCCTTGGCTTATTTATAAACTTAGTATTTATCATTTATAGGCAATATCTGTTTTCTTTGTAATTATTTGTTATTTATAATTAATCTATTATAAAATATTAACATGAAATGTCAAATGGAGAATCAGAATGTAATGCTTCTGAATGGAAATAGAATAAGTTAACAACACAAACGAATCAGAATGCAATATACGTTGAAACTTGAAAGACAATTAAGATTCGATGTCGTGATGGAATGCACATCTCATTTCAACGTTTGGACATAGCAATTTTTTTTTTAATTGGAATAGAATAAAAGGGAAACAAAATTATTGAAGAATAACACTAACCCGGTAATTTCGCTGCATGAAAAACAGTCTTTTACTTCCCTAGAAAAACATACAAACGTTTATTCCAAAGTTAAAATAGTTGTCAGATAGTGCCCCACAGAATCAATAATGAAAAGAAATATGACAATGCCTAGACAGGTGAATATGATACAAATAAATAGGCTGAAGATACAAAGCATAGAAGAAAGAAATGTTGCGCATCTAAACAAAACAAAAAAGCATAGACTACTAGCAATCCTGGACAGATTCCCAGAAACTCAATTGCAAACTTGCATAAAAATTATATTCTCCGCCCCCCCCAAAAAAAATAATAAGAAGGAAAAAAAAAACACAAACACACACACAGAGGTTAAGATGCTTTAAAGATCAAGTTCCGTAAGCAACAAAGGAAGAACGGCATTTAAACTACAAAGCCAAAATCAAGACTCCTCCAATGCACCTTCAATGCTTAGGGTAGGGTAGAGGTAATGACCTAGAGACCTATATTCCTTGGTTTATTTATAAACTTAGTATTTATCATTTATAGGCAATATCTGTTTTCTTTGTAATTATTTGTTATTTATAATTAATCTATTATAAATTATTAACATGAAATGTCAAATGGAGAATCAGAATGTAATGCTTCTGAATGGAAATAGAATAAGTTAACAACACAAACGAATCAGAATGCAATATACATTGAAACTTGAAAGACAATTGAGATTCGATGCCATGATGGAATGCACATCCCATTTCAACGTTTGGACATAGCAATTTTTTTTTATTGGAATAGAATAAAAGGGGAACAAAATTATTGAAGAATAACACTAACCCGGTAATTTCGCTGCATGAAAAACACAATCGTTTACTTCCCTAGAAAAACATACAAACGTTTATTCCAAAGTTATATTAGTTGTCAGATAGTGCCCCACAGAATCAATAATGAAAAGAAATATGACAATGCCTAAACAAGTGAATATGATACAAATAAATAGGCTGAAGATACAAAGCATAGAAGAAAGAAATGTTGCGCATCTAAATAAAAAAGCATAGACTACTAGCAGTCCTGGACAGATTCCCAGAAACTCAACTGCAAACTTGCATAAAAATTATATTCTCCACCCCCCCCCCCCAAAAAAAAAACACACACACACACAAAGGAATAGAATATTCTTTCTGATAACCGACAAGCACCATTCAAGAAAAAGGGGCAATTGACAGAAGGGGTAATTAATTGTACTCCACCATCTAAAAAACAGCGGCAGTAAAGTTTCTTGACATATGGAGTGCTGGAGTGAAGATTTCTGTTGACAAATTAGCAATAAAGAGTAATGCATCTTCAGACAGAGAGTTCACAGTCAGAAAGTATGACCTGAGCAAAATAGCGAAACATGGTTCAAGTAATCAACTCCAAAAATATTAAGACAACTTGTTGAGCTGAGTTACACACAATTACCACATCAGAGAACTGAAGAAGTTCCTCCTCCAATGTTCCATAAAAGATTAAGATTAAAAATAGTACTAATGTAGAACAAGATTGACAATTTCTATTTTATTTTATTATTTCCTAAATTTATAATTTAGTTGGGAATTGTAGTCCTCAATAAATTTAGGGCACATGTCCATATTATGGAAGGACAAGTGGCAGGAATTATCATTTGATATGGCAATGGGGTATGACAGGGTCTAGCCGGATTGGTACGGACAACAGTGCCATGGCAGCATACCAACGCCGCAGCAAGCATCACCAACGCGATGGCACCACAGAGTCGTGGCTGGCGCCAGCGTCACAGAAGGGCAAAACACATCCTCATCACATTGAGAGTAGCAAAACAGACCCTTGACAAAGAACAGACAAGAGTGGCACTGAAGAAGCCTGGGAGAAACCTTGGTATAACTCGTCTCCCCCACTGCGGAAACAAGGAATAGACCCTCCTCAAGGAATATTCGAGCAACGGTGGCGAGTGAGCATGATTGTCAACCTTAGCCTAGGGTAAGGTCTCGAAGGTTTAGTCTGCTCGAATAGGTCTTCCCGTGTCTGGCTCACTGCCCACTAAGACGTGCTTGACTAGAATCTAGAGGGACTCCTAAGGTAATTGAGGTCATTGGTTCGGATCAATATATAAGATAATATGACATGTGGATTGGTGGTTAAAGGACTGAAACTATGTGGGTTTCTTCTATCTGGTACCTTGACAAAGGTCTGGAGGAAGGGTTCAGAGAGAGAAGGAAGACCCCCGAGTAAGAGTGCGTTGAGGGCATCGCGTACATGGCCCTCTCAAAGTTATGGTCCCACGATGACCAGACGCGATCATACCTTGGGAGCCCCATTTCGCCTTAGCTATTGCACACTCCCAAGGGGCCGCGTCCAAGTTGCATTTGAGGAAATGTTATATCCGCCTAATTAATGTTGAGACATATGACTCACGGTTAGTGGTCACTAGTACCGTCACAGTCGAGTCAGTTATGGGTTGGTGCGAGTGTCAGAGGGTCGCGGCAGGCAGCCCAACTTGCCCTGACACTGTGCTATAAATACTCGCATTATTTGCTCACTGTGGGCACGGATTACTACTTGGCTAGTGAGAGCATTTTATTCTATCCACCTACCCTATGCCCAATTGAACTGATTGATCCCTCAATTAATAGTTTGTTCAAGTTCCTTTTATCCCGTCCACCTATCCTACTCATCCTCTTCGATTATTCTTGGCACAGACACGAGTGTCAGCCTCTATTAACTCCCCACCTACAGAAATATTCTAGAGCATAGTTATTAGTATCGTACAATATGCGATACGTATTGTACGATATGCCATGATACACCTGAAAAATGATACGTATCGTGTCTGTATCATTTTTGCACTGTATCGTACAATACACGATACGATACGTCCGATACGTACAATACGGGAAGATTTTTTTTTTGGAGCTGAAATGACATTGTTTTACCTTAGAACTTATTTTTAAATCACTAGCCAGTGAAACAACATCGTTTCAGTGATTATGGATTAAAAAATAAAAATAAAATCTGTTGTTAATGTTGTTCAATTGAATTTAAAATTCCTAATCAATATTAAGGTTGTTCAAGCAGCTGATGTTAGAAGTTTGAATTAAAGGTCTTTAAATTTTAATATTACTGAACAATGTTGAGAACTTGAATAGTTGGTAGAATATTAATGAAATGCTATGTTATTATGAGTCTATGATTTTTTTACAAAGATATATATATAAATTTTATTAACAATTATTTAAAAATTAAAATTGCGCGTATATTACGATACACGATACGATACGATACACTATTTTTGAAAAATAATACTCCTTTCGATACACAATTTGACAACTATGCTCTAGAGTAACCAGAGGCCTAAACCATGTCAGTTTTTATAATTTATTAGATTTGTGTTTTATTTGTTTTTAGTAACTTTATTAAGACTGCGAATTTAGGTCAATTTTGGAGACCTTCAAGGGTTTGGGGATTTCGATAAATTGTTCAATGTATTACGAGTTTTATTCAGTTAATTGAATAATATGTTTTTTCGGAGAGTTTCTCTTATATTTCT
The DNA here is from genome assembly GCA_951799425.1 of Ilex aquifolium. Taxonomy (NCBI): domain Eukaryota; kingdom Viridiplantae; phylum Streptophyta; class Magnoliopsida; order Aquifoliales; family Aquifoliaceae; genus Ilex; species Ilex aquifolium. The sequence goes on along the minus strand of OX637395.1, from coordinate 34,044,565 downwards.
TGTGGATTCAGGCTTATGTGTGTGTTCTATACACATAGAGATGGTGATCTCTTCTTATTTTTTCGTTTATTGCTTTAATTAGTATCAAAGCCTTGACTAACGTGGCATGATTTCTAATCAGCGAAGCGGTGACAACTTTCACCGTAACTGTGATTATGTGAAAATGGTTATTTCGAGATCCAACTTCCTTAGTTCGCAGCGTTTATCCCAACAAGCCCACCGTGAGTCCCATGATTCAATTGCTCGGTCAACATTTAGAACAAACCAAGATGCAAATTGGAATTGGATTCGCAACAATGATAGGGCTCGTGGTCGACCTGTTCGAAATTTCAATCCTATCCCCTTCAGACAACAATATATTTATGATGTAGATCCAAGTGGTAATGATGAAGAAGTGTATGTCACATGTATACTTGATTGTTATGATTATATAGAGGGTATAGTTATGAGTTTAGAAATTTCTTTATGAAACTTAACCTATCCAGTTTTGATGATTACGTTCATAAAGAATATTTTCTAGATTGTTAAGCCAAAGTAGAACAATTCTTTGACTATCATGAAATTCCCGAGGAGAAAAAAGTGGGGCTAGTAGTATATAAATTGAAGGGCCAAGCCTTTGATTGGTGGCAACATGTGAAATTGTCACGTGCAAGCCAACAAAAATCTAAAGTATGTTCTTGGCCAAAGATGAAGCGATTGTTAAAAGCAAGATTTGCACCTTCATATTATGATGCTTATGAAGACAAATGATACAAGTATGGTGCATATTGATTAGTAAGACAACTAAAAGAATTGTGATTAAAGCAGTCAACTCAAGGGAATACAGAGTTACAATCCTTTTCGCATTATAATGATTATTATATGACTCAAGTGTCATACCGACATGATTCAAAGTATCTGCCGATATTGATACGAGTCGTATTCGACTCGACACCTACTGAGACAATGCCGTTACATGATATTTATAAGCCTCGACTCTTGCACGACTTGTCCGGGTTACCCGAGTTGTATTCGAGTCAATCCCGAGTAGCCAAGTTATCGCTACCAAATCGAACGATACGGTTCTGCAACGCCATGATATGATCTGAATCTCTCGTCACTAATGAAACACGGATACAGATACGAGGATACGACAAAATCTCAAAAAATAAGATACGGGTACGACAAAGATACAACTATTTAAAATAATATATTTTTATATATATAATAACATTAATAATAAAATTGAGTAATTAATTAATATTTTATAAAGGACAAATGAACTAATATTACATTTGATTAGTTGGCTAATATGTTATGGACAGTGGCTAAACCAAATTAGGTAGTGGGTAACAACTAACAAGGTATGATAGTAATTTAACATAAAATATAAGAAGTTCAAGGGTTACTTATAAATTGTAATTTAGCAAGTAGGGCAAAGAAAAAAAGAAAAGAAAACATTAGGGGCTGAAAAGCAATTAGGGCAAGCCCTTACTAGAAAAAAAAAAGAAAAAAAAAGACGTTTTGTTGCTTTTCAGCAAATAGGGCAAGCCACAGGAGCAGAAGCGTCGAGATCTCAGGCATCAGAGAGAAAGAGAGAGTGGCCGAAGAAGAAGAGAGATTTGAAGACAACAAACCTACTCAAAGAGGAGGAGATCTGTGGCTATAGCTGATTATGTCTATATCGTCTTCTTTTTCTCTTTTTTTTTCTCCAGGTTTCAACATATATCTATGGTTGTGGTCGTATCCCGCTGTATCACCCCCATATCCTAGCTGTATCAGTCCACAACAAATGCTTTTTCACTGTTCAGGACACTTGTAGAAGTATCGGACACATGTCTGGCCATGTCCCACGCGCATCCGTATCGGACACATGTCTGACACCGTCACGTCGACCCCTCGAGGAGTATCTGTGCTTCCTAGCTCGTCATGTTCAATACTTTCTTTTAGATCGTATCGCCTAATACCGCGACGCAACAACCAATGTGTCTCAAAACTCTCCGAATCGATGCCCAATACTACAACCTTGAACTATGTGTATCGAAGCCATATGAGTGGAGATTTTTCTGACACTTGGAGTAGTAAGAAAATTAATGAAAAAGAATATTCCAATTCTATCATGCTTCAAAATTATATAGGTTCAAAGAAGTAAAAAATTGATAGATATCAAGAAGAGAAGATTGAAGACGAAGATAAAGGCAAATGGGTTTATGGTGATGAAGAAGAGCCTCTTGAAGGTTATCAAGTAGAAGGTAAATCTTCAGGAGAAGGTAAACAACAAGGTTTTGAATGTTTATGATGAACCAAGTAGTTCGTTAGCTCTTAGAGGTGTCCAAATCTAGATACTATTGAAGGGTTGCAAGGAAACATGACTAGTCAACTTGCTTAAAAGCAAAATGCATGTATTTGAGATTCACATGGAAGCAAATGTTGCAAACCAAATAGCAAGCAAGCACTTGACCATCCAATGGTCATGATGTTAAGACTCGGTATGAATATTGTGAACATGAGTATGGTGGTGAGCAAAATCCTTCTTGCAGTAGTATTTTCTTTGGTTACTTAGTTCTTGTGGATAGTGAAGTTGAGCATAATGTGACTGACGCATGAAGAATCTATTGAAAAATATCACATCTTCGACTTGCTGGAGAATTTTCACCTTGATAATTTTGAACAGTTAGATGACAATATTTTTCACATTGATTTTATTGACTATCACGAGAGTTGAAGCGATAAAATGAGTGTGCAATATGGATTTGTCAATAGAGTTAAATCTGGTTATAAAACAAAAGTTGACATTGAGTTGACTTTACTAAATCTTTGCAAATAAATTTTTTAAGCTATGTTGTGTTACCGAATAATGTTGAATAGGAGATTATTTTATCAGTTTTTTAGGGCATATAAAATTCACATAGGAGAATATTTAATAAGAACAATCTGAAGTATAAACTTGATGCAGACAAAAGAAGTCTTACCAAATTGTTTCAAACAATGGAAACTTGAGAACGAGTTTTTTTTTTAAAAGGAGTGGTCTGTTGTAGAACAAGATTGATAATTTCTATATTTCTATTTTATTTTATTATTTCTTAAATTTAGAATTGAGTTAGAAATATTCTAGAGTAATTAATTGCCTAAACCATGTCAATTTTCCTAATTTATTAGACATGTGTTTAATTGTGTTTAGAAACTTTACTAACACTTGGAATTTAGTTCGTTTTGGAAACCTTCCGTATATCCTTTTAGAGAGTTTCTCTTATTCTTCATGTAGATTTAGACTTGTGTGTGTTCTATACACTTAGAGACGGTGACATCTTCGTATTTTTCTATTTACCGCTGCATCAAGTATAAATCCAATTCAGATTTGGATAAAAGACGAAAGAGATGTTTCTAGGCTTTAGGTTTAACAAAAGGACAAAATACCTTCTAGAATATCTCTTCTCCAAAGCTCCCCCTTATTCCAGCTGTAACAACTCAAAAATATGACTCCTATCATTAAGAGCATCTCCAATACTTACTCAAACCTAAATTTGAATAAAAACACGCTAAAAACAATCGACAGTCTTTCATTCAAACTCATACCAAATAGAGAGAGATTCATTTTTTTACTCAAATGAAAGGAGACTCAAACCTTTACTTAATCTGTAATTGTCAGATTTCACACTTCAATGGTCTATTTCACCCTTATTTAAAATTGGATTTGTCTATATTTAAATTTAAGATGTCCCCCTTTAAATTTGAGTTTCTCCATTGGAATGCTTTGTATCAATTCAAGCTTTTTACTCATATGTTACTAAAATTTGAATCAAGGATGGAAGTGGAGATGGCCTAACTAGTAGCAGTATTTTTTTTTTTAAAAGGAAAATTGAGGGTAAGCTACAAACCAGATGGAAGTGTTTGAGCAACATCAGCTCTAAAGTCAAGAATGAAGAGATGGTGGAACAAAAGCAACTCTGCCACCCCAAGGATTCTGCTATTATATTGACATGAACTGCTCTTGCCAAAAAAATTTACTGATAAAAAATGTTCTGTAGACAAGGAAGAATTTGCAATCTACTTACAACACATGTTAAAGTCTTGTTTGATGAAACTAAATGCCTAGTTTTAAGTGCTAAATGTTAGTTTTCTAATAGGGAAACTGCTTAGTATATATTGAAATTGAAACACAGGATTGGATCAAACTATTAGATTGGCAGATGGTGCTGATCTATAATAAAAATTTAGTTTTCTAATTGTGTTTACCTTCTACCACCCCACTGCCACTACTCTATCCCCACAACCACCACAATACTGTTGTCACTGGCCCACACACACCACCATTGTCGCTAGCACCACAACTCCACCATTCCATTGCCACTATCACCATCTTTGCCCCCACCATGATGCCACCACCACTACTACCATGGTGATGATGGTACCAGTGGCTGTATTTGGTCGCGATAATGATGATACGGTGGTGGGGATAGTGGTAATGGTTGTGGTGGGATGGTACTAATGAGGTGGTTGTATCAGTGTGATGGTGGTCTCGACGATGATAAAGTAACAGTGGAGTGGGGTGGGGTAGTGCAGTGGTAATAAGATGGGGGTGGCAGGGGCAATGGAGTGATAAAAGTGGTGGTGTTTGTGGTTTTAGTCGTGGCAACGGCAGCAGGTGGGTGTCAGGGTGTGGATGGTTGAAATTAGGGCATAAGACATATTGTGATCAAAATATTTGCGGACAATTGATCCATCATGAGGATTTTATAAATCTTTATTCAATAGCTTATTCAACATTTAGTGGTACACAAGATACCTGCTACTTAAAATTTTTGTTTATTTTAAAGAGGTACTTCAATTTTTAAGTGATATGAATTTCAGCTATGTGCACAATATTTTCAGTTTTAAGTGCTGAATTTGCGGCTGATTGTATTATGACTTGCAATTTGTATTAGTGCAGAAAGATGGACACCAGAAAACCAGTATACATGGGAACAATAAAATCCCACCAAAACCAAGCAAAACCACTTCAATTAAATTCTCCAAATGTGGACACAAACCCCAAAATGTAAGGCAAACAAAATGCAAACAAGTTCAATTTTTAGTACAGAGATCCTCCAATAATTACCTTTCTTCCAATAATTACCTTTCTTCCTTGTGACCAAGTTCAGTATCAATGAAATCAAAAGGAAAATAGATATCCAGAAAACCAAATTCTTTCCAGATTGGATTTAAACAACAAAAACTACAATTTCAACACCAAATACCAACAAAATAAAGAACTGTTACCCAAACCTTCAAAAGCATTAAATCCAGGCTTAAACCAATGATTATCAAAAAGAAAACAGCAAACCTACCAACCATCTCTTCTACGTCCCCCCATCAAACAAACAAATGAGAAAATTCAAGGTAATTCTAGCCAACATATAAAGACATAATGAACTATCCACATAGCATTACCTGCCGCACTTTGAGCGCCTGGCCTCCACCCCTCATCTATTCATCACCTTCAACCTCACCACATGCTCTCTTGACTGCACAGTTGTCAAACCCATACTCCTATACCTGAGAATGAAGACACACATTCCTGTCAACCTAAGGTTGGGTATAGTTTGTTACGGAGAGGTCAAAGAAAAGGAGATCAGGACCTTGACCTTGAGGCCAGTGCAACAGAGATGGCAAGCTCAGTTGCATGGGAGTGGTTTTTGGTGATAATAGCAGATACATTTAGGCCTATAAACGGATCTCGTATACAGAATCTAATCTGACATAGGTCTAACTCTTAGCAGCCGTATGCTCCCTCACCGCTTCCAGGCTGCTGAAAGGATGACCTCTTTGATTGCAGTACAAAGAAATGAGGTCCCTTGTTAACCTGAAAAATAGAACAGAAAGATGGGCGGTGAAATAACTATTACAAGGCAAAAAAATTTTCAAATAAAATATTGACTAATAACAGTAATGATCAGTAAAAAGCCTTTATATCCAAAAAAGTAATATGCATCTTACCTTCTGGCCAAGATAAGTAAGAAAGCTTCTTTGCTTCCATCATCTTTCTATTGTGTTATGCTCTAGATCACACATAAAAGCAACAAGATGGATTCACACTTCAAATCCATCATCACATCGTGTCATCATCCATATCATCATTAGAGGCAAGCTCATGTACATCCAAATGATTCAACCATATTGTGGCTATGCCAACCACGTCTTCCTTGGGGTCAACCTCTTCCCATTCACCTTCTTTGCTTTCTTCACTGCCTCGCTGTGTTGATTGTGAAGATGATACACAACACTCAGGTGGAATCGACCTGATTACCTTACTTCCATCATCTTGATTTCCCTGGAAGCCCACACTGTGGCTTCAAGATTTAAGATGCTGAACATGAGCCTGGAATCAGTTGGCATCAACACTCTTCTTATGGGTTAGTAGATAGAAATTTACATAACAAGAGAAAGAATTGGAAAATGCAGAGTGCTGGTAGGTTGACTGAGAGCCTGCAAACTGCAGATGAACTGAAAATGGGCACTAAGATGAAGTAAAAAATTGGTAAATGACTAGTTATAAATTCTATTTCCCTCATTCAGATTACCATACACCAGAGGATCCATACCCCGTGACAGACAGGAAAAAACCTTCCATTTGAACACCAGTTCATTATTTAGAGTTTACAAACATTATCAGATCCCAAAATCCTCAATGTGCCGGAAAACATTTGCACATTATTATATCTTTCGCTTGATCTTTTTCCATTTCTAGATGAAGGTTTTGTGTATGCCATGTATATAATTAAGGAATGAAATTCATTCATACTGTGTTTTTACTTATCCATTCATTTTTCAAAAAGAAGAGACTTACCACTTGAATTAACGGTCACAAGACAATAAACAGTGCAGTTGAAGCTCAATAATATGACTTGCAACACAACTTTGTTTAACATTTAAGTCCTTTTTGCCATACCTAACAGATGGCTCAATCGCGAAAAATAAGGTACAACAATGATGACTTACTAAGATCTCAGTCGCCGTTACTTTTGTGCTTTACAAGACAACCAACCAAGAAAAAAATAGATGGGCCAAAACAAAATAGGATTTACAACCATCCCTCAAAATGATAGTACAAGAATATGAGCCAGATGCTGGTAGTTGCATTCTTAATAGTTTTGAATTACAATGCCAAGTGCACCAACATTATTGATTACTAGACCTGTGAAATCATAACTCAACTGGCAAGTGGGGCACAAACTTGAACAGGAACATACAATTTTCCATGTACTCCTGTCACTATCTAACAGTTTGAAACCAGAGGCATCTTACCCAAATTTGGTTCAAATGTCTCCTTGACTCGACTCAAGCTTTAAACCCAACTTCTTTAGGAGTCACTTCATAAGTCTCTGTTCACCTAGCTCCAAACTTCACTTGGAAAACAGTCCTATAGCTCTCAAGGCACCTATTTCTGATTGTCCTTTTTCTTCAGCGAACCACTTAGAGCGGCTTTAGCGGTCATCCATTCTCTCATGGAAGCAGCGCTCCTCATGAAAGAGCAAGTTTCCCCAATTTTCAAGTTTGCCGTTGATGAATGCTTCGGCACTGAAATGGGGTTCTTCACAAAAGTTGGACCAGAAACCTCAATATTCTTTGTGACAGTCTCAGATTTCTTTTCATGATTAGTCTGCTCAACATAAACACCAGTAGGGCTCTGCTCTCCATTGGAACCACACGGAACTGTAAGATGTTCTGCGTATACTCCTAAAGCTTTAGAAGAATCTCCTATAGATTCATCTCCATTTGACTTGATTAAATTGCAATGTTCACTATCCATCGAATTTGCAGCATCCGTGCTGTTGGACTGTACTGGCTCTTTGTTTCGTAAACCCAAGTCGGGCAAAATTTGGGTTATGCTGAATGAACGTCTGTTTGCATCACCAACCAGTTGTGTCCATGAGGATTCTTTTAGCCATGAAGCACCTCTGGCAGATTTACCTGCAGCCACCTTTGACTGAGCAGCTGGAGCTTCAGCAAGGTATTTCAGCTCTTTTGATTGGCCTGATTGGCTTTCCAAAATCCCACGCTTTACATGTTCCTGTTTTTTCTCTTCAGTATGGTAGGGCACATTCAGACCATGAGCTCTTGGTAATTCGTCTTTAATAGCAACACTTGGTAGTATTTGTGACATGTGGAATGTAGTGCTGCCCCTGTCACCAACCAGATCTCTCCATTTAGACTTCTGTGACCATGAAAGATTGCTGGTTGACTGCTGGGTACCTAATCCTGATTTCATGCTTTGAACTTGTATGTCAGTCGCTGACTCGTTTGGATGGGTTCGCGGAGTCCCCTTGGTTTTGGAGATAGCAGACACAATTTCAATTTCATCACTCTCTTCACTGAGATGTAGTTTTTGCTTCTTATGTAGTTTTTCCTTCTTATTAATGGTTATAATGTTCCTTTTCTTACTCTCATGTGTTTTTGAAGCTGGTGTACCTTCTTCAGAAGGTTCTGGACCATTAAATCTTAACTCCTGCACATCCAAAAAAGATAAGAGAGAGAAAGTCAGGGTTTTAACAAATCAGGTGAAACTCCACAGTCCACACACAAAATGAAATTGCACACACACAAGAGCACTGCACCTATTAAACATTAAAGCACACCTGAGTTGCAGTTTTTTTTTCCCTTCTTTGGCTCCCTAACAAAGTCAATCTGTCGTCTCCCCCAGCCACCATGTTTATTATGAGGTTATCTTCATCACTCACATGATCTTCCTCAGTCTCATTACCTAACCCACCATCCACTGAGTTGAAAGAATTGTCCCCTTCCTTAGCCAGTCCAGCATGACTAAATGCACCCTTCGAACAATTATCACTCTCAAAGAGCTTGCTCATCACTGATCTCATTATGTTAATCTCTTCATCTTTTATCCCTCCATTCCCTGTTTCCACAACACAAGGTGGTTTTTCGTTGCCCATGTGACAAGGATCAGAATGCTCCTCACAATCACAAAAATGGTTTGGGAGAGAAGGCACTTCAACGCGTTGGAAACTGTATTTGTGCTTGCCAGTTCCACTGAAAGGCACTGATTTCACCTAGAAAGGAGTACTGCTGTGGTCAGAATTAGCATCAAGTAAGAGTTGAAACTCTGATACAGAAAGCATCATCATATTCCACAACTAAAAGTCTAATGCAAGGCAAAAAAGGTAGTACCCAAGGGCGTACACATGCATGTGTGCGCACAGGGGGTGTGAAGGTGGGCGTGACTCACCTTATTTAGTTTGGGAAAGAAAATCCGAAGCTGCATCTTTTCTGTGTTAGGGACTTTATTTGGCTTTTCCATAGAACTAAAGTTTTCAGCTGCATCAACACTATAACTAGATGCTTTATTTGCAAGTTCAGCATCTTCTTCCCACTCACGCCTCAGGCGAAGAAGATGGTGTTCTTTTGCCTTCTCAAGTCTAAGCCTCCCTCCTTTCCACATGCAACCATTATACTGTAGAGTTGCATGTTAAATGACAAGCATAAGCAGCAATATCTAGTACACATGAAAAATATGTTCAACCTTCAAGCTTCTAAGAAACTAATAAAAGACCAGGCAGCACACACACAGAGGGAAGGGAACATTAAAAAAAAAAAAAACAGGACTTCAGCATAAAAAAGGTTACTCTTCCAACTTTCAAAGAAGGATAAAACTGTAGTCTATCAGTATATATTCCCTTATCATCACTTGTTCCATAATTCAAATGCGCATAATTACATTTTTCCTTTTCCCCATTCTTCCCAACTCTTTTGAAAATGAATCGCTCGGTTTTGTAATACTCCTGACCATACTTCATTGGATCAGAACCAAACAAAGTAACCAAAAAAAGCAAATCAAAGCTAGTTGGGGTCCAATATGATAGTTCCAAAACATGGTACACTTTATACCGGAACACAAAATTAAAGATCCAAAACACTTTTTAGCTATATCGTCCTATAACTCTTTTCTTCACAGGAACACACACATAAAATGGTGACCTGACATTTAATAAGGCATAGCTTCTTAGCTACAAATAGAACTACTTTTTGTTGCCCTTATTGGATTCACTTATGAAACAAGACTTAATAAAATATACAGTAAACATACAACAAATATTCACATAATAGTTTGAGTATATCAAACTTGTAAAAGACACTTTTGTATTATAATGGTGAGAATTAAACAATAGTTTAGTGTCCAATGACTTTGCATTTAAAGAAAGTAAAACTGCCATTTTAAGGTAAAATAAAGACTAATAGCGTCAAAGGAGCACACCCATGCACCCAAAATGATACATGGCAAAGGATACCTAAACTACATACAAGACATCAAAAGATTATGAGAACATTGGGACCTAAAGACAGCCAAAGAGGTACATATCGTTATCTCCTAGAACTCCCAGAAAATAACCAAACCTCCCTAAAAACAAAGCCTTCCTCTTTTGCAATCACCCTCATAAACCATCATCACCGCTATGTACATACCTCCATTTTGGTTTACACCATTGCAAGCTAATTCTGGTCTTTAATCTACCAAGGTAACTCATCTGCATAACTTGATGTTCCCTCTTCTTTTGGAATGCTTCCTTCCTAAACAGAGCCAAACACTTTTTCGGATTCCCACTGACTTATTTATACATCATCTAGTAGCACCATGTACCAAGGTAAACTTCCATCGTTTAGTGAATGAACCCTCCCCCAAACAAATCAAGATAACACTAATAAGATTGCATAAATAATTCTCCACCTAGAGGGTTTGTGTCTTTTGTTTTACAATTTCCATCCAAAGGAGCATTGGGCACGTGTTTCAAACTAAAATCTCATTTTTAATTATGAACACGAGCAAAGAGTATCGATATATGTCTGAGAGTGTCCGAATAGTGTTAAGTGTCAAACACGGATACGTCAACTTATTAAGAGTATTTGTGCTTCTTGGTTGATAAGCTTTCAATGCAAACTCCAGTTGTGCCAAGTGCTAATAATCCTTGTTAATGTGTCACTTACCATACGACTACTTTGTAGTCTTCGTGAGTTGATTTGGATTCAATGTCAGCTAAACATTGCATGCTTCACAATTTCCATCACAAAACTTTCTTCTAGCTCCCAAGTACCAGGTAGTAGAATGTAGCTCTCCGAGACTCCCTATTACTACTTTTCCTTCAAGTTTCATAATTTGTAAAAACATGCAGAGTAACGGTGTTTCAGCATCACCCAAATGACTGCATGCATTTTGAAGTTCAAGATATCCCCTCTAAATTTGTGAGAACAACCTATAGATTTTTGTAGTCGAAAATTTTCAATGAAATAAAAAAAAGCAAGATTAGATGCACAACACCACCGACAATGTAAAAGCAAGCAGGAGCGGAGCCACACGGGAAGTTATCCCCACTCAATTTAGCGATTCAAGTTGTGGAAACATCTCACATGTAGGGTAACGCCTGACCATCCCGGGAACCCCTGCTTTTTTATTATTATTATTATTGGTTCAAATTAATCTTACTATTTTTAAAAGAGAAATGTTATTTGAACATAATTTAGGGATCTAATTTGGGGATATAATATATTGCTATCATTAAATGCAATCTTTTTGCTAATTCAAAGGTAGCATTGCATTAAGCCTCTAAATTAGGCCTATGAATTAAGTACACGTAGTATTTTTATTGCTAAAAATTGCCCCACTATGCCAAATTTCTAGCTCTGCCCCTGAAAGCAAGCACCATTGCCGAGAACCGGGATTAGGATTTTCTGGGCTAAGCAAGTTTTATTGAGCAGCCATACCATAAATGATCATAAACTAAACAGGCTTTGTCAACCCACCCCATCCAACATTTCAACAACAAAATGAATACATCAATTCAAAGAACATGAAATTTGAATACCAAACGTTTGCATAATGCCAATGTTTCCGAGCTTTGATTTAATTATCTCAGAAGATAAAAAGCGAAGAATCAAAGGGAAAAGAGAGAGCACCGTGCTAAAGAGCTTGGCAAGGGCTTTCTCGGAAGAGGGAAGAAAATCCAAGTAAGCGAAGCTGCGACCATTCGTGCGAACTATATCTGCGGACTCCACTTTCCCCAATGGAGAGAATGTTTTGATTAAATCATTTTCTGTAACGCTCAATCCCAGTCCCCCTATGTATATCCTCATCATCCTCTTTGTTGCTGCTGTGCCATCAATATCAGCCTTATTGTTATTCTTCTTTTCTTCTACTTCCCTTCCCATATTCTCCGAATCAAAACCTCCTCAGGAAAAACTGTGTACCGCAGCGGCAAAACCCTAGGAAAAGAGTTTTCTATGAAAGAACTCCGAGCAGAGAGTCTGAGATTGCACCTCAATTAGGCTCACATGGGCCTTAGTAGTCGGATCGTGGGTATTTTGGTCCAACTAGTTATGGGCTCAAATGTTAGGGAGAATTACACTCAGATTCTTTAAGGTTTGTCACTTAATCACTCCAACCCCTTGATATTTAAAATATTATACAAAACCCACTGAAGTTTGTACGCATGTAATACTTAGACCCGATCGTCAATGTCCGTTAGTAAATTTCATTCAGACCCCCTAAAGTATGTAGGCGTATAATACTTCGACCCCTCAAGTTTGAAATATTATAGTTAGACCAAAAATACTCCAATCAAAAATAGAATATCAAATATTTTAAATTTTACAACTAAAATTCATATTCTATTATGACATTTATTGAAATAAATTAAAAATTAAAAATATAATTTTTTCTTAAAAAATCATAATTAATATACAATTATACTATTTATTAGAATTTTATTTGGTCGTTTAAACGATCAAATTAAACTACCAAATTACTCCCATTAAAGTTAAAATATATTGTGTCCATTACAGTTTAACCTCTTATTTATTTTTTTAGTTTTATTCCAATAGATAATATAATTATATACTAATTATAATTTTTTAAGAAAAAAATTAAATTTTTATTTTTGATTTTATTTTAATAAATAACATAATAGAATATGAATTTTTGTTGTAAAATTCATGTTCTATAATGAATGATTTAGTCCCCTTGTTTGATTTTTTAATTTTATTCTAATAGATAGTATAATTGTATATTAATTACAATTTTTTAAGAAAAAATTAGTTTTTTATTTTTTATTTTATTTCAATAAATGATACAATAGAACATGAAATTTTGTTATAAAATTTAAAATATTTGATATTCTATCTTGGATTTGAGTATTTTTTGTTTAAATATAACATTTTGAACTCGAGAGCTCTAACTATTATATGTCTACAAACTTTAAGAGGGTCTAGACGTAATTTACTAACAGATATACTAACGGATATTTGATGACAGATGGTCTAAGTGTTAGGCGTTTACAAATCTCAGGGGACTTGTGTGTAATATTTTAAATATTAGGGGTTTGAGTGATTAAGTGACAAAACTCAAGTAATCTAGGTGTAATTATCCCCAAAATGTTATAATTGACCCTTAAAACATATTTGATGTTGTTAATATTTGATGTTACTATTTTTTTTAATTTTGAATATTACTATTTTTTGTTTTGAGTGTTACTATTTATGTCATATATATATATGGTCATAATCTATATATGTATATACCGATAGATATAAGAGAGAAAAAAAATTTTAATATTAGTATTTAGGAGTACTTAGTTTTTAAATTTGTTTTAATTAAATATAACTAATAGGAGTATTTTGGACAATAGATATCGAAATAGACTTATTCACAAACAAAGAATTTGAGTGAATTTAAGTCCAATTAAGTATTGAAAATTAGACTGCCTTCCAAAATTTTCTTATTTTTTATTTTGCAAATATAAAGTAAAAAAAGCAATTTAGGGATATATGCAACTTCAATTATTTTTCTATATAAAGATAAATAATTCTATGAGAGCATAGGTGATTGTTCAAACAAAAAACATATAGGTGTTATTTTTTTTATTCATTAATAATAGAATAGAGAGTGAGTTTTGATCTCCAAATGTAGAGATTCAAATTAGGATTTGTATTTTAACTAGTCTAAATAGAGAGACAATGAAAATGATTTTTAATGGTATTGACTATCTAAAATAAAAAACTGAGTAAAAATAGAGAGACTATTAAAAATACTCTAACATGAACTGTCAGTCGTTAAATATATCGAGACATATTATGTTCCGAACTATGCTTAGTCCAAAAAAATTAGAAGCAAGGAGTAAAAGTAGGGCTGTTAATCAAGCCAAGCTTGAACATTATTTAAGGCTCGTTTATGTGTTAATTGTTAAACGAGCCAGCTCGTTTATGTGTAAATTAGGCTTGACAAAGGCTCGAATTCAGCTCGATTAACAGCCCTAAGTAAAAGGATAGCCCAACCTAACCACCAAATGACAATTGAATATTTTTTTTTATTTGCGACTACTATAGTGGCTTACATTTGTGATTTATTTCATTTTAGAGGGGGATAATTCTTATATAGTTTTAACTTCTATCATATCTATTGGGTGGTTGAGCATTTTTCTATCACTCGTTAACCCCTTCAAAACTTAAAAATCTCACATTGCACCATAAATTTTCTCCATGTAAAAATTTAACTCAATAAATAAACATTTAGTTTACAAAACCTAAAAGCTTTAAGTGTCATTTAATGTTACTAGCAATTTACCACGTGCGTTGCACGTGAATAATTTTCGAATATAAAATATTAATAAAAAGTTTTAGGTATATATGTAACTAAATTAAATATCATCTCAAGTTTATAAAAATTAAGTTTTTATCACTCGTATTATACTGTAGAATTCTAAAAAAATTTGTCTATTCCCAATGATTCGTTATTCTAACTATAAAAAACAAAGATAAAAATAATTCATTTGATTAGATTTCAACTTATAATTTAGTGAATAAAATAATAATAATTGTCAATATCCTAATAAATGCTTATTTTTTAAGAGTAACATAATCAACTAAATTTTTTTATAGATATTAATATTTATACATAAAAAATAAAGAATTAAAAGAGATGTTAGAGATAATTTGAAGATTTAAACATATCAGGATATGATGGCAATTTAGATATTTAACTATGTAATGATAATGTAGTATTTAAAATTCTTTATAAGGGTAAAATAGTGAATTAAAAAATTTTCATGTTAAGGTACTTTTATTAATAGTATAGATATAGATTATAGACAAAGCAACCAAATACCGTATAGTTGTTAGGAGATATCACTCTTTTAACTTTTTACAATCAAAAGATCAATCCGAGACTTTTTATCTTTGACTGGACCAAGTATAATTTGTAAAATGTCAGTGGGGGTAAAATGTCATTAACCCACAATTAAAAGTTGCTTTTTGATGTGCAAGTTAAATAGACTTGTGATGATGTTAACGAAGAGATTCATGTTTGGTTTACTGATCAATTAAACAGCTCTACACAGGTTTTCAATTCCAAGAGCAAGAAAGTTTTGGTCATTACAAAAGAAGTGAACAACCTCCCAAGTCCATTGCATCTCTCAATCAAAATTCTCCTTTCACTCTTTAGCCACCTTTTTTTTGAGCTGTCTGCTTTCTACACCCCTAGAATATCTTTCACACCGATCGATCTGCAAATTCATGGAGAAACCAGCTAGCTCATACGATTAGACATCAAGGGTTACTATCTCGAGGTTCTAAGTTTGTCCATTGCAAGAGAATCCAAATTTACCCAACACGCATAATTTGGAAATGATTATACGAATCCAATGTACACATGCTACAAAACATTCACTATTATCCCCAAAAAAGAGAGAAAAAAAAAAACCATAGGAGGGTATTTTTCACCTTACAGCAAGAAGTAGCTTTAATATGTACAAAGGATCATGAAGCTACAATAATACGTCCTCCTTTCCTTTCAGCCCCTCCTCAACAGCATGACTAAATCGGAAGAAAGTATGATTATTATCTCACTGAACTAACATACAGAGCAGAAGAAAGAGTTACTTGCCTCCGCAGAAAGTACCAACAAGAGATCAACAATCTGACATCCGAATAACATAGCTGAAGAAGGAAAAGCCATAACCTCGTACCATGAATTATGTGCGAGTGCTGAACTCTATTTGAAACCGGTTGGCCACAAGTGAGGCCAAAAAAGCAGAAGATACGGACTGACAAAAAATAGCAACAAAATCATTTAATCATCAATAGACTCGGCGTTTGCTCCCTTGAGATGCAAGTGCTTTTCCCTCTTCTGAAAATCTGTCAAACCCTTTCCACTTCCAGTCACGCCTACCTTTCCAAATGGATCATCTGGGGATTTGAAGATGCTCTCTCGCTTGCGCCCCGAGAAGAAACCAATCTGGAAAATAAAGAAGAAATTAAATATGGAAGTAAAGTGAGAAAAAAAAAAAAAAAAGAACTACAGATTCAGAGAGTAGAATTAAGAAATAAAATGTGCTAAAATGCCATATCGATCCAGAAAGACAATTTTTGCTAGCTGAAAAGGAAAGAGTAAAAAGTTTCCCAGAGATATATCCACATAAACTCAAAGGTTATACACTTTTTTATTCTCTAAAAAGCAGCATTGTAACAAAAACGACCTCAGATTTTTGGATCCCAGTGTAAAAAAAATCTCTGTGCATCTAAAACCTATATATATCTCTATAGGAGTTTGTGCAAATGTACCAGCTAAATATCTGAAGAAGCATTATATGTATCAGGCTAATTACACAATGGCCCTTGTATAAATGATCCATGATCTAAATTCACATTCGTTTTGGTTTAATAATGTGTGATGTGCTACTGAAAAGGTAATTGCTAATAGAAGTGAGTAGAAGTGGTCAAACAAAAATAAGTTGTATAATAACAAAAGAAGTTCACTGAAAA
This sequence comes from Ilex aquifolium, assembly GCA_951799425.1. Lineage (NCBI taxonomy): Eukaryota > Viridiplantae > Streptophyta > Magnoliopsida > Aquifoliales > Aquifoliaceae > Ilex > Ilex aquifolium. Next base: position 34,027,786 of record OX637395.1, on the reverse strand, counting down.
TCTGCATGTAAACTTATAAACTAGAAAGAAAATGAGGTATATGTAAAGATTGTAATTATCTAAACTCAACTGTTCATGAGTCATTCTTTCTTGCTATAGCAACAGTTCAGGTCAACAAGTGCACAAATCCATGGTCCAAGATTGAAAGCAGCTGTTTAGTGCTCCACATCCAGTAGTAACCCCCACCCAAAACTGGGCACCCAAGGATGACAAAGCCAGTAATGGGCTAACTACAAAGCCTGGCCACTTCTAACGTGTGGAGTTGTGTCCATGTCCGACAGGTGCTGAACACAAGCATTTCTAAATAACCTCTGTGTCAAACACTTTGAAGAGGTTTCCACTTTCCTTTTTGGGAAAATGACATCCACACCCCGGTCACCCCCTGTAATTAACCCATCTACAGAGACACCCCTTGTATATTCTGAAACTTCCCTGTCACCCCTTGTCAATTGTTGCTGGCTGACAGCGTTAACGAAGATAATGATTTTACTAAAATGCCCATCAGACATTTTATGTGTATTATACACTATGTACTGTATACATACAACATTACAACTAACCTGTGTTTAACCGTGGTATTTGACACACTAACCAGACAATATAAAGTAAAGCAACTAGAGTAAGTCATTGAGCCAATACCCTTGTTCTGTCGTCTGGTTCAGAGAGAGAGAGAGATAGAGAGAGAGGGCAGGGGGAGGAGATTCAATTGATCGATTCACTTGTTCTCTAAGAAGGTAAGTAGTCTTTGACTTGATAACCGATTGAATCCTTGGAGTCGAAGAAGATCCCATCTTAAGAGGTTTGATTCATTTGTGCTTCAGGAAGATCAAACCATCATTGATTAACTACTGTGACTCAAAGAAGATCTCGTCATCAAATAGGTGCAGAAACCCTAATTTTTTGTACAAAAAACTGTAATTTCTTGACCTTAATTGTTCGTACGGAAAACCCTAATTCTGGTTGTACAGAAAAAACTATTTTTTGATCCTAATTATTTTAATATGGAAAACCCTTCTTTTGTTGTATGAAAAAGCCGTAGATTTTTGTATATATATCCTTGACTTTTTGATATGGAAAACCTAGTAGATATGGGTATGTCAGACCATTGGTGTTTAGTGGCAGTCATGTCCGTAACATTCTTTTCTTTTTTTCATAGCTTGTTGCAATTTTTGGTTCTTGAGCTGGCTTGCCCTTAACTGTGGGTTGAAAAACTTACAAATTTTACCTCATTCCTATTATGTTTCATACCAGTTGGTTACCCTTCTGATTGTATTCATGTTATTGTTTTCACTAGTTTTCATTACATTTCAATGCCAATCGTCTATGATTTACTTGTGGTTTTGTTGATCCAAAAGCTAATTAATATTTTTTCTAAGTTATATTTTATTTCCAAAGAAAGAGATTTCAACAACTCGAGATTAGATGTAATATTAAATTTGTTTCTTTTGAGTATGGTTTTGTTCTTTTCTCAATATTACATTTTACTAATAATGGTTTTATTTTTTCGTTTAGTGTAGATTTGTTGTTTTTTTCATATTTATAATCGGCTTTTATTTCTGAAAATTCACATATATAGTAGTAATTTGTCTTGACTTGCTCTTTGAATATGATCACAAACTGTATAACATACAGAATATTGATCAAGATAGTTATTGCGGCTCAACATTCAACATCTCAAGGAAGCACTGCAACTCAAAATAGTAATGAGCAAGTACAATTTCAAGTCTATGACATTATGGTGATTCTAATTGTACTTTCTACTTTATTGTGATTTCTAGTAAATTGCAATTAACTGCTAAAGTAATGTTCCCCAACTTGTAGGCAACCAATGGAAGGGGTCTAGGAAGGGACAAGCAGGGCAAGGCTGTGGGGAAGCATAAGCAGCTCGACTGGTTTTGAATTTTGGACTGTATTTTTTGACTATTGATTGGGTAGTTTGAAGTGTAATTCTCATAGAAGCCATCTTCGATGTTCTTGGCCATTCTATTAGTAGAACCTGCTAGACAAAATTTGAAGTAATAATTTTATCATTCCCACTCAATTTCGAAGACAGCAATTGATGAGTGTTTACATATGTGTGTATGCTTTACAAGCATATATATAGATGGTGATCAAGTTGACTATAAAAATGACCAACTAATGGTTTTCACAAGTGCGAAAGGGGCAGTCAAACGTACCTTCTTGGCACGGCCTTTAGTTGTCTGGAATTGCTGCCAATCATTCTGCCTCTTATTCTGTGTAACCTCAAGTTGCTCCATCCGCATCTTTGACTTATACAAATGTATCTTCTTACGCTTAGCAGTTTTCTGTTCCATGTAAATATGAGGATCAGGCAGTGTAAAATGAAGTAAGAATTATAAAAAAAATTCAAAAATCACGAAACCAAACAGTATTGAAAAAACATAGCCAACAAGTCGACTAAGTAACTGCAACCTAGATATCAAGTTCACCAGAAATGTATGTAGAGAAGCGCATAAATGACAAGGTGACTAAGAGTTTGGAAATTATCAAATAAATGTGAAAGCAAATCCAGTTTTAGCTAATTCACCAAACTATATTCTTAGTTGGCTACAACTAAAAATTGGAAACCCCTCTTGGAGGAAATCAAAGCATGGGTATCCGCAACTAAGAGGGAGCAGTGGATCATCGATTGAAGAGCCAGGTCAGTAAACTTCTATTGAGACTTCTATTTTTTATTGATTCGACTAGAGGAGAGGGACTCCTAGCAGCAAACTTGTATAAAAGGGACCCCATAGAGACGCAGGAGAAGCAGGAGCCGCCAGCCGGATCGACCAACAAATGATAGGCCACAGGGATGGGCTCATTCGACTAATTAGTAATATCCGGGCCTACCTAACAAGAAAAGGTAAGAGTGCAACTCTATTTTCTCACAACAGTCTGGACTAAAATCTTGAACTGAGTGCCCTTAATTCCAGTTCACCAAAAGCGACCTCCGGGATTCTGGTTTCAGACCAAGCTTGTACTTGGCATTGGCGACAAAATTTTCAGAATTGTAACTTACATAAGTGGCTGGCTTAAATGGTCAGTTGCTCCCACCCCCGAAAAAGTGGGTTATGGGTTGGGTTGCTTAAGGGATGGGGAAGCCGCAATAATTGTAGAAAGTAGAAGAATAACAGCAGTCCACAGCCTGAGGCCCAGGCTTTTATAAGAGATGTAATTTGTTGCCTTGACAATGACCCAAAAATGTAAATGAAACATACCACATCTTCAGAGTCGTCAGGTTCAATACGAAGCTTTGCCGGTAAACTCCGTGACTGGAAGTCAGCACCAGCAGCTTGAGCAACCTTCTGTTTAAGAGCTTGTTTTGTGGCCTCAGCTTCCCTTTCAGCTTCCAACAGAGAATTTACAGCCCCTTCTTCAACTGGCCTGATATTAGCAGGATCCACCTGGTAACAACAATCACTAATGTATAATGCTTCAAATGATTCTGCATATAGAAACATTGAAGAAATTGGGATAAGAGCGGATGAATCTGAGTAACTAATAACTGCTCTTGACAAGCAAAAGGTTTTATTACTTTGTGCCAAAGGTGGTGTAACCAAAGAACACTAAAGCATGTGAATCTACTTTTAGGCAATCTGAATATTCACATTTCTGTTTATACTTAGAAAGATGAGACACGCTAGGTTGGGTTTTGTTGAATTGTCAGGAACAGGTTGAAATCATAGATTCCTGGTCGTTTAAGCTTTTTTGAAAAAGGTCGAGCACGCTTGTTAAGTGCCAACAAAAGGAGTTGTTAGTAGAAGTGGAAAGATGAATATGAAAATGATTTAGATGAGACGGACGATTTGCAACAGGCAATAGCAACAGTGGCAACGATGACATTGATGGTAAATCATGGTGGCAGTAGCATTTACAGCAGAGATGTAAGCAAAGAGACACAGATGGTTGTGACAGTAACAAAAGATAGTTGAGGTCATGACACAGGGGAAGAGATGACATATGGCAGAGACAACAGAGGAAGATATGGTCCCACATTGACAGCCAGCAATTTAAAGGCCCTTTGTGGCAGCAATTACAAGTTTGCAAAAAACCCAACTAGTGAACAATTAAATAAGAGTTGTTAACAACCACAACAGTGATTACAATGGTTACCTAGAAACAGACTCTTGAGCAGCATTTTTAGTTCCCTTGAGCATTTGCGCAAAGGAGAAAGGGAAAACTCACAGGCCCCCACTAAGGGACCAATGGTGAAACAAGGTTGATGACTACTTTACCGTACAAGCAAGGTTTCAACCACTTTTTATTTGCTTACTCTGCATGATTAGAAATGTGCAATAATTACTCCCTCTGTCCCAAAACAACAAGCCTTTTTGGACCCCCAACTTTTTTAGGGGACGTGCAATCAGTGCATTCACACCACGGAAAAAATTTATGATTCCTTCCTGGCCTTTTTAAAATAAAAAGTTTCACATAGATGAGAACTTTTCAAGACACTGCATGGAAGCTTTAACCATTCAGTAAAATTAGTCCAATTTAACTGCCACTTGATATATTAGTTGTAACTTAGATGATGATTATATTGTAAATTCAGTAGTCTGTAGACTTATACAAGCAATGCAGTAAGAAGGGTATAATATTTTCCTACCCATTCCCTGCATCCCAACCATCCAACCCCCAGGAAAGAAATAAACATAAATACAGCCACTTTATGTGCTTCAGCAAAAACAAATGGTACACGATACAAAAAAACGGGTGAATGGAAGTTGAAAACTAAAGTGAATCAAAACTAGACTTGTATAATTCCAACATTCTCCAACAGAACTCATACCTCCTCATTATTACCCCATCCATCATAGCGTACATAGTACCCAATTGAAGTAAGCGCCTCAATTGTCGCATCATACCTGAACAGTCAACTAAATCAAACACAGACAAGAGAAACTAAAGGTAAAGCAGATGAAAAAGAAAAATTTGATAAATCAGCTGGATTCCTCTATCTGAAAATACATACCACTCTCCATCTTCACTCCAAACAGCTTGAACTTTAGTGCCAACAGGAAACTTGTCAAAGTGATCAGATATGGTTCGTGAGTCCTGCAGAAAACAACAGAATTAAGCCACACACACACACACATGGCACATGTGAAATGTAAACAAAGATATGCATATAAGCATAGAAATAGAGTGTTTCACGACATGTACAGTAGAAAGATTACTTTAGTACCAGCTTATATCCAAATATATATGTAACAAAAAATGAACTAGCTTTTTAACATAGTATATCATATGGAGACAAACAACTTCCCATTTAAAAATAATAAAAACTGAAAGAATATCTTCAGCAAGAAGCACAAATGAGCCAATGCAAAACAACCGAAAAAAGAAGCAAGTGTTTCCAGCAGCAGCAATGAGTAGTGACCAATAACAAGATAACAAAGGAAAAGGAACAGCAACATAGTATTAGCATTTTGTAATTATATAAGTGGAAGAACCATTGGCAGCTGCGCATCAAATACCTGACTTACTGTTCAAGGTGCTGTCTTACATCAAGTACAACAATAGAGTGTACACATGGATAGTATTAGGTACCTGACATTTTTTTTTGTGTCATAGTTCAGGTATTTGATGCTGCCAAGTAAGATTTTTATTTTGAGGGGAAGGGGGGGTGGAATTGTCTAGGAAGACTCCCTAATTCCTACTTTTCTTTTTATGCTAAGGCTGATATACTGTATCTCACTTCTTTTGAAAAATATTTCTCATCTTTTCCACTGTAGACTTAATTTAAGCCTGAAAATTATGTCTTCTCTTCCATCAAAAAGAAAATAAAATATTTCCTGTCCAAACTCAAAAGCCAACTGCACATAATGTACACTCCTATCCTCCAACGCCCCAAGCCAAGGACAATAGGGAAATTGAAACACAGACCCCTTCATAAAGATGTTGAAACTCCAGCAAGTCTAAAGGAAATTAAAAGTTGTTTCTCCATCCCTAGATAGAGGGACCACCAGAACCAAATGAAAAGTATTCCTTCTCAGTTTGAACATAAGTATATCTCAAATACGATTTTTTCTCTTCAACTATTTTATGCAAACGGAAAACATTCCATTATTCTTCCGCATGAAGCAAACTATGATTCTTACCAAAGTTTTACCTTATGTCATACTTCTGTCCTGCTTTCGTAGAAAACCTAAAGTGAATCTTCCACTCATCATAAGTATACGTTACTAATTTAAAAATTAAAATTATACAGTAGAATACAATTAGAGGAGATTTACCCTGTTATATGGAGAGGTACCGCCAGAATGGCGCAAACTGTGAGATGCATCAGAACTTGTCCGAATATCCAGTCCGGAATTATCATTTTGTTTTGCAGTTGCCAGAAGTTCTTCCGTCAAAGCAATCACCTACAGTCCAAAAAAAAAAAGCCAAATCCAAATCAATTAAAGCAATTATGTGTATAACAAAGACCAAAATCTTGTTGAATTTCGAACTTAAAATGTTTGTGTGGACATCTGAAATCCCGAGACAGAGAAGCAGGCTGGACATCACGACAAATAGCACACCTGCACAGGAACCAAGAGACAAGTGATGGACATCTTGTAGAGTCCGTAGCTCCAATAATTTTGTAAAATCTCCTCAGTTCTCATTGAATCTTGTTTTCCAGAAATAGAATCCTCACCTTTAGAACCCAAGGATAAAAACAGATCTCTTTATCATAGAATGTGAATGGATGCTGCTTGTTTGGGCAACATTTGTGTGTGTGTGTATGATAGAGAGGGAGGGGGAGAGGGAGAGAGGGAGAGAGGGAAGCATGACATTTTGACTAACCAAATAATCACCTATTATCTGGTTTGTGATCCTTTTTACATCCAATGGAATCAACCCCATTTTTTCAAGACATGATAAAAAGATTACTCTACATGACAATCTCCAGGGGCTCAACTCTACAAAGTTCAGGGATAAAATTAAATAAAATGTCAAAGAAAAATTTCAAGGGGAAAAAACTAAATAAGATCAAATTGTGCAAAGATCACCTCTCCAAGCTCCTTTTCCATGTCTGCATATTCAGAGTTTCCAGGGTCATCGTCCAAAAGTTTCCGAACCTGATCCATAAAAAAAAAGAGAGAACATTACTAAAATAAACACAAATAAAAGCAGAATGAAAAACAAAGCCCCCCCCCGGGGGGCCCAGCGCACGAGCGCGGGAGTGGGGGCAAACAACCAATAAAATCCATGAAAAAATAGGGCAGCCAAACAACTTGCATCATAAGCCACGAGATACTAAAAATGGGTAAAGTGCACATCATAAACTAGCTGTGCGTACTGAGGGGACTGGTGTCCAAGACTCCAAAGATAGCTAGCTTGAAAACAAAAGCAACTCTGTCCAACAAAGTAATAGAAGAACAAAGTCTTGTTTAGAAATGTACTTAAGCTGTTTTTTCATTTTCTGTGGAACAAGTAAAGGTAAGAAAAACACTAAACCACCAAAAGTATGGGTGAATCCCGAATATCAAGGAATCTGCTTCCCCCAAAATAAATCTCCAACAAAGTAATTTTTTTTCTTACTCTACATGAAAAACCACCAAAAGACACAGATAAATCACATTCCAAGGAATCTGCTTCCCCCAAAATAAATCTCTAACAGCGAAGAAATAAATTCTTAAAAGCTTGGGTGTTGATATATCCTCAATCTCAAAAGATCTTCTATTTTCCCCCTCCATGAACACCACATGAGACAAGGGCATCACCTGCTATACCTCTTAAATATCTTCTAAAAATCTATCTTTAGAATCCACTGACATTCTTCACCCCTCTAAACATACCACACCAACTAGTGGTGTTGTTACCTCTGAGCCTCAAACTGTCCATAGCAATAGTGTTACCTCTGAACCTTAAACTGTCCATAGTTAGCATAGCCACCAAAGCTGTGGCCCATGAAAGGAGAAAACAAGAATCTTCAAAGGTGCCTTGGTAATTATTTCCTTAGGAATGCAATTTATGATGAACCCTAAGCACCATGTTGTGCAATCTTTAGCCCATATAACCCTATTGAAAGAGTTCTACAGTACCTTATCCTCTCCAATAAAAAAAAAGGAACAAGCCCAGGATAGTCACGTCGTATAGGAGACACGGAAAAGTGTCCACTCACTCCAGCTCCCAATCCAAAAAAAAAAGTCAAAGCAAAACTAGAGTTCCACGTCACTTCCAGGATGGACTACTTGTCCTTCTGCTTCTTGTAATGTTTTTACGATTAATAAAATCTTTTGTGTTTCTGGTCAAAGAAAAATGATGGTATAACTTCTATGAATAAGACTTTTGCTCGTATTGCCAGGCCATATGGTCACTTAGAAAAACATGACTCACCAACAAGCACAATGCAAAAAATCTAGGAGACTGGAAACTCTATCCACCGCATGTCAGTGAATGTGATGATCCCTATCTTATGATCCCGGCGGCACAGGGCCATCCTTCGCAAGTCTTCTTGTAATGTCACCAAGATTAGTCGACCCCAAGATATGACAGTGACAATATTTTTCGCTACTACAAATTACAGTAACACCATTTACAAAACCATAAATTCTAACTTAAAACACCACTAACCAACCAACCTAGTTACCATCGTTAAATCATAGAACCTAAAAAAAAAGGGCCAAAAGAGCCCTAACAAAGCAAAAAATTTCAAGTCTCTGCCCAACAATAATTGCCCCTAGAAATCCAACAATCCATTAATAATATATATTCAAGCCATCTAAAGTTTCACCTTCCAGATTGAAAAACGACGAAGGAAAGTAGAATTTCAAAAAAAGAAACCCCAATCCGGGGTAAAGAATGAATAATCCTACATTCCTGTTTATTACGCTTTCCTGAATTCAAGCATATTTATTCTTTTTACATCGAGTTTCATTTGCAAAATTATATGAAAAGATTTCAATTGTACGTGAATAGTAGGTACCTGCTGAAGCTGTTCTTTGTAAGTAGAGAGATTTGAAGCGAGTTCTTCTACATTGAGCTCTTCGACTCCTCCTTGCATCTTCGTCTTTCTTCTTTTTTATTTACGCTTTTGATTTTATTGAATTTCAATGGAGATTCGATTGATTGCTTGATAATGATCTCAGAAAAAGATGCACTTAACACTTCACATAACTCAAAAGGGGAGAGAGAGAGAGAGAAGAAACCCTTCCTTGCCCGAGACGCAGACAAGACAAGAGTGGGGTTTTATCATTTAATGGTAAAATCTATTCGGATCCCCCTAGGTTTGTCATTTAGTTATATGGACCCCTAAATATTTTATTTGTTTCATATTGACCCCCAACGTTAAATTCCTTTTGATTAACCGTCCATTTCTGATGATGTCAGCATATTTTGGAAACAAAATTCCCGTCTTACCCATGCAAAATCCATCAAGAAATTCAATAAAATTTCAAACCAACCGAATAGTTTTAAATTTTCAATTCCTAAAAGACTGCCCCTCAGTTTTCAATATTTAAGAAATTGCCCTTAAATTTTCAAAGTAGATTTTATTTTATTTGATTGTTAGGAGTGGGAGTGTGAAACAGATATTTCAAATATGTTGGCATAATCAAAGCAACTAACAATTCTTGAGTTTAATTGGGTAATGTTATGAAAATAAGAGAATTACATCGATATAATAAAGTAGATATGAGTTTGAATTTTGGAGATAAAGAGAGGTCTAAATCGTTTTGAGACAAAATATAAACACATCCAACGGACAATGTAATTCCACCATAAAAGACGGTTCAGATCATCTCATAAATACTGATCCGACTGTGAGACCCGATCATGCATTGCATGCATATTAGCATAATTTTGTGGGCTAAATTGTAATTATGTGAAATTATTAAAGGGTTAATTAAATTTAATTTTTCATAGCCATGATGTATGTGAGCATACATTGGGTAGGTGGACCCCGTTAGTGATGTATTAGTGAGACCCATTTATAGAAATTTCATGTGTGAAAATATTAGTGGGTCGATTTTGAAATCACTTAAGAACTTGGGGGAGAGGCAAACATAATTACCAAAAAGGATGAGTCATCCTTACATGTGTAACATTATAAAGTGTGTGTGTTTAAACAAAGGCCAAGTGTATGTGTGTGTGTGCCGTGTGTGTGTGTAATATAAAGTGAAGAAGTGTGTGTGTTTATAACAAAAACCAGTGTGTGTGTTCTTCTTGGTTGAAACCGTGAGTGAGGGAGTGTAAACGAGGGAGAAGAAAATATGTATGTATATGGATCTACTTGAGCCGAGAGCAAGGAGGAAGAGGGGGGAAAGAGAAATCAAGGTATGTGGGATTAAATTTAAGCATGAGTTGTGATTAATTTTAGTATATATGTATTTGTATATGTGTGAGTTGTTTTAACATGTTTTAAATTAGTTGCTATTTTAATTTAGTTCATGGACTGTTTTGGTTAATTTTAATGGGCTGTTTTAGTTTAATTTCAAAACATATTTTTGAGTTTAAATTAAGTGTATTAAACATAAATTAGTGGGCTGTTTTGTATTAAATTAATGGGCTGTTTTATTTTAAGTTCAAAACAAATTTTATTAAGGGTGTTAAACAAAATTTAGGGGCAGTTAAAAATGGGTTTTAAATGGGTATTCAATCGAATGCGAGAAAAGTGTAGAAAATGACCATTTGAGATGTTCGGGATGCTTTTCGTGGACTAGATTGGAATCAAATTTATGGGAGTGAAATTGAAGGTTTAAGGGTTCACATGATTTAATGAGTGTATGAGTTTAAGTGTGATTATTTTAAAAGAAATATTAGTGGATAATCTCCAAAATTAATGAATTTTATGTTGTAGGAAAATTTGGGTCGAGTAGATTATTTTATTCGGCACAAGTAGACATATTTAATCGAATCGAATAGATTAATTTACCCGGTTGAATAGGTTATTATACTCTAGGCGAGTAGATTATTTTAAGTAGATTATTTCAATTGGTTCGAGTTGATTATTTTAATTAGTTCGAGTTGATTATTTTTATTGAGATTTTAAGGCAATAATCAAGGATTTGTAGAACATATTATGATTTATTTCTAGTTAGGAAATTACTCTATAATAGTGAAGTTAGTCTCTTTATATAATTAACGTGAAAATAATTTAAATACTTAAAATATTAATAGTGATCCACTTGAGTTTAGGAAAGAGATTGATCGGGTCTTATAACATATAAATTATGTTGGAGTAAGTGTGAGTATGCACATATAAATTAAGTATTTAGGACATTAACGGATACATGTAAAATGCTTGAACGCAATTATAATTATATGTGTGGTAGGGTCAGAAATATCTACATCAAGGAACGTCTCGCTAAAGGACCCGACAGAAGGAATCGACATGGATGTAGATTTTTACTCGAGGTAGGTGCCCTATCCTACAACTTTTTGTGATAATTTATTAGACTTTTAAACATATGTTTTTACTATGGTTATTGTTGGGACTAATTATTTGATCGGGGACACACGGTACATTACGAGAGTCGTTTAAATGACGAGAGAGGATTATGTGATTTCAGTGGTCTAAGTAACATGAAGTATTTTTATGGCTTGAGTTGTTTATGTGACAGGATTTGATTATGTGGTGGAGTCATCTAAGTAACGTGATAAAAAACTCTCTGTGATGTGGGTCATCTGAAGGAAAACCATTAATGTGGTTTGGGTTGTCCCACTGATGAATGATATATATGAGGTGTTACAAGCTTGCGATACATGTGGCTTATGTGGCGCAAGAATTTGCACAACTATATATAGCCTGTGTGGCGGTTGTTGTTTACAAGGCGATTAGTTTGTGCGCGTGTGGGGTATTCTTTGTGAGAAATAATTTAATTATGTGGAAGTAAATATATGTGCTGTATATTTTGTCGATGTGATATACACATGTTATGCCTATGCGATGTAAACAAATGTGTATGAGGTAAAGTGTAATTTGAAAGTAAGTATCTAATTCGTGGTTAAGGTTGTTCCTAAATAAAAAAAAAAAGTTTCCTTTATCACTTGTTGTGCTCTTAAATATTAATTACATCTTTGCTTTTACTAATGATTTTAATGACTTTTCAGGAAAAACCATAAAGACGTGAGGAGTCCACTGCCGAGTCTAGAGGGTCGATTGGGATGTCATCATGGGATTCATTTTAATATGACCTTTAAATTTAAATTGTATTATTCTATGTCATATTCTTGAGATCAATATTACGATCTGTAAATAAGCAGGGCTCATGGCAAGCCGTACCACTAAGGGATTATATGATTTTTTTTTATATATATGCTTATTTTTACATAAAGAAATGTGTATGACAATAATAAGCAGGGATTACAGATATTGTACCCCGGGTTGGGGTGTTACACCGACGGTCCACAGTGAATACTGAATTTTATTTTCCCGCCCAACAACATTTCCTGACTCACGTCTCTCTCTCCTCCAAAATCTCTCAAATCTTCCATAATCCTACCCAAAACTCAAATCCCGCCCATTTTAGCTACACACACACGGCACCCCAAGCACTCCAGCCCAAGCCAAACTCTCTCTCTCTCTCTGTGTGCGGACCGCCCCTCTCACACTTAATCTTCTCACTTCGCTCCATCCTCATGCCCTAATCCTCTCTAGGGCTTCCATTTTTTTTACTCTGTTCCTCTCACTCTATAGAATCATCAGATTAATCCACCACCGAGAGACCCACCAAAGGCAAAGTCTAGGTACACTCTCTTGCTCCCTCTCCCTCACTCTTTGTTCGTCACTCTCCCTCTCTCTATCTTCTAGCTTTCTGCACACACACATACACGACACACACAACACACACACGACACACACAACACACACGCATACCACCCCATTGCCACCAACCAAAATCACCAATCACAACCCCACCCTCTTCCTGCACATAAACTGTTTGTTGAAATGCCTCACAAAATAATTTTCCTTGCTTTGATTTATTTTGGTGGTTTTGTTAATTTGTATGGACTGAGTGTATGTAATATTAATTTAATATTCGCCGAGCATTGTGGGGGTTTCCATTTTTGTTAATCAAGTCAGAGCGTATTTTGATTATGTAGCCCCAAAACGACCCACAAAGCCCAACCGAAGCGAGTCCGATTCTACCCCAGAAAGCTCTATTTGCACCGAAAACTTTTCTATTCCCGAATTCCAAAAGTTTCAATCTCTTCAATCTCAATCTCAGGTACATTTCTTGCCCATCATCATCTCTTTTTTACTCTTAGATCCCTCTGTTTTTCACCACTTTTTTTGGGGCTGTGATGTGGTATTATATTATCTTTCGCTAATCGTTTGTGGTATGATAAATTCGATCAGGTTATGTTCACTGATCCAAATACCCTGGAACAAGAAGAATTTTTGGAGACACTACAAAGAGTTGGATTCTATTGACAAACAACACTACGCGGTCCAATACTTATTTTCCTTTCTTTTTTCATTTTAGTTGTTGCAGGTTTTTATATTTAGCATGTTTCGTCTGGTGAAACCGAAACGACGTAATTTTCTAACATAATTTATTAATTTAGTTAATCATGATCGATCGATCATTGAATTGACAGTTGATCTCACTATTTATTAAGATGCGTAATCAATTTGATGATATTGAAATGATGGATTTGATTTGTAGATTATGTACAAATGATATTGTTGATAGGAGAATGACTTTTTTTTTTCTTTTTCACATTGAACAGACTGGAAGTGGGTTTATAAAGGTAGTGAGTGAAAAGGGTGAAGATGAATATGATCTTCAGTTGCCAAGAGATGAAGAAAACATTAATGGAGGATACAAAAAAATGGTATTTAAAACCAACCCAACAACAAACGATTGGATCCCAAGTCTCGAAGATGATCAGGTACTCTTTTAATCTTGGTCATGTGCACACGCCTCATCCAAAACCAATTTTACTGAGAATTCACATGAATTATCAGAAGATAAAAGAACGTTGTGGTTTTGATGCTTCTACAAATTTGGTGGTGTGAGTAATTAATTGTTGTGCAAAGCCAACAATTATGATATGTTGTTTTTTATCAGGTCGTATATTTATATAATAAAATAGCTTATAATTCAAATTTTAAAAGATAAACAAAATGACTTTCGCTTTTCGTGGTTCAGATCGTTTTAAATTTTACTTTAAAGTTAATCTAACGACTAATATTAACACCTTAAATTTAATAGGAAAAATAGGGCCCTAAGGGTGTATTTGAAGTGACTTTTTAAAAGTATTTCTACGAATAATTCTCATAAGTACTTCAAAAGAAAAATAGTGTTTGAAACCGCCCCACCACTACCTCTACCACCACCATTACCTCTACCACCACTACCTCTACCACCACCGCCTCCACCACCACCTCTACCACCACTACCACCGCCACCACCACCGTCGCCGCCGCCACCACTGCCCCCACCACCGTCGTCGTCGCCGCTGCCGTTGCCCCCACCACCACTGTCGTCACCACCCCCGCTGTCGTCGCCATCGCCGCCACCACCGCCACCACCACCACCGCCGCCGCCGCCACTGCCACCACCACTACCACCACCACCATCGCCACCACCACCTCCACCACGGTCATTGCCACCCATCAGAACCATCACCGTCTCCTACCACCACCACTGTCGTTTACCGCCTCTCACCCCCACTACAACCGATGCTTAAATTCATTTATCTCTCATCTATATTTGTGATTTGATTTTGGATATGAATACAAATATATTTATTATTTATCATTTTTTATTACTCTGTCCCTTCAGGCACAGACAATAACTAGTACACTTAGAAAGAGAATATAGAAAATGAATATATATATATATGTTAGAGAATAAATTTTTTAACTTGTGTATTTCTCAATGTGATGAGGACCTCTTTTTTTATAGGCCTCAAATAATAATGGTCATCAAATACAATATTAACTCTGGGCAGAGTTATATAGTCAAATACTTAACACCTATTAAATTGGCAGGCTAGAGTTCATCCATATCTATATACAATATATTTACAACACTCCCTCTTGGATGACTACTATGCTAAGATAATATGCCTCCATAAAACCTTGCTAGGAAAACATTGTGGGAAAAAAACCTAGCAAAAAAAGATAGTACATATTCAGATAAATCTTATAATAGCATTGGATGCACTAATGTTGCCTGATTAAAACCTTGTTAGGAAAACCCAATGGGACAAAATCTAGACGAGTACAACGTGCATATGTCCTGTATCTTGATGTGGATACTCTCCCTGATGAAAATCTCCCTTGATTAGAAATGAATTGGATTTGTCACAAACTCGGCACATTTCAATGTCATATACCAATCTCTTGAACATTGATGATGGTAAAGCTTTAGTGAATAGATCTGCAAGTTTGTCATTAGATCGTATCTGTTTTACTTCAATTTCATGAATTTGCTGGAGTTCATGAGTGTAGAAGAATTTTAGCGAAATATGCTTGGTTCTATCACCTTTGAAAAACCCTCCTTTAATTTCTGCAATGCAAGCAACATTATCTTCATATAAGGTTGTTGGTAAATTTGTAATCAAATGAAGGCTGCAAGTATCTCGGATGTGATGGACTACAGATCTTAGCCACACACATTCACGACTCGCTTTATGAAATGCGAGTATCTCAGATTGATTAGAAGATGTAGCAATCAAAGTCTGCTTCGTAGATCTCTATGTCATTGTTGTGTCATCACATGTGAAAACATACCAAATTTGTGAACGAGCCTTGTGGGAATCTGATAAGTATCCAAAATCTGCATATTCGACTAACTGTGGACCATTGACTAATTGCTTTAAGTATAAAAAACCAAAATCTGCAGTTCCACGAAGGTATCGTATAACATGTTTTATAACATTCCAATGTCATCGAGTTGGTGCAGAACTAAATCTTGCCAACAAGTTGACTGCAAATGTTATATCAGGCCTAGTACATTGTGTTAAGTATAACAAAGCACCAATTGCACTTACATATGGTACTTCAGGATCAAGAAGTATTTCATTTTCCTTCTTAAGACGAAAAGGGTCCTTATTGACATTAAGAGATCAAACAACCATTGGAGTACTTAACGGATATGATTTATCCATGCTAAACCGCTTCAAGACCTTTTCGGTATAGATTATTTGATGAACAACAATTTTGTTTAATGTATGCTCGATCTATAGGCAGAGACAATACTTTGTTTTTTCAAGATCTTTCATCTCAAATTTCTTTTTCAAATATTCAGCAGTTTTTATCAACTCTTCAGGAGTTCCAATCAGATTCATATCATCAACATATACTGCAATGATGGCAAATCCAAATTCTGATTTCTTAATAATACACATGGGCGTATGAGATTGTAAACATACCATTCTTTTACACAGTACTCCCTGAGACGGTTATACCACATTGTTCCAGATTGTTTCAATCCATATAAGGATTGTCTCAACTTAATTGAGTACATGTTGCGTGGTTTTGATGTGTTTACTTCAAACAATTGCAATCCTTTAGGTACTTTCATATAAATATTAGTATCCAACTTTCAATATAAATATGTAGTAACAACATCCATTAGACGCATGTCGAGTCCTTCTAAGACTGCTAGACTAATAAAATACCGAAATGTAATTGCATCCATTACTAGTGAATATGTTTCTTCATAATCAATCCCAAGTTTGTGCAGAAACCTTTGCACTACTAAGCGCGTTTTGTATCTTGTGATCTCATTTTTGTCATTCATTTTTCTCACAAAAATCCATTTATAACCAACAAGTTTTACATTATTAGGTGTTAGGACTGCAGGTCCAAACACTCGATGATTTGCAAGAAAATCTAATTTTGCTTGGATTACTTCTTGCCATTTTCACCAATCATGTCGATGTCGACATGATTCTACTGTGCCTAGTTCGAGATCATCATCATTCATGATTTCAGTAGCTACTATATCATTAATGATTATTTTTTTTGCGATCCCACACCTCATCTATGTATGCATACTTAACATAAATTTTTTTATTTGTAGATATTTGCATCTCTTCAGGAGTCTGTGTCACTTCAAGAACTTTTTCCTCTTCAAGGGGTATCATTTGAGATGATGTGAATGCATTTTTATTCCCTAATTCAACAATTTCTTCAAGAGTTATATGTGATTGTCTTTTTACTCTCCTCTTCCGGGGAGAAAAATCATTTGAACTCATATGTCGACCACGTTTCAAGCGTGTAAGAAAGTTCACGTCATTCTTCAGGTGATAGATTTTCTCTCCCTAACGACGAAAATAGTGTCTCATTTTTCTTTTGTACATACATAACTTCTTGAGATCTCATTATTTTTATGTATGTTTGCCTTTGCAGGAGATGCCTCTTCAGGAGATTTTAGTTTACTAATTTTGAACTGATCAATATTTATGTTGCCTACTTTGTAGGTGTGGCATCTTCAGGGGTACCAACTTTTTTTATGCAATTTTCATTGTATCTTTTTATTTGATCTCTTCGGGAGTACCAATGTTATGCCCCATCCCGGTCTCCCAAGGATAAGACGCGACTAGGTTTTTGATACACCTGTTTACATATATATAATCTAGATTAATAAAACACTAATTAATCCCACTGGTGCAAAAATATCACCCATCACCTTAGTCCATAAGCATGATGGTAAACCTGTCTCATAACCTGTACCATATATAATACATGTACCAACTGTTTATTTCCAAGGTTATAGATAGATACAAAATCTCACACCCACATAGCATACATCACAAAGTATGTCTATTGAGTCTGTTTACAAATATATATTATTAACCTGCTATAATACTCTCTCATTTAACATAATATATAACCCAACAAATAATTATACAGTCCCTCAACCTATATCATTTACTCATTTAACACTAAGTACCTAACGAACATAATATCATACTAAAGGTATACAAAACTCAACCGATTTGACAGTGGACTGATCTGTGTCTCCCTCTCTTGTACCTGAAAAGGAGAAGCTATAGGGGTGTGAGCTAAACCACGCGCTCAGTGAATATACATGCCATATATGAAATGAAAATGATAATAATACACAGAAGTAGGTAAATACTATGTAAATACACGTATCAAACAACAACATCAATCCAATTCCAAGAATTCACAAGCCACAACATATCCATACAACCCCTCATCGGGTAATCGATCCCACATGGAATCCGTATCTCCCGAACCTCCCGGGAATACCACAGTGCTAGCACACCACTGCACGCCTAGTGATCAGGCATCGACGCCCCTGTCTCAAACAGTGCGCCACATTCCACAATACACAATACACAAGACAACGCATCATCCAATCACATAAGCACATAGCACATAATCCTGGAGAAATGCTATTAAATTCTATCATCTAACATTATCTTATAATAGCATTTTCAAAACATATAAAGATATACACCCACCTCAAATATACCGATCTACGGCTCTTCGGTTCTATCGGTGGATCTTCCCGGTGTTATCGTATTAATTCCAAATATATACTATTAACCTGCTATAATACTCTCTCATTTAACATAATATATAACCCAACAAATAATTATACAGTCCCTCAACCTATATCATTTACTCATTTAACACTAAGTACCTAACGAACATAATATCATACTAAAGTTATACAAAACTCAACCGATTTGACAGTGGACTGATCTGTGTCTCCCTCTCTTGTACCTGAAAAGGAGAAGCTATAGGGGTGTGAGCTAAACCACGCGCTCAGTGAATATACATGCCATATATGAAATGAAAATGATAATAATACACAGAAGTAGGTAAATACTATGTAAATACACATATCAAACAACAACATCAATCCAATTCCAAGAATTCACAAGCCACAACATATCCATACAACCCCTCATCGGGTAATCGATCCCACATGGAATCCGTATCTCCCGAACCTCCTGGGAATACCACAGTGCTAGCACACCACTGCACGCCCAGTGATCAGGCATCGACGCCCCTGTCTCAAACAGTGCGCCACATTCCACAATACACAATACACAAGACAACGCATCATCCAATCACATAAGCACATAGCACATAATCCTGGAGAAATGCTATTAAATTCTATCATCTAACATTATCTTATAATAGCATTTTCAAAACATATAAAGATATACACTCACCTCAAATATACCGATCTACGGCTCTTCAGTTCTATCGGTGGATCTTCCCGGTGTTATCGTATTAATTCCAACCCCGGCTGTTTTACCCGTTGCACCTAACATATTCATAATTACAATATCAATATGTTTACCATATTTACATACACTAATGCATGCAAAATAATGCACCCAAAGTGCCCCGGAATCCCCGTTACCGCACTGTTCACTCACATACTCCCTAACTCATGCAAATCTGGCCTTTAATTGAAACCTTAAACACCCAATTTCACTCCCAAATTTTTGGTTTCAACCTAGCCCACGAAATACATCTCGAACATCTCAAAGGGTCATTTTTCACACTTTTCTCGCATTTAATTTAATACCCATTTGGAACCTATCTTTAACAACCCATTAATTATGCTAAATACACTTAATTTTAAACTCACAAAAATATGTTTTGAAATTAAACTAAAACAGTCCATACATAAAATTAACTACAACAATCCATGAAATTAAATTAAAACAGTCACTAGTTCCAAATAAAACAACCCACATAATTTCGTACATACTAAAATTAATCACTCACACATACTTAACATTTATCTCACATACCACACTCTAAAATGAACACACACACACTCTTACATTCTTCTTGTTTCCTTCTTATTTTTGGTTTGGCATGGAGTCCCCCAAGTTCCTCTTTCTTTCTTTCTTTCTTCTTTCCTCTTTTTTTTTTTTTTTCTTTCTTCTTCCTCTCCTTTACTCTCCCTCACTCACGGTTTCTTCTAACCAGAACACACACACACACACTTGTTTGTCTTTTAAAATACATTCACTTTACTACATATTAAAGTACACACACACACACATTGTTTCATGCATTACACACACACTTTACTACACTTAGTCAAACACACACACACCCACACATGCACTTAATCATTTAAAATGACCCACCACCATATATTTGACACATGTGTAAAAATATCTCACCAAACTTTAATAATTTCACTTGTCTCCCCCTAAATTCTTAAGTGATTTTAAAATCAATTCAATACTATTTTCGTACACAAAATTCTATCTAATAAGTAATTTCGCATAATTACAATTGTCCACATAATTATGTTAATATGCATGCAATGCATGATCGGGTCTCACAACTCTCCCCTACTAATAAGAATTTCGTCCTCAAAATTTCTTACCTGGATTAAACAAGTGAGGATATCGAGCCTGCATACTTTCCTCAGTCTCCCAGGTTGTTTCCTCTACTGAGTGACTTCGCCACAAAACTTTTACCAACGGTATCGTCTTCGTGCGTAATACTTTCTCTTTCCTGTCTAGAATCTGAACCGGCTGCTCCACATAAGTCAAATCCTCGGCTAACTCCATCGGTTCTGAAGTCAACACATGTGATGGGTCAGTCAAGTATTTTCGCAGCATTGAAACATGGAATACATCATGCAACCTGGACAACTCCATTGGTAACTTCAACCGATATGCAACAACTCTAATTCACTCTACGATGATGTACGAACCAATATACCTGGGAGCTAACTTCCCTTTCCTGCCAAAACGAATGACCCCTTTCCAAGGTGATACCCGTAAGAATACTCGATCACCCTTCTCAAATTCCAAGTCACGATGTCGATTATCTGCATAACTTTTCTGCCTGCTCTGTACCCTCCGTAAGTTCTCTTGTATGACTTTAATCTGATCAGTGGTCATCTGCACAATCTCTGGACCCAATAACCTCCTCTCACCCACTTCACTCCAGCACATTGGGGTTCTACACTTTCTCTCATACAAAGCTTCATATGGTGCCATCTCAATTGAACTTTGATAGCTATTATTATAAGCAAATTCAACTAACGACAAATATTCATCCCAGTTACCTCTAAGGTCCATGACACAAGCTCTCAACATGTCCTCCAATGTCTAAATAGTACGCTATGTCTGTCCATCTGTTTGTGGGTGGAATGTTGTACTAAACTTCAAAGTAGTGTCCAACGTAGTCTATAAGCTAGGCCAAAACCTCGAAGTAAAATGTGGATCCCTGTCAGAGACAATAGATACAGGTACACCATGCAGTCTCACAATCTCATCAATGTACAATCTAGCTAGCCTATCAAGAGAATAGGACATCTTAACAGCTAGAAAATGAGCAGACTTCGTCAACCTATCCACTATCACCCAAATAGCCTCATGTCCTTTCTGTGTACGGGGTAAATTACTCACAAAATCCATAGTGATATGCTCCCACTTCCATTCTGGAATCGGTAGAGGATGCAATAACCCGGCTGGTCTCTGATGCTCAGCCTTCACCTGCTGACATACCAAACATCGAGCCACAAACTCAACTATCTCTCATTTCATCCCAGACCACCAATAACGCTCTCTCAAGTCACGATACAATTTTGTACTACCTGGATGCATAGCATATGCTGAACTGTGTGCTTCCTCCAAAATCTCTCTTTTTGACCCTGCATCGTTAGGTATACATAACCGAGAACCAAATAACAAAACATCAGCACTGTCAACAATAAAATCAGTCTTCACTCCAGCCTTCACCTCTTTCTTCAATTTCTCAATTTGGGGATCATGTTGTTGTGCCTCTCTGATCTTATCCACCAGCACTGGTCTCAAAGTCAGTGTAGCAAGTAAAGTTGTAATCTCTCATATCCTCAACTGTACTCTAAAATATTTCAAATCCACAAAGAAACCCCTCTGAATCACTCGTAAACTAGCCAATATGTCTGATGATTTTCGACTTAAAGCATCTGCCACAACATTTGCTTTCCTTGGCTGGTAATGAATAATGCAGTCATAATCCTTTATAAGCTCAATCCAGCGCCGCTGCCTCAAGTTCAATTCTTTCTGGGTGAACAAATATTTCAAACTCTGGTGATCTGTATAAATCTCACATGTAACCCCATATAGAAAATGTCTCCACAATCTCAGTGCAAATACAATAGCTGCAAGCTCCAAATCGTGGGTAGGATAATTACACTCATGTGATTTTAGCTGTCTGGAGGCATAAGCTACCACTCTACCGTGCTACATCAACACACAACCTAAACCTTGATGTGAGGCATCACTATAAACCACGAACCCATCACTACCTGACGGAATGGTCAATACTGGTGCAGTCGTCAATCGAGTCTTTAGCTCCTGAAAACTCTCCTCACATCTATCAGACCACTCAAAATTCACACCCTTCCGTGTCAATCGGGTTAGAGACATAGCTATAATGAAGAAATTATGTACAAACCTCCGATAGTAACCTGCCAAACCCAGGAAACTCCGAATCTCTGTCACTGTCCTCGGTCTCTCCCAGTTAATTACAGTATCAATCTTAGCTGGATCAACACATACACCATCACCAGAAACTACATGCCCTAAAAACACAACCCTGTCCAACCAAAACTCACATTTACTGAATTTTGGCAAATAATTGCCTATCTCTCAATGTTTGCAGTACCACCCTCAAATGTTGCATATGCTCTTCTTCACTACAGGAGTATATCAATATATCATCGATAAACACTATTACTAATGAATCAAGATATGGTTGGAATATCCGGTTCATCAGATCCATAAATACTGCAGGAGCATTAGTCACACCAAAATGCATCACCAGAAACTCATAATGTCCATACCTGGTCCGAAAAGCAGTCTTCGATATATCACTATCCTTTACTTTCAACTGATGATATCCTGACCGAAGATCAATCTTTGAAAATACTCGGGCACCCTGTAGTTGGTCCAGCAAATCATTGATACGCGGCAATGGATACTTGTTTCGGATAGTCACCTTATTCAGCTGTCTGTAATCAATACATAACCTCATAGTGTCATCCTTCTTCTTTACAAATAATACCGGTGCACCCAAAGGAGATACACTAGGCCGTATGAATCCCCGATCCAATAAATCTTGCAATTGCACTTTAAGTTCCTTCAATTCAGTTGGAGCCATCATGTACGGAGTCATGGATATGGGACTAGTCCCAGGCACAAGCTCAATCGCAAATTCCACCTCTCGATCAACTGGTAACCCTGGTAACTCTTCCGAAAATACATCAGCAAATTCATTAACCAGAAGACTATTCTTCAATTCAGGAGTGCTTCTCTAAGTATCTTTCACATAAGCCAAATATCTGTAGCATCCTTTCCTGAGTAATTTCCTGGCTTTGATTGCTGATATCAAATTCCTCGGTTCAGGGCGTCGCTCTCCAAAGAACCGAAACAAAGGAACATGTGGGATTCTAAATACTACTTCTTTACGAAAACAGTCAATAGTGGCATGATATGCAGACAACCAATCCATTCCTAAAATCAAATCAAAGTCCTGGAATTCAAAAGGTATCAGATCTGCAGGTAATTCTCTATCACCCACCTGTACTAGGCACTCCCTATATACTACTCTAGTCGTCACACTATCACCCGTGGGAGTAGCTATAGTCAATCCACAGTCTAACAGAGTAGGTGGTCTATTAGCATGCATGGAGAATGGCAGTGATATAAATGAACGTGTGGCACCTGAATCTATAAGTACTCGTGCCTGTTGACCAAAAATAAATATCATACCTGTGACCACATCTGGGGTCGCCTGAGCATCCCGCTGGGTAAGTACAAAAACACGACCTCCAGCCTCAGGTTCGCTCGATCCACTGCCACCAGTACCGCTACCTCCAGTGCCACCTCCAGCACTGCCTCCTCGTCCTCTACCTCTACCACTCGCTGCTCCTCGGGACATTGTAGATGCACTGCCCATCGATGAACTCTGGGTAGAGTACTGCGGACAATCTCTCTGCATATGTCCCTCCTGACCGCATAAAAAGCAACGCCGTGACATAGCAGGTCCTGATCCTCCCATAGGACAGTTACGTACAATGTGCCCAACCTGCCCGCAACGGTAACAAGTAACTGTACTCCCCCGAGTCTGTCCCATCTCTCGACTTGGTGCAAATGAAGATGATCCACTCACTCCTTATCCTTGGCTCTGGGATGGGACTCCTGATTTCTTCTTACTTGCACCTTTTGGAAACATTCCCTTCCAGGCTCTGCTAAGGAAGCTTCCCTTGGAACCCTATCCACTTGGCTCATATCTTCCCCTTTTTGCCTGTTCACTTACACTTTCCATTTCCTTCAAATCAGTTTCCACAATCAGGGCTTTGTTGTATAATTATGAAAATGTTGTTAACTCAAGCATTGAAATACGAGATCTAATATTGTAATTTAGCCCCATCTGGAATCTTTTGCATCTTTCCCCCTCATCTGCGACAACAGAAGGCATAAATCTGGATAAAGTATTAAATTTGCCGTCGTATTCCATCACTGACTGATTCCCCTGCTGCAGATGTAGGAATTCATTTTGTTTCTGGTATCGATAACTCGAGGGGAAATATTTCTTATCAAAAGCATCTGTAAACTGCCGCCATGTGGGAATTCTAGGAACTAAACCGGCCTCCCCTTCAGTGCACACTGGCAGCAACGCTCTCTCCATAGCCTCCCACCAATACTGGGCCTCCTCTACTAGCATAAAAGTGGCCAACAATAATTTATCCTCCTCACCGACTCCCATTACCCTGAATATCTTTTCGATGCGTCGTAACCAATTCTCTGCTTCTAACGGACCTGCAGTTCCCGTAAATATTGGTGGATCAAGCTTTTTAAACTGCTCGTATAATGTACCCCTGGGTCTCACTGGTTCCACTCGCATTGTATGTTGCTCAAAGTACCTAGCTGCTGCTTCCAACAATTGTCTAGCTTCCCGATCACCTGATTCCTCCTCTACCTGGGGTCTTTTTCCCCTATCTCCAGCACGAGCAGATGACCCTTCTCCCTCCATGTATCACTGTAAAACATGTGAATATCGCATATGGGTAATGATATAGTGTGGAATATATATATATATATTCCACACACTCACACGGACCTTTAACACCCCACCGAACCAGACCAATTCCTGAGTCCACTGTCACACTAGACTCGACTCGACTACAAAATTATAAACTCTAGCTCTGATACCAACTTAATTGTCACGCCCCATCCTGATCTTCCAAGGATAAGACGCGACTAGGTTTTTGATACACCTGTTTACATATATATAATCTAGATTAATAAAACACTAATTTATCCCACAGGTGCAAAAATACCACTCATCACCTTAGTCCATAAGCATGATGGTAAACCTGTTTCATAACCTGTACCATATATAATACCTGTACCAACTGTTTATTTCCAAGGTTATAGACAGATACAAAATCCCACACCCACATAGCATATATCACAAAGTATGCCTGTTGAGTCTGTTTACAAATATATACTATTAACCTGCTATAATACTTCTCATTTAACATAATATACAACCCAACAAATAATTATACAGTCCCTCAACCTGTATCATTTACTCATTTAACACTAAGTACCTAACGAACATAATATCATACTAACGCTATACAAAACTCAACCGATTTGACAGTGGACTGATCTGTGTCTCCCTCTCTTGTACCTGAAAATGAGAAGCTATAGGGGTGTGAGCTAAACCACGCGCTCAGTGAATATACATGCCATATATGAAATGAAAATGATAATAATACACAGAAGTAGGTAAATACTATGTAAATACACGTATCAAACAACAACATCAATCCAATTCCAAGAATTCACAAGCCACAACATATCCATACAACCCCTCATCGGGTAATTGATCCCACATGGATCCGTATCTCCCGAACCTCCCGGGAACACCACAGTGCTAGCACACCACTGCACGCCGAGTGATCAGGCATCGACGCCCCTGTCTCAAACAGTGCGCCACATTCCACATTCCACAATACACAATACACAATACACAATACACAATACACAATACAACGCATCATCCAATCACATAAGCACATAGCACATAATCCTGGAGAAATGCTATTAAATTCTATCATCTAACATTATCTTATAATAGCATTTTCAAAACATATAAAGATATACACCCACATCAAATATACCGATCTACGGCTCTTCGGTTCTATCGGTGGATCTTCCCGGTGTTATCGTATTAATTCCAACCCCGGCTGTTTCACCCGTTGCACCTAAAACATTCGTAATTACAATATCAATATGTTTATCACATTTACATACACTAATGCATGCAAAATAATGCACCCAAAGTGCCCCGGAATCCCGGTTACCGCACTGTTCACTCACATACTCCCTAACTCATGCAAATCCGGCCTTTAATTGAAACCTTAAACACCCAATTTCACTCCCAAAATTTTGGTTTCAACCTAGCCCACGAAATGCATCTCGCACATCTCAAAGGGTCATTTTTCACACTTTTCTCACATTTAATTTAATACCCATTTGGAATCTATCTTTAACGGCCCATTAATTATGCTAAATACACTTAATTTTAAACTCACAAAAATATGTTTTGAAATTAAACTAAAATAGTCCATATATAAAATTAACTACAACAATCCATGAAATTAAATTAAAACAGTCACTAGTTCCAAATAAAACAGCCCACATAATTTCGTACAAACTAAAATCAATCACTCACACATACTTAACATTTATCTCACATACCACACTCTAAAATGAACACACACACACCCTTACCTTCTTCTTGTTTCTTCTTATTTTTGGTTTGGCATGGAGTCCCCAAGTTCCTCTTTTTTCTTTCTTCTTTCCTCTTTTTTTTTTCTTTCTTTCTTCTTCCTCTCCTTTACTCTCCCTCACTCACGGTTTCTTCTAACCAGAACACACACACACACTTGTTTGTCTTTTAAAATACATTCACTTTACTACATATTAAAGTACACTCACACACATTGTTTCATGCATTACACACACATTTTACTACACTTAGTCAAACACACACACACACGTCACACACCCACACATGCACTTAATCCTTTAAAATGACCCACCACCATATATTTGACACATGTGTAAAAATATCTCACCAAACTTTAATAATTCCACTTGTCTCCCCCTAAATTCTTAAGTGATTTTAAAATCAATTCAATACTATTTTCGTACACAAAATTCTATCTAATAAGTAATTTCGCATAATTACAATTGTCCACATAATTATGCTAATATGCATGCAATGCATGATCGGGTCTCACAACCAACTTCCTTTATAGATCCCTGTTAAAGGTCCACCAAATAGTTAGATGTACGACAAGTACGTGACCAATGTCTTTTTATACCACACCTCTAGCAAACTTCTTCATAGTTCTTGGACGATTTATTCAGCAAACATTTCCCTTTTTGTTGTTTTGCATCTTTATTTGCCCATTTCCGGTGGTAGGTGAGGTGTTATGACCACGATGTTGATTATCGTTTCGACCATGCCCACGTTTATTACCACGACCATAGGTAGCATTCAATTCAGGGAATGTTGTAGAACCAATCAAGCGAGATTTATGATTTTTCATCAAAAGCTCGTTATTTTGTTTAGCCACAAGAAGACATGATATTAGGTCAGTATTTAGTGAACTTATACTCTCTATATTACTACTGCAGGAGCACATTAGAGGCGTGAAGAATAGATAATGTTTTCTCTAACATGTCTTTATTAATAATTGTTTCTCCACATAGTGTCAATTGTGAGCTGATTTTGAATAGCACCGAATTATAATTGCTCACCTTTTTTAAAATCTTGCAACCTCAGGTGCATCCATTCATGTTGAGCATTTGGAGGTCTTTTGGTGGTCATACCATTCCTTTAATTTATCCCAAAGGATAGGTGGATCATTTTTCGTGAGATATTTATTTTTCAATCCTTCATGAAGGTGATGACGAAGGAATATCATTGCCTTTGCGCAATCCTGCAGAGATGCGTCATTTCCTTCTTTGATAGTATCACCAAAAAATCATAGTTGTCAAGTGAATCTCAGCCTCAAGGATCCAAGAAAAATAGTTATTGCCCGTAGGCCTGTCAAAATCCAACACGACACGAATCGACACGGATTAAGCGGGTTCGGGTGATAAACGGGTTGACCCGTTAAACAAGTTTAATAAATGGGTCGTATTTGGGTGAGACTTGTCAACCCGTTTACCTGTTTAAATAAAATTAATATAATAATAAATTAATAATTATTTGAAAAAAATTAGCCAGAATTTTTTTTTTTAGTGACAACCACACAAAAAATATATAAAGATATATTTCCCTAATTCTTTCTACGCTGAAGCCTTCAACGTTACGCCTCCAACTCTTCTGCTCCTCTCTCTCTCTCTCTTGCTCAACAACAACTCAGCGAGCAGTTGGTGTCTTGGTTCAGGCTAACGACAGAGACTTCAAGTAAAGACATCGAAGGGGTAAGTTTTTTTTTTCAATTTCTGTTGAATCCTTCCCATGGAACTTTCTGTTCAATTTCTGTTGAATCGAAGGAAAACTCCTCGGCCATGGAACTTTTGCCAAAATCTACCATGCCAGAAACATCAAGACCAACAAAAGTGTAGCTATTAAAGTCATTGACAAAGAATAACCCGAGTAACAAAAAAAAACCATTTGAATGTGGTAAACATTCGGTATTGTGCCTATTGTTACATTTTCATATCACTAACTTAGTCGTGCAATATCTTTAAGGAAAAACTAAACAAAAGATAAACATAGTCCTGCAATGTACCAATACCTGTAAAATACCGAAGTTTAATATTCTAGTTCATTTTTTTCATCAAGTATAATGGCAATTTTTGTTGGACATAACTAGCACCAAACTTTCCATTCAACAAAAATTGTTGATCAGTTATTGGAGGTGTTATCATATTTCTCAACGTTCTTATAGCAGTGGTGTGGATTGGTTTTTTTTTTTTTTGTTGAGACTATCGTAGTGATTTGCCAGTGACTTTAACTAGCTATTATAACATAGTTATTACTATTGTTACTACTAGTAATTATTATTATTTTTTTTTATAATTTGATCAACCAAATTAGAAGGGTTGGTGTATGGGCCAAGTTTAATAACTTATTAATTTGCTAGTATGACTTGTGAATCTAACTAAGAGATTTAGGCTCTATTTGGTTTCTGTACCACTTTCAACTTTCAAAGTATTGCAGGAGACTCCAAAATTGGTACCTCCTTGATCAAATAACTTGTGAAATAGAAATTATGTTCACCTGGATCAAATAACTTGTGAGATAGAAACTCTATTTTTTTGTCTTAAACAGATGAATTCTTCCGAACACAATATTATAGTTTCTGATGAAGAAGATGAGGTCGGGCATGAATCTAACGTAGACACAGCTCCAACAACACATACATCAACTGATACAACAACAGAAAAAAGTAAATCTAATTGTAAATGACAAAAGATTTCAATAGTATGGAAATAATTTACAGAATTAAATGAAAACTATCCAGACGACAAGAGGCGTGATGCATGTAATAGTTGTGGTATCAAATATATATGTGAGTCTAGTCATGGAACCGATAACATGCATACTCACATGGAAAAATGTGTGAAAAAAAACACTGGGGATATTGGACAATTACTTCTAAGTCAAGGTCAAGGATCTATGTTAAAGCGATTCACAAAATTTAATCCTGAAAAGTTTCGTGAGTTAGCGGTTGAGGCAATACTTAAGCATGATTTACCATTTCGATTTGTCAAATATGAGGGTATTAGAACAATGTTCAAGTATGCTTATGAGAATATCAAGTTGCTTTCTAAGAATACTACAAAGTCAGATGTGTTAAAAATGCATAAAAGAGAGAAGAATAAACTTAAAATTGTGTTGGGTTCCCTTTCTGGAAGAATTTGTTTAACATCTGACTTGTGGACTTCAATATCGACCGATGGATATGTTTCTTTCACAGCCCATTATGTTGATTTAGATTAGAAGTTATAGAAAAAAAATTTAAATTTTTGTCTCATACTCCCTCCCCACACTGGTATTGCCTTGTCTGAGAAAATTTATACATTATTTTGTTTGACTTTGGATAATACTTCTAGTAATGATTGCTTTGTTGAGTTGTTGGAGAGTCAACTTAACCTTAAAAATACTCTCTTGAGGAATGATGAGTTCTTCCATGTTCGTTGTTGTGCACATATTCTTAATTTGATAGTCCAAGATGGACTTAAAGAAATTGATGAATCAGTGATAAAAATTCGAGAAAACATCAAATATGTTAAAGGTTCATCGAAGAGGAAAAAGAAGTTTATGGATTGTGTTGTTCAAGTTTCATTAGAGAGTAAAAAAGGTTTGCGAGTAGATGTTCCAACTAGGTGGAACTCAACTTATATTATGCTTGACAGTGCACTTTTTTATCGCCGTGCATTTATTCATTTGCAGTTGAGTGATTCTAATTATAGACATTGTCATTCCCAAGAAGAATGGAACAAAGTAGAGAAGATTTCTAATTTATTGAGGGTGTTTCATAAAGTTACTTGCTTATTCTCTGGTACAACATATCACACAGCTAATTTGTACTTCTCCCAAGTGTTCCTAATCCAACATACTTTGAAGGAGGCATTGAAAGATAATAATAGTTTTATGAGGAAAATGGGAAGTCATATGTATGCCAAGTTTGACAAGTATTGGTCAAAGTATAGTGTGATTCTTTCAATTGCTATCATCTTAGATCCTCGTTACAAAATTCAGTTTGTGGATTGGGCTTATTCAAAACTTTATGGTGGTGATTCCTATGAGTTCAAGTGTGTTCAGGATACTTTATTTGAGCTCTTTGAATTGTACTCTGCCAACTTGTCACATGTTGTTCCAAGTACTTCAACTAGTGAGAAATAAGTTGGTGAGACTCATGGTCTTGATGATTCCGAAAGCCTTTTCAGGTAAAATATAATTTAATTTGTTTGAATTGAATTGAATGCGATCAAGGTAGTTTATTTTATATTCGTAATGATTTTGTACAAAATGTAAGATTTTGAAAAACGTGAAGAAGAAGATTCTCTTGTTTCTCAAGTGACTGAATTGCAGTTGCATTTTAATGAAAAAATGTTTGATCGAAAGAAGAAATTGGATATTCTAACCTTTTGGAAAGGAGAGCAGTTTCGGCATCCTATACTGTCTCAGTTGGCTTGTGATGTGATGACAATACCTATTTTTACAGTTGCATATGAATTTGCATTTAATACCGGTGATAGAGTTTTGAAAAAGTATCGAAGTTTACTTTTGCCAGAAACTGTCCAAGCTTTGATTTGTATTAGAGATTGGATTCATGGAAAGAGCAGTAAGTTTGATTCCATCTTTACTAGTATTATTTTTCTGATTATCCTAATTCATGTGATCATTGATTCATTTATGTTTTGTTGTGCTTAGTTGTAGATTATTTTAGTGATGATTCGGAAGGGGAAATAGATGATGATGTTTTCAATCAAAATATGAAGTCTAATAAAACTAAATTTGTTCAATGTTTAAATTTTATATCTATCCTTGATCATGACTAAAGAGAGGTATTGAAATATGTAGCTTGTAATGCCAAGTTTTTGTTACTTATCAAGTTATGAGTCTATTTAATTATTAATGTTATATAATATTTCATTTTAATTTGTGTAGGACATGAGAATTTGGTTGTTCAATCTACTTGTTGTCGTGGAGGTGGAGATTTGATCTCTTTGACGAGATTTTGTGAATCATGAAATTTGGTGGAATTTGATTTTGTGTGTTCTTTGGTGTAATTTGGTTGTTTGTGATTGTGGTTTGTAATATGATTGTTCTTTGGTGTAATTGTGTTATTTCAGATTGTAATTATGATTTGTAATATGGTTGTTGATGAGATTTGGTTATTTTGGATTGTAGTATGTACTTTGTAATATGGTGTGGTATCTCTAAATATCACATTTTTTTGTGTTAGTTTGTTAGTTTTATAAAGTTATATAGCATTTTTAAATAAACAGGTAAATGGGTCAAACGGGTGGTTCACCGTGTTAACTCGACCCTACCCAACACGACTCGTTTAAAATTAAACGTGTTAAACAAGTCGTGTCGTGTTGCCCGTTTATTAAACGGTTCGTATTCGTGTTTAGGTTTTTTACCCATTTATTAAACGTGTCGTGTACGGGTTTACATATTTTTCACCCGTCACCCGTTTAACCCGACACGTAATAGTTTAACCCGACACGTTTGACACCCCTAATTGCCCAAAAATATTAAGAGCGACAATCTCAAATTATACACATTATTCAAACCACGAAACTGAAACAAATAATAAATAAACACAGAGATATTGAAACTCAAAGCAGGAATGTAGAGAACTTAACCAAAAAAAAACCTGATGTTTAATTCTAGTAGAATTCAGGCAGGCTAAAATAATTATATAATAATCTATCACTCCCTCTTCTGGAGACAGTAATATGAAGACCAAATACTCTTCAAGAGGGTCAAAACTTGTACTCAAACTTCTTTTATGTGTGCACGGACAATTATAGAATAAAAAAAAAATTGATTCTCTTAAAAGAAATTTACCTGAAATTCTTAATCCTGAAGAAAATAGAAATCTAGCACCTTTCTCAAATTCACTTGAACAATACCTAAGCATTAAAAAAACTTGAACAATACTTGAGCTATTTGTGCTGATAACGTGTCGTGAAAGCAAGAGAATTATATAAACTTACGAAGAGAATATATATGCTAGAGAATGAACGTCTCAACTTGTGTACTTCTCAATGTGATAAGGACCTTCTTTTATAAGCCTCAAATCATAATGGTCATAAAATCCAATATTAACTCTAGGCAGAGTTGTAGAGTCAAATACTAACACCTATTAAATTGGTAGGCTAGAGTTTATCCATATTTATATACAATATATTTATAACAGGTAGTAGATTTTCTGTTGATTTTTTTATTTTCAAACGGTTAGGTTCAGACTAATTTACGCGCATCTCGACTAATCTCTTCTCCGGTTCAATCAAAGGCAGGTCATCCACATTGGAACTAGGGTATTTATTAAGGATAAATTCCATATGACCTAAACTCAAGGAATTGTCAAGATATAAACTCAAGACGTTTGAATTTACCACTCATCTCTATTACCACTTAAACTACCCTTGAGATTGATTTCCTGTTGATTTGATTATGTCGATTTGGTCCTCTTAAACTCTGATTGCAAAGTTTTTTTCTTAACTGACAATATGATTTTAACCCATACTCTTTTAATGCAGGAGTGTGGTTTTAAATAATGTTTTGAAGAAAATAATGATAGGTTAAAAATACATTAAAAATTGCATGATTTTGATCAAAAATAAAAATTAAGAATCCTAATAAGATGGCAATTAATCCCAATTTTGCGCATAAAAAGTCTAAAGATAACGTCGATCAAATAGAGTATAATTCTCTTTATCACGTGTTATAATTATTCATCGATTGGTTATGTAATGCACTCTTCAAATAAAAACATAAAGTTGGAGGACTAAATTCACCAAATTTGAAAGTCATGAAATGAAGTTGAGATTGAGATAACTTTTCAAGATATAGAATGTACTTTATCATGCATGGAAGGACTTCATAACGGAAGAAACAATGATTTTAAACCTAATTTATTGATACCATCTATTCGCTAATCTACTTTAATCTTTTGATTAATGGGGTATCCCATATAATGACGGGATCTACTTTTTATCCAGTGGTACTTATAGATTTAATCAATAAATTAAAACCAATAAATTGTGATTTTTCTTAGTTTTTGTGGATACAGATGACCCACCATATACTGATTGGGGACCCACTTAAATATGACTAATTCCAGTTAAATTTATGACAAACAATCTACTATAAATGAAAATCGAAAAAAAAAATGTAGTGAAAATGATCTAGACCACATTACAATTACTAATATTAATTTGATAGTTTGTTCAATAATACGTGTGATGTAAATAAGAAAATTGGACGATGATCTAACCTTATAAAAAATAGTCTTATTTCCAAAATAGATATTAGATATGATAATTTGGTGTATACAATTAAGATTCCGATATTGACCTGACTTTCGAGTCTTTCTTTTGAAGTCGTTGTAAATTTCGATGGTCATTTATGATATAACCAAACCAAGCTGTCTCATAGCAGGATCCTCTACTTCAGGTAATAAGTTGTTCATTTGAAAGACTGCTCCTTTTTATAAGCTATTGTGCATATTGTTATGGCACCTAGAGCCCTCATTTTGCATCCTGAAAAGCAAGAATAAGATATTCAAATAAAACTATAGGTTATAATTTTTGTAGACATTTAACAATCTAATAACAGAAAAGAACAAACATGACAAACTCCAGCTTACAGAACCATGAGACATTTATCAACTAACTTTTGTGTGTTAAAGAATAAAAGCTCCAAATTGTCTTACCTTCGCACAATCTATGATTGGGAAAGAGCTACTTGCGAGGTATATGTGACTATGATCCAAGCATTTTCTATACGCAGGGGTAGAGCCACATGAGGACCAGGGTGAGCACTTGCCCCTCTCCTCATTTTTGGATTACTTTTAATAAGGACTCATAAAGTTATTTAATATACTATGTTTACCCCCCTTAAATTTTTGAAAATTTCTATAATAGTTCTAGGTAGTCTCTTTTTTTTTTCCAAGTAAATTAGTGGTTCACTAATCCTCTAAAATAAATGTTTTATTTTTGGATTAAGTAAATAAGTTGTAACCACCATGATCTATTTGTATATTGATCAAAAGAGAATATTTCTTTTTATTTAACACAGTGTTCGCTACTTTTTAAGAACTATTTTTATTTTCCATTTATTAATTTTTTTTTGTAATAACTTAATAAAACACGATTAGATACAAAAGACAATATATTGTAACCCAAAAATATTTCAAACTATTTTAAATATGTAATTTCTCTAGAAGATCGATAATAATTTTAACTAGCTTTCGCAATTAAATGAAGAATGATTTTACTACGGACTTGTAATTGTGCAAATTGGTAGAAAATTAGTGAGAAATTAATTTACACTTAATTAATATACAAAATTTTAGAGATTTTAAAGAACGTTGTATTTTATTGAAATATTAGCTATTTTCCGTGCCTGAAGGCACGGAGTAATAAAAAAAATGGTCTAATATATTTATATTCACACCCAAAATTAAATCACAAACATAGAAGATATATAAAGAAATTTAAGCACCGATTATAGTGGAGGTGAGCGGTGGTAGTGGTGGTGGGCGACAATGGTGATGGTGGGAGACGCTGATGGTTGTGGTGGGTAAAGCGACGACCGTGGTGGTGATAGCTGTCGTGGGTGACAATGGTGATGGTGGTGGTGGGTTTTGAGTGATGATGATGGTAGTGGAAGCCGTGGGTGACAACGGTGGTGGTGGTGGGTGTGGGTGGTGGACGACAGTGATGGTGGTTGGTAGTAGTGGTGGTGGGACAACGGCGATAATGGTGGGCAACGATGGGTGCTTCTAGGCGACAGTGTGATTGGTGGTGGCGAATGACGGCAGTGGTAAGTGTGGTGGGGGTAGGTGACAGTTGGTGGCCGCAATGGTGGGCGATGACAGGTGGTGGTGGTTGGTGGTGGTAGGTGTGGTGGGGTAGGTGATAGTAGCTGGTGGCGATGGTGGGCGACGATGGGTGCTGACGGTGGGTGTGGGATGATGGTGGTAATGGTAATACATATAAGAATAAGATGATGATGGTGGTGAGTGGTGGCCATGGACGACAATGGTAGCAATCGATGGTGGGTGGCGATGGTGGTGGACGGTGGTGGGACGGTGGTGGTGGGGCAATGGAAGTGGTGATGATGGTGGTAAGGTGGTGGCAGTAGCGGTGGTGATGATGGTGGGGTGGCGAGTATGGTAGGGTGGCGATAGTGATTGTGGCGGCGAAAATGGTGGTGGTGGTGGTGGTGGTGGCAGTGGTAGTGGTAGTGGTAGTGGTGATGCTGGTGGAGCGGTGGGGGTGGTGGTGGTAGAGGTAGTGGTGGGGCGATTTCAAACACTATTTTTTTTAAAATTACTTATGAGAAATAATTCCTAGAAGTACTTTTAAAAAGTCATATTCCAAACACACATTTAGGGACCTATTTTTCCTATTAAATTTAGGGTGTTAATATTAGTCGTTAGATTAACTTTAAAGTAAAATTTAAAGTGATCTCAACCGTAAATAGCAAAAGTCATTTTGTTTATCTTTTGAGATTTGAATTATATTGTACTTTATTATATAGATATAATTAGGTTAAAATATATCTAAAAAAATATTTTATGTATTTTTGTTCAGATTTTATTTCAGCTGAATAAAAATTGAATTTACTATTTCATAATAATTTTGTTTTGAGTCTTAATTTTTGTCATTCTTAAACTTAATTTTTTTGTATCAACTAGTAAATTATTTTTAATTATATTTTGCCCTTCCCGCATGGATATTCCTAGCTCCGCCTGTGTCTATACGCAACACATTTATGCTCTGTTTGGTACAAGGGATGAATAATTAGAAGAATGGAAAAGTGTGGGGAATACACTTTTCATCTTTGAAGGAAAGAAAAACATTTTTCCTCCTTTGTGTTTGGTACGATGGATGAAAAGTTGAAAGAATTAATTTTCTATTGTTTGGTATTGGAGGAAAAGTGGAAGGAAAGAAAATATACATGTACTTAATTTACCATTATACTCATACAAATAAAATTAATTTTTTATGGAAAATAATTTTTTTAAGATTTTTAAATGTTCAATTTTGCTTTAGTTAGGTATAAAAATAAATAAATAAAAATATGTATACCAAAAATAATAGCAATATATATATATATAGGATATTTAAAAGTGTTTCTTGATAAATGTGTAAGTTTTGAATAGAAATTATGACAGTTTACAAGTATATTCATGGATAAAAAGATTAATTTGTCTAAAAAATAATTTGTTTGCTATAGTAAAAAGTCAAAAAAAAGATCAAAGACAAAATAATAAAAAGTATTTATCTATTACATAAATTAGCCATGTGGCCCATGTGGGATGCTATAAGAAAACTCACCAATGTAGAGTTTTATCCAATGAAGGGCATAAAAGTAATTAATTAAATTTCATACCAGTTGTCCCATTTTTCTATCCACTTTCTGCCCAATTTTGGATGGAAAATAAATGGTGGGCGGGAAGGACTAGCTATCCACTGCTTTTTCTATTCCATTAACTTTTCCTCTTATACCAAACAAGGGAAACTCTTTCTATCCTCTCCATTTTCCATCCTCTTTTTTTCATCCATCCACTTTTCCTTCATACCAAACAAGGGGTTAGTAACTTAGTGTCACTTCTTGCCTTCCAGAAAGGTTTAGAGAAGTCTAGAATGGAACCCTTAGATAGAATGGAGTTTATTACCCTTAAGTCTATTTGAAGGAACATTTTAGAAGATACTAGGGAGGTAAGGAAGAATCTTAGAGAGACATGAAATGTTCTTATGTATAGTAGATTACTAGATACTTGTATAGAATATCCTAGAAATAGCCTAAATGCTTGACATTTGAAGTATACTATCCACACATTGTAAGGCCAAAGGCCTATAAATAGGGGTGAATTCATTTGCACTCGCAAGTCTCATATTGTAATCTGCACTAAACTACCTTATCTCAAACTCTCTTGTCCCTACTTAACCTATATTCTCGTAAACTCTCTTGTCCTACTTGTTCTCTCCTCGTGTCTTCTCTAGCATTTTGTAATAATTAGGTTAAAAGACTTATTTAACACTTTCAAAAGAGCTTGCTAGTGTCTAAGTGTCACATACTTGTTCTCTCCTTGTGTTTTCTCTAGCATTTCGTAATAGTTAGGTTGGAAAACTTACTTAGCACTTTCAAAAGAGCTTGCTATTGTCTAAGTGTCACACGGGAGCTTGAAAAGCGCAAGGTCGTGACAGTCTACTTTTGACTACTTGGTTCCTTCTTAGACTGACAAGCTTTCTTAATGAAACAACCATCCCAACATATAGTATCCATATCCATCTCATCCAGGCCTTACTAATAAGAATAACCTAGAGCACTCATTAGCAAGCGATTCTAAACTAGGGTTCTCTAAGTGAAGGTTATGATCAACGTTGAAAATTGCAAACACTAGTCTTTACCAATATATTTATTTGTAACATATGGAAACTCGATTTGAAAAACAAATAACCTCTTTTCAAACGGACGAATCCACCCATGCCCCAATTACATCTATAGGAGTTTTGGATGATCCAAAAATCTTGTCTTACTCATCGATATCATAGCTTATAAATAATACGTCATGGTGTCCCAATTTGTACTTCTCAAGTATATATTCATCTTAAACATAATACATCTCAATCAAGTCATCATCTTCCCATCATACATACCATCATATATACCATTGTGTAATGTGTAAAGTTAAATCCAACTAGAATGGAAATGCAAACTGGTCCATCTTTAAGGAACCCTTGTAGCATATACTATACGGGAAATCCTAGGATACTCCAAATCTATTTATCCAACAAAAACAATTATAAGAAAGCTCACCCTTGTAATCTTTCCTTGAAGCATTCCAGATCTCCTAGAAAGAGACGATGACAGGTTCTTTCTTTGCGATATAAAAAGTGTACTCTACCGCACTAGCAACAGCTGTTGCAAAACATGCAGATGAGTTGACATACACACTAAAATCAGTCCGCCAGTCCAGACCATTATTGCGGTTCACCTACACATATTCAAAAACGGCAGTTGTTTTCACCATTATAAAATTATATGACTAGCAGCTGATGAAACATGTCACAAAAGACAAGTAAATAGAAATAAAAAGGAAGAGATTTCGGGCATATACATTGGTTTATACAAGTAAAGATGATTTAAAAAGATCATTCTTTAATGAACTTTATTTTTATAATAAACTATACAAATACAATTTATGTGCCATGATTCACTAAACTTAGTCTCCACCAAACAAATACTCATGAATAGCAAGTTGATCTAACAAGCATTGAATCAACAACACTTCTTCGACTGATAATATGTCCAATTTATTCATCGGTAGGAAGCAAGCAAATTCTTGTTTCGTCGCCCAAAAATTATTTTGCATCATGGACCAGTTGCCAATCAAGATTAACCAAGAAACAAGAAGCCCAAAACTACTTAACTAGAAATAACCAACCGATTGCTGTCAAGAAGGATAGTATCTTTAGATCAGCATAAATTTGAGCTGTGTATTGAACATTTCTGAGATCACTCATAATGACTTTAAGTTGTTTCTTAGCCTTGGCCCTTCTTGAACTTCTCTCTACACATTGTGCTACAATAACGTCAGCATAACAAGCAACACAAAGGATCCTCATATTCTCCAGCTTGCATTCGCCTACATAAATAAAAAAAGATCAATACGAAACTAAAATAAAAATTCATTTAAACTAGAGAATTCATTTAAACTAGGTAAGAAAATAGAGGAGTGTTGTTTTAGAACCAAGAGATTTTCAAGACAAATTTATAAAGAGTTTTAGAGTAAATTTAATTTTATTAAATGTTTAGTTGTTCAATTGTTAAACCATTACTTGCACTTATATTTTTATTTTGTTTATCACTAACAACAATTTTACAAACTTGTTTTCTAGATTGAATTAATTTTTTATTTATCTTTTTTTTTTTGGCCTTTTTTATACCAAGATTCATATTTACAAGTAGATGCAAACCTAATTGACAAAAAATAGTATGACTTGACCACACAATGGTTGAGAAAAAAATTATAAGAAGTAATAGTAAAGAATATTCTAGTGATTAAGCAACCTATTGAGCTAAAAAAAGTGAATAATATATTATCTATTCGCAACCAATTAATAAAATACACAAACAATTTATCTGTATAAATGTTTGTTTATTATCCCATTTCAGCCATTCCATGTTTGAATGAAATTTTGGATAAAGTGTGAATCCAATGTCCTAATATTAAATATTAATCCCATTCAAGATCGAAAATTAATACATTATATTCAAGTTCAAAAAAATAAGAAAATTTCCTAAATCATTGTACGACCGTATGGCCTACTATGGATACTTTGGTAATTTGGACAGTAATACACACCAAGTCTCATTTGATACCATATATTACATAACACTAATTTATATAAAGTATGTGATGCTATATAAACCCTAAATCATCCGGCTGAAACTAACAAAGTCATTAAAACCGAGTCATACAATATGTTCTAAACTTAGTATTAAGTGATCGCCAGAGTAATTTAGTCTAATCCGGCCCCTAGTACCCGAACCAAACACTGCCTAAAGGTAGGTAAAAATGGTTAATTTTGCCCCCACTTCCACACAAGTTTCCCGTACAAACTATTTCTTGCAATTCGCAACCATATGCTTGCACTCAGACTTGTTTCATACAATGAACTTATCTTGGAGTTCATATTAGAGTTTGGTGATTGACTATTATGTTACTCTAACTAAGTTCATTCCCGAGAGAAATAACTAACACGGTTAGGAGTCTCATGATCTCACTAGTGAGGGCCTATCGGGATGGTCTCTAGACATTCTCCCTTGCCCCCACTTCCACACCAAGTTACCCGTACAGACTATTTCTTGCAATTCGCAACCATATGCTTACACCCAGACTTGTTTCATACAATAAACTTATCTTGGAGTTCATATTAGAGTTTGGTGGTTGACTACTATATTAGTCTAATTAAATTCATTCCCGAGAGGAATAACTAACGCGGTCAGGAGCTTCATGATCTCACCAATGAGGGCCTATCGGGATGGACTCTAGACGTTCTCCCCTGCCCCCACCCCTTTTTTTACCAGCAAAAAAAAAAAAAAAACTTAAAAAAAAACAACTTAAATAAATAACTTTTAAGAGTTTTAGAGTACAATAAATCAAGTTCGTTTGAACCTCAACTTTTTTACTTACTTATGAATTAGCTTTTTAGATCCAAAAAGGCTTATTTAGACTAATTCAAAAAATTTATTTCATAAATTTTTCTTTTGACTTTTTAAAATTTTGTCGCAAGTCTCACATAACTTTTTAATTTATTATATTCATAAAAAAACTATAAAATCAACTTTTTAACTTTTACAGTTTTTTAAAGAACACCCCCAAACAGTTGAAAAAAAAATTTAACTCTGATTTTTTTATAAAGTTTTTCAAACAACTTTTCACCTAAAAAAGTTAGCTCCAAAGCATTTCATGCAAGGCAAACACGTGTTTATATAAATACTTAGCAGCAACTTGTTCATGCTTATATAAATGTGCTTACATAAACAAGCAACCTTTTGTTTTGGCTTTTCCAGTGTCCCCTATTAAGACTTGCAAACAAAGAGGGAGAAAAACCAGAGGCAGCAGTCAGCCATATTTCAAGAAAAAGTGTCAAATCTTAGCATTAAGGAGATAAGAATAAAGACTAACCAACAAGCAGATTAATGAAACGCTATGGGCAATAGCCATTACATTCACTTCTCATCAATTTCCAATATCATTCTTTTCACAATAGTTTCTAACTTATTTTTCAAGCTATCGTGCTCATATAACAACTAAGGGAGATGGGGATATAAGTTTGAAAAGTACGATAGAAGTAGAATAAAGTTATAAAACCACGATATGTTTGTACACAATTCCGTCTAACTGTGCTCAGACTTGATGACTTCTCCTTCAAAATGATAATCAGTATTTTGCATCCTGATCAAAATCACACAAAATTGGGCAGCAGAAGGGAAAAAGAAAACCCCAGTGTATAATTAATAACGGTCATGATGTTACAAAACCTGATCAAACAACAAGCGGCCTAGAAAGGAAAACGTAAGGACTAACCCTATACAAGGAAAGCAAAACACCCGACGTATATGGGGCAAGGACTCAATTATGTGGTGTTGTTCGTAAGAACCCCCCATCAAATAGCATTTCAGGTGTATCACTTCAGGGCAGTTGGGGGGCATATGACCTTTTACTCGTGTTTTTCCTGTTTCCGCTGAGATACAAATCCCAAAAGACATCAAGAACAACATTCTCCTTTATCACGCTTATCAAGCAACAATTTGGCACATGGCCGTGTAACCATTCATCACTCATTTCGGATGGAACAATATTTTTCCCACAGCGTTTGGGATTTTGCTATTTCACTCGTGAGGTTCTTGAACTTATGACTGCACTCTCCTCCACTGCAAAAA
This sequence comes from Ilex aquifolium, assembly GCA_951799425.1. NCBI lineage: Eukaryota > Viridiplantae > Streptophyta > Magnoliopsida > Aquifoliales > Aquifoliaceae > Ilex > Ilex aquifolium. Next base: position 33,985,653 of record OX637395.1, on the reverse strand, counting down.
GAGAAGGAACGAATACATTATGCACTTGTGATGATTCCGTGATGTTTTCATGTTTGGGTGTGTGCATGTGAGTGTGCATGTGGTGGTGGTGGTGGTGGTGGTGTGGGGGGGGGGGGGGGGGGGGGGGGAAGGGGGGCAGTAACGGTTATAGAACCAATTCCTATAAGGCTGAACCACATATGAGATACAGAAGAATGGACTTTTCTTTTTTCTTTAAAATTACATTGGCCAAAAGATATTTAAGCTGCATAGATTATTTGTATTGTGCCTACTATTATCAACCAAGGAAAAAAAATAGAATGAGCATGAGGTAATAATTCTATATTGATCCGAATCGACTCATATATGCTCCCATTTTTAATAAGATTCTGGCTAGAAGCATACAAGTAATGTAATGTGTTTCTCCGTGGGTATCTGATAACCATGTAGGTAGGGGTATAATCAGTGATTTTACAGTGTGTGTGTGAGAGAGAGAGAGAGAGGGAGAGAGAAAGGACACACACACATTCCCCAGCTTAAACAGCAATAAGAAAGATGTGCTGTCACAGAATGGATGAACCTATTTCATTTCACTAACATAGATATGGGCCAAAACTGTTAACAGAACCAAAGTTCAGCTGTTAGTTCAACCATACTTGACCAGCATCCTGATTATATACTTATATCTATCTTTTGACCAACTTCATCCTTTATAGCAATGTGCATCATTGTCAACATCCTATGTTGACTGGAAAAGTTTCAGAAAAAAGGAAGACATTATTCTCTAGATTTTAATCAAAAAATTAATCTATGGCTATGGTTAAAAATCTGCCGAGCTTGGAAGGGCTATGAATAAGTTCTGACAGCCAAAATCTGCTGGGGGGACTGCAACAAAAATACGAGTGGCTTATTAATCTAGGTGCCCAGCAACCCAAAAAAAAAGTATGACCTCAGATGGTGACCCAGAGTAGAAGAAAACAGTCAATGATAAAGACCCACACCCTGGACACATAAAAGCCCTTTACAGATGGGTAAGGAAAGGTATCAATGTTTTTCTATATGTTAGGGTTATATTTGTCTCAAGTTTAATACTACAGGCAGACAGTACAAAGAACGGTAAAAGTAGCTTCACAAACCATTGACTTCCAATACAAAAGGGCAATTTTGTTTCCTCATAAGGAGGTGTCTCATTATCCTAGATACAACCAACTACTAACCTTCGGTATGGAAAGAAGCAACACCCAATATCATGTTAAAAATAGCTAGATAAACTCCATTCAGTATTATACATTGAAGGTTTCAGTTTTTAATGTTTTGTAGAAGGTGCAATTCTACATCAAACTAACTAGGAAGCACGGACACTCATTTTGGTTAGAGTGTCGATGTCGAACAAGTCTAGGACATGGACACGCTAAAATAAGTGTCTGATTTTTTGATTGTTAAACACGCTGGGGATACGCTTGAGGACACATTTTGAAATATTTTTTCAAATTTTTGAAAACTTATCTACCATAATTATAATTAAGGAAGTTACTTTTGTATTTTAAAGAAATATGAGTCAAATGCATAATGTAGAAAGAACTACAATCACTATATGAACATAAGATATTGTAACATAATTTCAGAAACAATTACAAAATTATATACAAATGTAATAAATTTTCAATATGAAAGCAATGTGATGAAAAATAGGTTATGAAATTGTGGCTCTTTGAAATTGATGAAAATTAGGGTTACTATTTGGGATATTTTTTAAATTGATTGTTGAATCATGAATATGATGAGTGTGTATTGGTATAAGTGGTATTGAATTTTTTATTTGATGATATCATGATGTGACTTGTTAGAATTAAAGAAAGGATGAATTAATTGATTATCAAAGTATATTTATTTTATCACATCATCATCACATATATATATAATAAATATAAATAAATAAATACATAGTATTTAACGTGTCCCACTACATGTCCGTGTCCTACATTTTTGAAAAACTCCGTATCAGCGTGTCCGTGTCGTACCCGTGTTTGTGCTTCTCAGCACACTAAGGCATGGGCAATCTCAGAATTTTCCACCACAGTTGGGAACAGAACAAGGATAAAGTTAACACACTGAACCATCACTGTACTTTTTCCAAGGGATAAAAAATGCCTGCCTTACTTATTTCTGGAGTACAAATTAACAGACCAATGGAAGGACAACCAAGCTCATTAATTACATAATATGTATCCTACCCCCAAAAAAAAAAAAAAAAGACGGTAACATTAGCATCTCAATTTTAGGCAACCTATGGAACTGACTTGAATTGTCGACCAGAAACTAGAAGAGAAGCATGCAAGGAAACAAAGCCAATGGCAAAATATACCCAAGTTCTCATGACCCCTACCAAGCTAAAGCTCGAAAGGGATATGGTGCTTGGTGTACATAGCTAGAATACGCCCAAAGTGGGCATTACAAGTATGGCTGATCTTCGCTAATTGGCATAGCCAGTTTCACCTCTGGACAATCCTGAATTCCTTCAAATCTTAGATATTTATCCGGTAATCGGTATATATTGAGGCAGTCTAGACAAAACTACCATAACATGGAAAGACATGTTTTCAAATCTTACAATATCCATGAAATGGACCCTCAGACCAGTTCACATTCACATAATCAAATGGACATTTGCTATATGACATGTTTGAATGACATGAAGTGAATCGCATCCACGTTGAGATAATACCCCAGTACTAATGTCCAAGTACTTATAATTTATTCAAAATCACTTGACACATTTTGTCCCTCCCAATACACAAAACTTTGGGGAACAGCAGAAGACAGCGGTTTTTCTCTTACGCCGAACCAGTGATACAAATTTCGCATAAAATACAATCAACATGTCCTTGCCGTTCAGAACAGATTAATCCTGTCATGGAATATAAATCCACATCCCTGAAAAAAGTACGAAAGCCCAAGAAATGGATTCTTTTACCTAGGAGGGATTAGTCTACTAAGTGTGGAATGATATAGTCATAAGCCTTTCTGTACACTTCCGTCATTCAATCAGGTTAATAAGGTTGATTTCCAGATATGATTTAAACAGACTTGGAAAAAGCATAAAAGAAGGAAAGCTTAAGAGTCACACCTGATGCGATTCAAAGAAGCAATTGCCCGAAGAGCACTCCGAATCATGTCTTCATTACGATCAACCTCTTGCTTAACAGCATCTTGTTTTGGCCTAAAATTAATAGTCTTCTGAAGAGGATCCACCAACGAGTCTAACACTGGAGGTTAAAGCAACAAGTTATAATAAGATACAAAATTCGTAGCACCACTGAATGCCAAAATTAGTAAAATAAAAATGACAAACTAACCTGCCAATACAGCAGAGGGACACTTATCCGCGAGTTTTGAGAGGATAAGATGGCAAGGCATTTTAACATCGTAATGATCTGGTAAAAACCATAAAGCAAATCAGTCAAAAAATCTACTCTACTCCATAACCAAAACAAATGTCAGAAAGGTTATTGGACTCAATAACCACTATGAATGGAAGGAGCATAATAATAATGTCACCAACCTAATGTTTGAGCCATAACAAGTTATACTGGATCACTGGTATGAAATATGATATCAGAAATTAACAGAGGGAGAAAAGAAGATGGTATTGAGATCACGACTCACCATCAAGACCAGATTTAAGGTAAGGAACAATGAAAGATGAAGGGTTCACTTGATTAAGGCAACTGTCTAACAATGTGTCTACACATTCAAAGGCAGCTTTCCTCAACTCCAGTCCATCGTCCACTGTGTGCTTGAAAGGACCAAGATCGACTGTTCTTATCAATTCTTGCTGTAAAAGATATAAAGCAGAAATATGTAATCACTAGAGACCAAATACTGATGAAAAAACAATAGAAAGCAAATTAAAGAAACAATGGCAACAGTAAAAATCAAAAGCAACTGTACTTTTGGGTTCCCTATGAAGCTTCAAGATCTTTCCTATAAGATGTTCAACAGGAAGAAATCTAAGAATCTTCAATAATGAAATATCAGAGGATGTTTTTGCCGAAAAAAATTCAAAAGTATTCTTAGGCACTATCTTTGTCAGTATAAAAACCTCCTCAAGAATTAATTAACAGCAAAGACATGTTCTCCAGGGGAGGGAATTGGTTAATCATGGAAAGGCATAACACTTTAAGAAAACAACAGTCGGCTCATGATTTGATGCAACCTTTTTTCGTTTCTTATCTTTCAACCTCACATTTGCATATCCATTGGGTAATTAGGGGTAGAGACTGAGAGGAAAGTGTTAGTAGGGTATGCACATACACGATACCGGTATAGCAGCTTACAAGCAGGCTAAATTGAGTTATTATCTGAAGCTTACCTTTTTTGGGTAGTCACCAGCTTGGAGTCATATAATGTGAGGCTTGGATCTAAGATGTGCCGAAATTTTTTAACATGATTAAAATCTGTTAAAATACTAATCCAAGAAAGTATCGTTCAAAGGTAGAGTCCGTCGTAAGCAACACATCAGAGATTGCAGAACAAATACAGTTGGAAAGCTGAGCCACTTATAGAAGTCTGCTTTGAAAACTTTCTCCCAGAAAAATCTTTGAATGTAGTTTAGGGCCTGCTAAATATACAACCATTTTTGCTTCTTCCACAAAACTTGTAATTATCAAGAGCATAATAGTGCATCTCCTTCATTTAAAAAGTAGGAAAACACAGCAAATGGGGTGGGTCATTCAGTGCTACCTTTCTTCAACATTAGAAAGGAGGTCAGAAATTCTGACGACATGACATAACATCAAATGTGGCTATTTATCAAGAGAGTTACTAGTGCACAGTTACAGGTTATCTTGCTCATTTCAGTGAAGATATGAGTGCATGTGTTCTACCACTAGTTATCAGTGAGTTGCATCTGCCCTATAATTATCAATGCTAAACCAACAGAAGAATAGCATGATAAGTGATGAAGGATTTAATGACAAGATACAATCTCCAACCCATAGATATATGCTGCACATTTATGCATTTCACATATAATAGATATTCCTCCAGACGGGAAATCTAGTTTTCTCAAGGATTATACAGACCAGTCTCAAAACAAAGTTCCAGATAGAATACGATGCAATGGTCAAAAGTTACCTTCACAATTGTCTGGTCATAAAGAAGTGGTAATAATTCCGGAAGCAGGCTCTTTATGAGGTTTGGCTTATTATGAGCTGCCGTACTTAAGGCCAAGACAGCTGCACGCCTAACATGCTGCACAATAGTTAACAAAACAAAAGATAAGAAAATAGCAAAAAATAGAAGAAATCAAACAACTAAAGAATCCAAAGAGAGAATAAAAAACTCCCAACTGGAATACTCGTTACCACCAACTTATATAAAGCAATGTTGAAAACAATTAATTAAAGCTGTGCCATAGCTGGAATTTTAAAGCATTATCAAGTTCAAGATTACCCGGTCGTGATCCTTGATAAGCATCAGGAATGATGAGATCTCAGGGTAAATAATCTCATCTATCTTTTCTGGTCGCTCAACTATAGCATATTTTACAGCAATGACAACAGTTGCTCTAGTGAATGCAGCCCGATTACTTGTTCGCTCCTACATAAACATATGCATTTATTTGTTTGCTCACACAGGAATATAAAATAGATGGAAAGCTACACAGAAAATAACAAGTAAATGTGATAAGAAGCACAATATCCTATCTCTATGGTCGATGACACCTTAAGTGCAGGAACAAGTTTGGCAGGTTCAATAAGGGCAATTTTTCCAAGACACTCAGCTACCACATTGCGAACACCTTCTTCCTCACTTTCACAGTGGTTAAATAGCAAATTAAGTATCTTCTCCACGCTAGAATCCTGAAACTCCGCATTATCCACAGACTGTCTCACAATAACCTGCAAGGGAGAACAAATCGGGTGTGCGTGGGGTTTTAATGGTCAAGCAAATAACGATTGAGAATATAAAATCTCACTTTAAGGGGATCTGCAAGTCATAAAACTTACCTCCTTCAAAGAATGAAGCAGGAGATATTGTTTCTTCTGCTGATTATCAATCTGGTCCAAAATAAATGGCAAGTATTTTGATAGATTACCAACAGCAATATTTCCAAGAGCATAAGAGGCAGCAGACTTTATCTCTTCAAAAGGAGATTGAAAGGATTCAATAACTATATTCTCTATATGTGCATGCGAGCTTAGATCTTTCCTTCTTCCAATCTCTCCCAAACAAAGCAAGGCAAGGTGCTGGGTAGCCTGAAAAGAAAGATAAAGGGAGTTATGAGAAGTAGTATCACATGGGGGGAACTAGGACAAAGGAATTGAAAACAATAAATGTGTTACCAAAAACCAAGAAAAAAACCTAAACAAGAACTATCATGGTGTCCCAAACCAAACCAAAAAAAAGTAGTTAGCATGTAACAAGTGCAAATCAAAATAGACATATGCCATGTATAAGTCCTTCAAGTGGAAAATGACCAAACACCCAGCTGAAGATGAATAATAAAGCAAACTTGAGATGATCAGCAAACGCCTTTCCACCTCTTCGCCACAATCCAGCTACATACCAGAACAAATACACCAAATATGTGCCATAGTTTGTCCATACACTGTGTTACCTAAAATATGTATGCAATAACTACAAGAATCATATCGTCAGCAGGCCATGGCACTGCTAAACTATAATCAGCCAGGGTAAAATTTTGCAAGCAAAAGATAATTGAAAATAATTCACATTGTTCATATTCTAACCGTTTTAAAGCCCAAGATTCTTCCCCTCTTCTGAAACCCCACCCCTACCACATACCACTCAACTAGGACTAAGGATAAAAATCTTGTTTCTCTTCCACCGAAAAGACCAAAGCATTTGGGTTTCGATGGAATTGAATTAATCAATGATGAATATAAAAAATCCTATGTTTTCAGAGTGTTTCGGAATATTTTGATTCCAATTTTTTTCTAATTTTTAATTGTTTCAAAAATATTTCCATTTCAAACCGGCTAATTTTTAATTGTTTCAAAAATACGCCGAAATAAAAAATTTATCCTTGACTGGGACTTGAACTAGCTATTTTCCTAAGAAGCAATAGGAAATCCCACTTGAGCTAGACAAGGTTTAGACAAAAAATTCAGTTTCTACTGAACACCAACAGATTACATCATAGCCTCCCAAACAATAAAAAGTTCGTGTAAAACTCGAATAGAAAATGGGTGTGTTTGGATGAGGCACTTTTTGTGAAGGATTTCACTTTGGCCAGCGATTTCAAAATATATCGACTAGAATCTCTGGTTTTTCTACATAAACCAATGCACTCATCAAAGTGAAAGACAACAAAGTTGTAAAAGGATGACAAAGATAAAAACCTTACCGAATTAGTACTGCTATCATCTTTTAGGATGTCCGTAAGCATTTTCACTGTAGATGAACATTTCTGATCACCTGCAGCAAGGCAGAGAACGGCTACACATTGAGCTATGGAAAACAAAGCCTGCTTTGCAACACCGCCAGATTGAGGAGATGGTTTAGCTGTTGAAATAAGAGAATCCAGCAGAGCATCAAAGCTTGTGTTTGCCGAGTAAACCAAGGCAGCAAAAAAGCTTTGTAGAGCCTGCAGTATCCAAAGGAGTTAGGCTTATTCTAAAGTGAACCTTCTGGATCAAAATTCAAAAGCCAATACGAAGTGACGTCGTACCGAAAGAGCTTGCCCCTGAAGCAATGAGCTTCTTACTAAAGTTAGCGCTTGCGGAAGAACTTTATTTCTGACTGTCAAACCAACATTGGGGATTGACCTTCTGTCAGCCATCAAGGTACAGCAAAGTTCCAGCGCTAGAGCCGTCATATGCAAGTCTGAGTCACTAGTACGCAAATAAAGAGCAATACGATTAGGTCCAATAATCTAGAAACCAAAGTAAATCATATCTGTGCCAGACCATGAGAAGATGCAAAAGAATTAATAAACAGGTGAGCAATAATCTACAAAGTGTCAAAGCCAAATATGAAGATAGGAAGTAGAAAACCTTATCAGAGTAGAGAGCTCCACAATAATAACTTCATAAGCAGCAGAACCAATTTTATCCCCATAAGCAACAATTAGGGTATTCAGCGTCCCCAGTGTTGCCTGCCTCAAAGCTCGATTAGCCTGTTCTCCGAAAGAAGCCAAACAGTTCAGATTTTTTTTTTTTACTAGAAGTAAGATATTTCAGAATAATCTTCTTTGGAGATTACGCATTAGAAGGATTATAGTCTCTCATACCTTCCTTAAGAATGCGGTTAACTCTGCAATAACATGATCCAAAACACATGATAGGTCCAAGTGCAGTGGAGAAGCAGCAATGACAGCAAAAGCCTGCAAACAGAACTCTACGGTTTGAGAGAGCAATACACATCAAACTTTCAATGAAACCTTTTTCATTCTATCAAATGAGGATTAAGTAAATGTAAAAACAAAGAAAAGAAAAACATCAACAACTATTCAATTTTTCCCCGTGCCAATGAAAAGAAAAAACAAACAATGTTTAGCACTGTGAAGAAGAGTTTTAACTGTTATCACCTAAGACATTGTAGAACCAAATTAACCTATCAATGCCAACAAGGAAACCAATATGAAACACTCCGAGGTGAAGATGTAAAACTAAGGATGGTCTTTTCCCAATGGTGATAGAAGTAAAAGATTATCAACAACAAATTAATACGTTGCCCATTGCTTCTCCATTATCCATTCCATTTTCAGCAACTAATTTATTATCCGTGTTGGAGCATCTAACTCAAAACCAATGGACTATTAACAGAGAGGCCCCTCAACCATATAAAGAAACCTTGATGGTCCTAATCATACAATGTATGGCACAAGGTCTCTTTACAACATCCCTCACGTGGGACCCGGGCTAACACATGGGACTAACAAACAAACAACAAATATGCATAGCTGGAGATTTAAATGGGCAAAAGCTCTAATACCATTTTTTTTTTTTTTTTGAACTGCACTGATACCATGGTAGAGTATCCAACTCAAAACCAATTCGTAATCAGTGGAGAGACCCCATAAACATATAACCAACCTTGGGTGGTCCTAACCATTTGATATGAGACACAAACTCTCTTTACATGCCCAATCGTCCAAATCTTTTATCCACCTAGGCAGAAGCACAAGTGGACAGCATATACAATGCAGATTAAATATTTTCTCAATGAGAAACAAAGCCTCATCAAATTTGTGACTCACTCATCAGTGTAAATCACAAAAAACTTTACATGACATTCAGATATCATTTGAGAAATTGCGTCAAATTTTTTGGTGCATTGCCACATTACTATGTTAAGTCATTTTGACCCCATCACTCATTTTCACAAGGTCATAACTCTTTTTCAAATCATCCATGAAAAATTTGCAAAAAGTCAGTCTGGGAAATCAGTCCCAATATTTGAACTGTAAGTAGAAGAGAAAAAAAAAACTTATTGATAAACAGAATGAAAAATACATCCACAGGAATAAAAAAGACACAACATTGCCACTTTTGTCCTCTGCATCTATGATGTGAATAGATATTTGAAAAAAAGAACCTTGTTCACTCATTTAAGCATAAAAAGAGGACATGGTTTCAATTAAGACAGTCATGAAGACACAAAAAATAACAAAATTATGTCAGACAACACCACAATAGTAGACAATTATGTCAGATATGAAGATAAAAAAATCCCAATTATAAGAAAGAAACTACATTGGCAGCCCTTGAAGACGGTGTGTTTTTGAAGACGATGACAACTATCTGCCCCAAATTTTCTACCCATATAACACACAAGACCACCTATGAAACAGTTAGATAAGTAAAGCTGGACAATTGCACAACTCCATCATGTATAAGTTTTGACGCTTTCAAAGTGGCAACCATCGTGCATTCACAAAACAAGCCCCTAATGTGAGCCTTCTGAAACCAACCTTCACAGCTGTAAGTCGAGTTATCTCATTTCCCATTCGGTCCACAAGAACAGGAAGGCATGCATGTAATTCTGCTCCGAGGTTATCACCAAATGTTGACACGACAAGCCCCATGCAAGAAATAGCACACTCCTTCACCTCCTGGAAAGAGAGAGCAAAGTAAGACAGTGATAGTACTTACAAAGTTTCAGCATCTGGAATTCTACAAACCTGATCTTGATCTTGATTCGTCAATCGAGCCATTATGGCATTATATATCGGATGTATGTAGGGTTTGAAGTCAAAACCATAACCCTAAAAATGAGTCATTAATGTGTCAGAAAGGGATTGGATAATATCCAAATTTTTAAATAGTAAGATTAACCGACCTCAATATTTGGACGTACAACACGAATAAGCTCCCCACACACTCTTAATGCCTCTGCTGTAACTTTATAATAACGCTCACCAACAGCAGCTATAACAGGACTAGAAATGGCCTGAAAGATCAGAATTAAATGAATGAACCAAGCTTTATATCCTACATATTATTGAAGTTCATATTAAGTTGTGTGTGTGAGAAGGGGGGGAGGGGGGGGGGGGGGTGGAGGGAGGTGAATTCAAAAGTTGGATTGCTTGAGAGTTTGTTCAGCCCTGTTCAGAATTTTTTTTCCCTTATAATAACTGTTCAGAATATAATTGATGTATCTTCCCAGGAAATTCCTCATATTGCAAAGTTTCTAGCTCGTTTGAGGCTGCCTAATTTCCAAGAATTTGAATTCTATGAGTTACTGCTCCAAATCTAATTACAGTTGTTTCCTTGGACTGTTTAAGATTAGGTTTATATGCAAATTGCCGAACTTTCAAAAAAAAAAAAAATCAGTTTCAAATTTCTGCATCAACTATTTGTTTTTCGAGGTTTTTACCCATCAAAGAAGTTTCAGTGTTCATGAATAAGACAAAGTGAACCCAAAGAATAATGGAGATATCAGAAAAACTTCATTGTTGAGAACTTGATATTCATCTTCATCTTTTTTTCTAGTTATATTTATCTCTACTTCGGAATTGGCTATTGTCTCAAAGGCAAGCAGCCTATTTTCCAGAAAACTAAAACAAACTGCTTACGGACCTCAAATCTTATCTATCCCAAATTCCCGATCCTATTTCAACTAAGAACCATTGGACCTCCCTTATACGTCCTCAAACGCAGAAGCAGTAAGTTGTTCTCTAGATAATCCTGCTTAAACGGCCGTTTCACCAGATTATGTGGGAAGCACAATTCTGCATTTCTCTATACCAGCTGACAGTAGATCTGCCATTACTGCAAAAATTCCGGCACTATTGGAAGGCCTTAGGGATGGTGTGGCTATGGAATTTATCGTTTCTGTATTGAGGGTGAGACTACAAGTTGTGGTTGATCGCAAGAGACCGAGAAGAGGATCAAAGCCTATAGTCAATATGCGAGAGACTGTTGATTTCATGGCTGTATAGTGGAGTAGATGGATCCCTAAGTCTGTCAATGGTCAAGCTGAAGGGGTGCCTAAAAGGCTAAAACCTAGGCAAATGAGGAGTTATCTTTATCCTCTCCGGGAATTAAAGATTCTCACCTAGGATGTTGGTTATTTATGTTTTCCTTTTCTGTTCGAGTGACTCTTGTTTGTTTTACTGGGGTTCAAGGAGTCCACATTCTTCTTTGTCTTCCCACTCTTCCCTCCACTATATTTAGTTTTTTGGTTCTGGTTTCTTGTCCCCCTCAAAAAAAAAGCGAAAAGATGAAATATAAAGAAAGATACTAAATGCATGAGCATTGTCCCGTATGAGGAAGATAAATAGATAAAAATGGGCAATGAATGTGGAAGATTGTATGCATTCCCCTTCGCAAACACAAATATACTCCTTGCCATATCTGGTTACTGGAAGGATAAGCAGAGTACAGTGAGCCACCCTTGACACATGTTGTCTCTGGCTGCACTGTACAGCTGCTATGGAATCAATAAAGATAAACTAATTTTCCCACCTATGCACAACAATTCCATAACATTTTTTGACCTTGTTGGGTGGGGGAGGGGTTTGTCGTAATCACCAGGACCATAGTTATCAAATCGTATATCGGAAGGCGTATCGTTTTTTAAAAATAGTGTATCGTATCGTATCGTGTATCGTAAGATACGGCGCAATTTTAAATAAATAATAAAAAAATATATATACATTTGAAAAAAAATAATAGACTCATAAAAATATAGCATTTCATTAACACTCCACCAACTATTCAAGTCATCGACATAGTTCACTAATATTATAATACAAAGTTCACACTGCACAGGACCACAAGTTTCGATGGAGACTAGGAAGAAGAAGAAGAAGAAGAAGAAGAAGGCAGCTTCGATGGAGTACCTGGAGAAGGAAGCAGAAGGCAGCTTCGATGGAGACTGGGCTTCGATGGAGGCAGCTTAGATGGAAGACCAGAGAGGCAGCTTCGATGGAAGAACAAAGAACACCCAGGAGTCGAAGGCCGAAGAACACCCAGAAGTCGTCGTCGAAGGCAGAAGAACACCCACGAGTTGTCGTCGAAGGCTGAAGATCACCCAGGAGGAGGAGTCGAAGACCAGCGAACACCCAGGAACCTTGATCCAGGGAACACCCAGGAGTAATCGAAGACCAGCGAACACAATGAAGAAGGAAAGACGGATTGTAATTGAAGACCAGCGAATACCAGGAGGAGTAATCGAAGACCAGCGAACACAACGAATAAAGAAAGAGGGATTTTATTTTTTTGTAAACCCTAGCCACTGAAACGACGTCGTTTCAGTGGTTATAGGGATAAAAAAATCAGTCCTAGCTCAAAACGACGTCGTTCCATCAAAAAAAAAAATTTAAATAAGCATTTGCACGTATCGTGCGTATTGTACCAATGCGTATCGTATCGTAAAAACGTATCGTGTATCGGACGATACAACGCAAAAACGATACAAAACTACGATCCGTATCGTTTTACCCCTGCATCGTGACGTATCGTACAATACGTATCGCGTATCGTATGATACTAACAACAATGACCAGGACATAGGATAGGAAAATCATTTTTGGTGTTCTCATTACCCTCACTTCAAGAGCTAAATGGGAAACAGATCATTTGAAATTAGACATTTGTTCCTTTGTAATCCTCTCAGGCCACCAAACACTGGAATAAGGTCATTTTTCACAGGACCATAAATCCTTTATTGTGAATGCAATCATCTTCATCAATGAAACACAGCCTTATCCACATGCAACTCTAAGCAAAAAAAGAGCAAGCTATTAAATTAAGGAGCATCCTCAGTAATGTTCAAATCCCCACCATTAGCCCTGCTGGTATTTTTAGCTTTGTAGCTGCAGCAACAGAACTTCATAATCTCATATGAAGTGTCTTCAAGGCAGCGTATGGACTACTCGCAGTGAGCTCAGTTTGTTAACGAAAACAGTCATATAATGTGTCTAAATGTAAATGCTTCCAAAAAGTAAAAAACATGATCTGTAGGGTTACCTTGATATAAGGGTGGAAAACAGAAGGCAAATGTGAGGTTAAGACTAATCTTGTAAATATAAGAGCCTCAATCTTCAAATTTGAGGTAGAGGATTTGTCCTGGGAAAATTAGCAGGGATAAAAGGGAAATCACAACACAAGCATCACCAACAAAAATTAAAATTTTCTACGTACAATTACAACATGAAAAGTATATTACGTACACACAGTGCTTTTTCAATCCCTGGAATAAGAGACCCAATGTGGTCAGCTAGGCAGTCAGGCAAGACAACCACAAGCTCTTTCAGAACTGAAAAGGCACCAACCTGCAGAGAAAAGAAGAGAGAGATTGTGGAAGCTCAAATACTAATATCAAAAAAGTAAAAAATTCACTGAATTTCTACCTTCGTCTTGATAGACTTCTCACGTAGCTGTCTATTTATAGATCTAACAACTTTGGGTACTTCTTGCTTCAATACCCATCTGGGACTGCATGACATGCCAGTAACTTAGCATTGCAATTTACCAATCAATATCATACTAAATAAAACTGCTGATCAGGAAACTGTCTGCCCACAAGCAAGCACTCAAAAAGAGACCAGCTCCATGTATTTAAAGTGACCACTGGTTTAACAACACTATCTCCAAGATAAGGAGAACCTATGCCTGGTTAAGGGAGACTAGAATCGTAGTGTCCATGTCACTTGATGTACCCATACGTCCATCTCAAGCATAACTATATATTATTGATGCAATGCTCTATATATTTTCAAGCTCAATAAATGCCGACATAAGAAAGTTCACTTAGTGTCCCTCACAGAAAGCATCTGATACAACGTTGAAATATTCTCCATGAGTATTTCTATCAAGTTAATTTTAAGCACCCACTCACTGTTAGAAAATGCCATCATAGTACAGAAGAAGACACAACAATGTGAATAGATCATCTTAACTACTAACATACACAGCAAAGCTAATCACCGTATAATGAATGACAATTTAAAACTGGAAACCGGATAGGGAACTCAACATTCGCATGTCAATAAACATAAGCCAGGGATAAACTTGCCTTGATTCATTTATGTCAACCTGCCCTTTTGTGACGTTTCCTGTTTGGCGCAGTAGCTCAATGAATGTATTGAATACATCCATCTGCAGCATAACAAATCAGTAATCAATCATGCAAGGACTCCTAATGAATACTACTGGCACCATCTCAGATTTACCTTGACATTTTCTTCCCTTTCTTTAAATCTATCAATCAACTTTGGACAAGCCTGCACAATAAATGATTTGCATACTTTATCCATCTCACAAAATATTATATTTTAATCATCTACATTGTACATAATGCTATAAATGAAACCTATTTTTCTTGTAAAACAGCATGAAAAAAGCAGAATTATTAGTATGTCAGAATTGTGAGAGAAATCAGACAGCATTATGCCTTTACATAATCATCCCACTTCCCTGTTCAAGATATAATCACACTAGAACAATATTTAAACGACAACTACGGCAGCCTGGTGTGAAGAACTTCATATAACAGCACTTTCAAGTGCAAAGAATTAGATCAAGAGAAAACTAAGAATGCAGAATAAAATCCCTCTTGCAACATATACCTCCTCATACAGCTTTGAGAGCATCTCAGGACGAGAAACAATTAAGGCTGCTAAGCATTTGGCAGCAGCTCTTCGAACTTTCCAGCTCACATCCTCATCGTCGGTGTATTCATTAGCACTTTCACTACAAGTTCATGAAATAATCAGAAATTAGTAAAACGTGTCATTCATGAATGAATTATGAATTAGCAAACTCGGAAAAAAAACAAAAAAAGAACATACTCCTCCTCCTCCTCCTCTTGACTTTCATCATCAGTATCTTCCTCCATATTATCAGTAAAATTAGGATCATAACTAAGAAACTCCAGAGTAAGATGCAGAATTTCGTCACAGTAAAAAGAAATATCTCTAGGGCACCTAAGTAGAAAACTCTCCAGTGCCTGCAGTAAAAAAAAACACAACACATATGCATGCATTGCAAATATAGAACTATAGATTGGAAACCAAGAAGCATAAGATAATAACGATTAAAATTAAAAAGACCACAAGAAAGAGGGCAGCGCTATAATACCTGCAAGCTGTACTCACGAAGCTCCTCATCATTCTCCGACGCACTTGTACAGTAGTTAATTAAGAGTGGAACTGTGTCTCCAAGATGGGGACCGAAACGATAACCAACGGCGCGGCTAAAAACAGCAAAATTTCATGGTTTGTTACCAGGAGGCTTTTTCATAAAAACAACGTATATAAATAAGAACAATCAGAGCTTTGGGAGTTTCATAAAGTAGTGAAAATAATTGAGGAATTTTATTTCAGAAATACTCATAAAGATTATCCTTCTGGTATAGGGTATTCCTTGGTAATTTAGTTCTCTTATTTTCTTGTTTTTCATTATACAAACTTGCATGCTTTTATGCCGACATACTGAGATACTGGACTGCTTCAAACAAGAAGATGACAGAAAGAATGTAAAAAAGAGAGAATAAAAGAAAAGGCAAAAAAATAAAAGCAAGAGGAGGAGGACCAATCTAGAGGCCAAATACTAACTCAAATCAAAAGTCTCCTACAATTTTTACCACCCATTGTTGAGCATATAAACAAATTGTCATTCTACTAAATAGTTTTTGGGGGTGGGGTTTACAAATCGGAAAATTCATTATTATAAAAAGACACTTCCTTATTGCTAATTAACTGTTAATCGTATAATAATTTGGATATCAGTTTGGGGGAGCCAGATAGAAAACAGTGGTGGTGTGAGGGGCTTAAAACCAAAAAGGCTTGCATTCTCCCCTTCCCCCATTCAGTGAGAGCCTCTCCCTCCAGACACACTGAGGCAAGGTGATTTATGACATTCTGTTATTGTCTCAAAGCACATGGTCGGCACAGAGATGGAGTTTCATCTAGCTGCAGCATATTATTTTATGGGCCCAGGCGGCTTGGGAGGGGGGCAATGGAAAAGTTGAAACTCTAATAGATAGAAAAATTAACTTTATGGAAGGGTATATCAGATGGGGAATTCCTTCAGATTCTGCAAACAGCTGATAGGCCGTTTGTCAGGACATCCAGCAAATCAAGCATAAGCAGGATTTAACCAAATTATTAAAAGGAATGCCATTGGCACAAGAACCTTAGGGGAGGGAGCACAGAAGATACACAAATAAAACGATCAAAGAGGACAAGCATGCTTAAAATCTTACCTTAATGCCCCAATCATCTGAATGTTTGTACGAATCATTTCAGGTTTGGCTCCCTTATTTTTCAAAAGCCGAACAACTTCAACTGTGGTCTTTGCCAACAAATCATCTGATAAGCTTGAAGCCAAAGAGGCTGAAAGGAAGAGAGTTAAATAAATCACGGTTTCAAAACCATCCCAAAATTCCACCAATATAGACAGCTACTCTCCACTCTCCAGGAAGACAAAACACTGGTTCACCATACTTGGTTACAGACAAGTAATCTCACCAATACATGAAACAGCCTTCTTTCTAACACTGGCTTGATTGGAACTCAGCTGAGGCAATAGAGCACCTAATAGCAGCTCATGATCTGATGCCATCAGATTCCCAAATTTATGAAGAATATCACATAGAATATCGAGACATTCACATTTTATCTCAGTGCTCATTCCCTGGAGATAAAGCCAGAAAGGATCACCTCTTAAAAATTGGATAGAAATGCAAAAGTAATTAAACATGAAAATGAAAAGTCAATAGGGATTGGGAAATAAACATATTTTTACCATTAAAAAATGAGAAAGGGCAAAAAAGAAGATGCCAGCAATGTACAATAAAAAAAAAATGAAAACTTCTATTCTCTTCGTATTGTATGAGAGACCTTGGCAAATTGCTGAAATCTATAAACAAGCTGAATGAATGAGAATGGTGTGAAAAACAAAGAGGTGCAATCCACCAACATGATAAGAGTAAAAAGGAGCCGTAATTTATAATTATTTATCAGGTGAGACCTCTAGCAAAATCTGTATCAACAACCAAATTACATTAGACAAAAGAAGCTGCCTAGACACTCCACCCATGGAGTTTCCATGGAATTTTACAAAAAGTGGAATAAAAGATATTCTCATATTCACTCTTCCAAGAAATGTGCCGAATTGAATAAATTAAAATTCTGTTGTTTAATTGACAATTAATATTTCCATCATGTGATAAAATTAACTGAACAGTAAAATGAAAGTCATTTGTCCACACATTCTCAAACAAAAAGGGTGACATATTGTACCCACACACAGAGCTCAATTTCTATCTTGTTTTAACACTTACAAGCAGCATCCTCAACAGATGATTTTCAAAGTGTGTTCTTGATACTTCTAATCTATTTTTCAGGAAACAAATATACCACCACTGAACTGTCTGAATCAGCCCCATGGGAGAATCGATGAACCACAAATAGCAGACATATCATTTGCAGGTTGATTTAAATTGGGTAAAGGTAAACCACTTGACTTTTAAAAAAAAAAAAAGCTTTTATAGTGGGTTGATTTGAAACAGGTAAATCACTTACATTTGAAAAACAATTCGCTTTTACAGTGGGGTATCCATTGCAGAAAATTACCAGAGCCAAAAGTCACAGTAGTACTTCTTAAGTTCTTATCTCAAATAACTCAGGCAAGAAACTACAGCTCAATTTTTATGGAAAACATCCCTAATGGCAACTCTTAGTGGTATACCCAAAAAGGCAGCCTTTTACTATTTAAAGTTCACAGCTACATAGTGATCAAGCAGCTGAATAATGTACCATTGGTTTTTCCCAGGCTGAGAACAAATTCTTTATTCAGAGTTTTGTGAGTCGTTGAGATTACTTATTGCTTCGAATCCGCTATACAAATGATTGAATGAACTCAATTGCTCATATATGACTCCTACACATGCATATCACCCCATACTCATATTTCCTAGTAGTTCATGAATGTAGCAACAGTGCATTCCTCATACCTTTGCTGTATTTTCTACTCCACCAAACATTCTCATGAATCAGTAATAAAAATAAATATTGGTAACTCACAACGCCAGTTATTCCCTTTATCAACTTTGGAGAGACGGAAATAAGAACAGATTGTGCAACAGATGAGGTAGGGACTTCAGAGATAATTGTCTTCAAAGCTATGCTTGCAATGTCGCGATGCTGATCTTTCCCATTAAGCAACTTATCACAGAGCTTATCAGCCATCCCCAAAACTTCTGCCTCGCGGATTTTCTTCACCAATGGAGCAAGACTGATGTCACATTAAAGCAACGATTAAGAACCAAGAAAAGAGCAGTGTACTTACATCAAGCTACAGTGTCCAAGTGTAACTACATCAAGCTACTGATCAACGAACTTCCCAGTGAGTTGTGAATTGTTTAATGTTGCAATTATTTTCTTGTCATTACATATACTAAAATCCCCCAAATAGAATGTAACGAAACATTGAATGACAAATTGTGCAAAAAAAGACAATAGGCCACCAAGTGGGAACCCATCTGTGCTTTCAATTGAACAAAACTAATAAAATCAGAAAATATAAGGGATGCACAACCACATAGAACGGAAGTTAACCAAACAGAATTGAACAAAATCAACAGCAAAGGATGGAATGATGTAGCCTTCAAGGAAACCATGAATCGACTTTCATCTATACCATCGAAATACGGTCCACACTCCACATTATGAACTTTGTTTTTCTGTACACAGCCTTCCAGTTTCAGCAAAAAAAAATTGTTCTCCTCGACTTTAAAATTAAATAGAACTCAACTCACTCAAGAAAGCCTCCTCTTAATTGCTCAGGATTGGACACACACAAATTGTATTTCCCAATTTCATTGCAATATTTTAATGCATCTTGCAGCAAATGAATGAGGTATACAGTGAACAGCTGTTCCTAAAATAGAACTTATGTTTGATCGAAATATAAAAATAGTTCCTCCTTTGATTTGATCCTGAAGCCCTGAATTTCTGTTATTTATCCATTCCTCCTTTTTTCATACCACTGTTGGTGACCGGAGATAACTCAATTCAACTCATTAAAAGCCTTATTTCAACATTTTGAGATAAGCTCCATGAATCTTGTTTCACCATTGCACTTTATCAAAGGTCATACCGATGTAGGACAGCTATGCGAAATCAAAATTGGGACTGTTTAGGGGCTGTGAACAGTAATATTGGCTAGGAATCACTCCTAGGATTCCTTAGGCATCACACCTAGGGGTTAGAATTGCATCACACAACTCAAGAAGCACATAATTACTGAAATTTCTCTCTTTTATTAAAAAATAGCAATTGTCCGTGCCTGAAGGCACGGTGCTATTCGTAAATTAGTTACAAATATTTGTCCATACATAAATGTAAAGTAAAATACAAAATTGTAGTAAACAACGAAAAAAATGAGTCCGCTAATATTTTTTATAACATCAACCTACATGCATAACATATATTTCCACATTAAATTGTGGAAATATTTCCATATTAAATTAGGATTCCAAAATCTTTAAAAGTCCAAAACCTCTAGATCACTAAACATTAGAGGACTAAAACTAAAACAAACTAGAACTCGAACTCTAAATTCTAGCATATCCAATACTAGAGTTTGACCCATTCCAAAAATTCTAGAAATTACAAAAATACCTTTTGAGTCTAAAAACTACTAAAAGAACATATAAAATACTAATATTAGCAAATTGACTGAAACTAACTTAAAATAAGACTCAAAATACAATAATGTAAGGTTCCATATGAATCTTTGTCTTGATGGAAAGCCAATTTCATTATTTTTCACATCTTCAAACTTGCATTTCCTTGAGCATCTAATGGATTGCATCATTCTCCCCTGGTTGAAGAAAACTCGACCTCAAGTTTTAATGTATTGCAGTATGAGAATCCACAAGTTTTGAACTTGCATCCTCCTTTTCTTTATGAATAAGGAAATAAAGAAAAAATTTGGAGATCGTTCTTCTCAATTTGGTCGTTGAACTTCTCTAGAATCATAAAGTCAATTGGTGGAGCGAAGTGAATAGAAAGAAGCATTGATGACTCTTCATGCTCACTTAGATCATTGGAAGATGCAAACAAACCAAGCTCTTTGGACATTGTTGTTGCTAGTTGAAAGTCATGAATGGGAACAATTTCACCAAGCAACTCATTTGGCGCTATTTTAGAGCTCTTAGATAGTAACTTATTTATCTCTAAAGACAAATCTGATTCAATACTAGTTGCTGGTTTTTCCATCTTGTTAGGCTCCACAACAAAAAAAATTGTTTGGATATTCACTTTTTACCTTGGTCTCTGGACAACTAAGTAGTGGAGTTGTTTGGGATTGTGTTGGTTCTTCTACTTGATCTCCTCCCTCATGAATTATTGGGTCCCTTGTTGCTTTGGACTGTTTTTGATGAACCTTCTCTAGTTGCACATTAGAATACAAATAACTTTGAGTTTTAGCCCTTTGGAGAGAAGAAACCCTTGATGTACTTGTTTGGTGAAGAAAATATAGGTACATCTTCGTACCAAATGCCACTTGAAATGCATGCTCTATGTTGTATAGTAGCTGCCCAAATAATTCTGCCTTTATATTTGCCCTTAAACTAGCCGTGAAGCGAGCAATTGTTTGAGGGGAGTTTTCTATGATTCGACTTTGCAACATTAGTTCTTCAAATCTTTTAATATACTCTTTTATAGATAGGTTGCCTTTTTGTAGATTGTCAAGTTGTTTGCAAAACTTGTCATAATAATATGAAGGCATATACTTCTCCAGAAGTTTAGCTTTCATATCTCACCATGTGTTGATTTAGAGCAATCCCAATCTTCTTGAATATCCTTCAACACCAACCCACCAAATTTTTGCCAAGCCTACAGGTTTCATCTTGACAAACCTTATTCTCCGCTCGTCCAAAAAATTATACTTGATAAAATATTCCTCAATAGAAGTAAGCCAACACGAGAACATTGTACTATCATTCTTTCCATTAAAATCTTGTATCTCCATCCTCATATGTCAATAATTAAGCTGTACAACATAGGATTTTTCAGCTCTGATACCAAACTGATATAGGACAACTATACGAAATCAAAATTGGGGTAATACTTCAAAAAGGTCAAAGTGTCGGTATCAGATACTGATACAGCCGGATACATATCCAATACGGTTGAGAAGTATCTTAGAATTTTTTTAAAAAAATATTGAATTTCGGATACGTTAGAATACGGTTGGATATGCATGGAGATATGCCGGGGTATTACTTAAATTTTTAAAAAAGAACAAAGGCACCGGAGCAAATATGTTGGGCCCTTGCAAAAAAAAAAAAAGAAAACCCTAACCCTTAATTCGACAGAACCCCCTCACTCAGTCGATCGAGGCTACTTGCCTGCCCCCTTCTCTCTCTCTCACCTCCGACAATCTCTTGACATCAACAACGTCTCTCCTTCCTCCTGAGACTGTGAAGCTTTGACTCTCCTCTCTGTTGCCTAGTGTCCTGGTATCATCGGGTAAGCTCTCTCCTCTCTCTCTGTGTCTCTCTCCTCTATTTTGCTTTTTACTGGTGATTAACATTTTTTTTGCAATTAGAATTTGCAAAACAAACTTTGGAGCCTTGAATTTGGGTGTGCTGTGAAGCTTTAACTCTCCTCTCTGTTGTCTAGTGTCCTGGTATCATCATGTAAGCTCTCTCCTCTCTCTCTCTTTGTGTCTCTCTCTCATTTATTTTGCCTTTCACCAATGATTAACACTTTTTTTTTAAATTAGGGTTTGCAAAACAAACTTCGGAGCCTTGACTTAGGGTGTGCAATTAGGGTTTTTTTTTTTCGAGCAGTCTGGAGAACAAATTACACATATAGGCATATAGCTGATCAACATCACTGATAAATTTACACAATAATGTACACAAGCAATTGGCACACTGTAAACAGTCTTTTTTTTTTTTCTGAGCAGTCTTGAGAACAAATTAAACATACAGCTGATCAACACAATCGCTTTGAACTGTTGTTACTACTGCCACCACTACCAGCAAATATTTTTTGATTGTGTAGGTTGTTGGGTGTTGAATTTTCTTGGATACTCTGTTGATAAATGTGTGATTGGGTTTGTTGTGTTGTTGAATTTTTTTGATTGTGTTGGTTTTGGGTGTTGAATTTTCTTAGCTGATAGATGTGTGATTCACTTTATAAATAATAATTATTACATTAAATATAATAATAAATTTTAAAAAAATATATATTTTATAGACATATCCTAGCCGTACTCGTATCCTTTTTTTTAAGTTTTGTCGTATTGCTGTATCCGTTGCTTTCCTTAGACATCACACTTAGGGGTTAGAATTACATCACACAACTCAAGAAGCACATAATTCCTGAAATTTCTAAAATTTCTCTCTATTTTATTAAAAATATCACTAACTATATATAAAGTTCTAATTACTCCCAAGTCCTAATCCCAAAAGATTAGGATTTCAACGTCTCGAAGACTCCAAAACCTCTAAATCACTAAACATTAGAAGACTAAAACAAACTAGAACTCTAAATTCTAACATATCCAATACTAGAGTTTGACCCCAAATATGACCCACATATCAGACTATGACCCATTCCAAAAATTCTAGAATTTACCAAAATACCCTTGAGTCTAAAAACTATTAAAAGGAAATATAAAATACTAATACTAGCAAATTAACTGAAACAAAGTTAAAATAAGACTCAAAATACAATAATACAAGATTCTATATGGATCTTTGTCAAGACAGAAAGTTAATTTCATTGTTTTTCACATAATCAAACTTGCGTTGGATTGCATCACATACTTAATGTTAAACATACACTATCTTATATTTTTTTAGTATTTCATTCCAAGTTAATTTTTTAGTCTTCCTCCACCCTTAAATTCCAATCAATGACTATCACAGCCATCTTTCTCACCGGTGCATTAGCAGGCCGTTTATAACTATGTTCAAACCATCTAAGTTGATTCTCTCTTCATTTATCTCTTATATATGTGCTATCTTTACTTTTTTTTTACGGATATTTTCATTGACTTCAGCTAATATAGCAATAAAAGCTATGACTGTCAATCGAGTAGATGATTTTGGGGTAGCTCCGAGGAATTCGGGTTGTTTTACTCTCTTTCTAGCATTACACTTATGAACCATTTTTGCTTGTGCTAGTGTCCCCTAAAATTCTTGGGAAAAACAATCTTCATAGTATACGACCAATGACCATCCCTAAAGTCTTACACTAGGATCTAATTCCTTCAAATACTTAAGAAACTAAAGCAGAGTCTTACAAGTAAACTGGAAAAAAACCATCTCATTTCAAATGATTGCACAACTCAAATGCAAAAGTATTGTGTTAAAGATGTTACTTCCCCTAAAATTCTTGTGTACGTTGTTGCAGCTTCATTCTTAGTCGTTTTTGAACCTTTAACCATACATAGCTAACAAAACATTATAACAGTACCTAAGAAATGGTGGATACAATCATTGTGTAACAGAAACATGGGATTCAATAATAAAAACTATGACCCAAAAAAAAAACCAGCAATGACTAATAAAAGAACTTCTAAACTAACAAATCATGTAATCAAGGGAGACAGCAAATGACTGAAAAGCAGCACAAAAAAAAATAAGATAGCGCCTAAAGAAGAAGTTTCACAGTAAGTTAACATGGAGGAAAGGGAATCAGAAGAAAAGGCCCCACCACTTTACAGCTAACCCAGAAACATCACCAGCTGCATCATCAAGCTGCTGTATTATAATATTCGACAACTTCGACTCAAGATCGGTATCCAGTTTAAACCCCTCTTTGTTCAACTCATTCAGCAAATCAGAGGTTGCCATATATCTGTAATCCTTATCCTTCCCCGTCATCTGCACAATGAACTCATAATTCAAAATGTAATGAAAACAATCACCCTCCAGAACAAAATAAGAACAATTAAGTAGAAAGGACTTTCAACGTGACCAGTTCATTACCAAAATTTACTAATGTTGTACCTTTTCAATAATACCAGTTATGGTTAAATTGGCCATCTCGAGGAAACACTAGGAAATAGCTTTCTGCTTAGAATTCACCAGAGGGAAGCACTTTGTTACATCAATATCTGAGCAAGAGAAAAAAAAAATATAAATTAAATTAAAAAAAGTCGATGAGAACAATATTTACAATCAATTATTTCTAACCACCACAGCATTCATTGAAAATAAAATTTCGTTACAAAAATGAGGAGACAAAAAAGGCCAATTGCAACAGTGAAATGCAATCTTGGTCATGTAGAGTAGATGTCATTAGTCATGAAGGCTTTCTTCAATTTACATGGGTAGAAAGATGGAAAAATGCATGTCACCACATTATGCAGAAATGTACCTCCAAAGCATCAAGGACTTAACCCCTAGTTCCCCTGAAAAGATAAGCAAACCACAAACAAAGATATGGACATAACAATGCAAGACTTCACTATAAATCAACCCCAAAAAAATGAATATTCTCTGGTCCATTCAACTAAAAATCAGTAAAGTACACACCAAAAAAAAGCAATCCATTAAAGTGCAATTCCAACACCCAAAAAAAAAACTAATAATATCCCACTTAATAGCCTAGCCTAAACAAAATTACTCATTTGACCATCTGATAGGAAAAAATTTCAAAAACCCTAGACAGTTCATTGATACAAATGGAAAACAAATCACAACAGAACAAAATTTAGTTAGATTACAAAGCAAAACCCTAGACGACACATTGGAACGATCTAACTAACAGCATGAACTGAACATAGGATTAAAGATATCGGATAGGAAATAGAGATTACCCTGGAGATACTATAGCAATCGACAACGCGCTTTCTATCTTTCTCTCTCTCTCTCATTCAGATGTTCGATCTGTTGTTCTTCTTAAACCCTACGTATCGGTATGAATCGAAAGAAAAGCCAGAGGCGTGAGCGCCTTTTAAGAAGCTCTCTCGGTCTCTATGAGCACTCTGTGGACTGGGAGTTGTACATACAATACAACGACTCTCAACTCTTTGGCCACGCTGTTTTGAGAGTCACCGACTCAGACCGAGTGGATTGATTGAGTGGTTAATTCGGATTTAATTTATTTTTTGAAATTTTTAAATTGAATTTAGAATTTGGATTTAGCGTAATATTATTTGGATTTAACCCGAGTCATTCGATCATGTATTGTCAATAATTTTATTTTTTGAACTTGGGTTAAACTTTAATTCTAAAATTCCCGTAATTTCAACTTGGATTTCATTCTCAAGTATATAATTTTAGATAATATTTAAGTAAGTTCGCATTTAACTCGAGTTAAAATCAAGTTTAATGGTCCTGCAATTCGAGCTACAATTGAAATTGACTTGGGTTTAAACTTCGGTTGAAGCCAAATTCATTAATCCGGATTAGGTTTAAATTGAGTCTTAAATATTCAGATTTAGTCATGGTAGAATTTAAAGTCGGCTGAATTTTTTTTTGCTTACAAACCCAAGGAGTAGTCTAGTCGAACTAAGAACGAGCTATAAATTAAGATATCGTGAATTCAAAATTTAGCAAATCCTTTTGAGTCAGATCATGAGGAATATGTCTCTCATAAATTTTCTAGTATCGGCGTGGATAGTCTGATTTTGACTGAACTAGAAATGACATTAATCGAAGTACTCGTAAGTTAGCCCGAACACTGAGGTGGTGTTTGGTTTGTGTCTCAAAACCTATTTTTTGTTCTCAAAATACTATTTTTTGTGAGATGATATTTGGTTAGTAGTTTCCAAAAACAAATTTTCAAAAAAAGTGAGAAATGAGAACAAAAAATAGAGAACATCATTTAGATGTTTTTTGAGTTTTCAAGCCAAAATAGAAAATAAGGGAAACAACCCCACTCTTTAATGAAGTCTCCCCTTCGAATCCCTTTAGCAGCAAAACTAGTTATAGTATATAGGCTTTTTTTTTTTTGCCTTTCTCTCTCCCTCACACTTTTTCTCTCCACTTCGCTTCTCAGGCATAAGCCAAAGAATGAACACACACACACCCTCTTAGGTAGAAGCCTTAGAACGTACACACACACCGAGCTAGCGTCTTCTCCGGCAAAGGGTCTTGTCCGACGAAACCAGAGCTCTCCCCAACTCTCTCCCTCTCCACTTCAGCGAAACCAGATGAGAACACATACACACGAACTATCCCGCGATTTTCGGCGTCTTCTCTGTCTTTTCAAGGTCTGGGTTCTAGATCTTCTTCTCCGATTATTATTTTTTTTTTGGCATCTGGGTTCAATATCTCCTTCATTTCCAACATTTTTTTTTTTTTTTTTTGCATCTGGAAACCTATTTTGCAACTGGGTCTTTTCCGACAACACAGTTTAGTGTGTTCCCCTTTTACACACACACACACACAATGCAGATCTGGGTTACTTCAGGGTCTTCTCTGACAACTAAATCTTCTCTGGCAACTGGGTCTTCTTCGGCAACGAGATTCGTCTTTTTCATCATATACTAGAGGTTGGGTTCATCAAATATATGATTCTCTCTCAATCTGTTCATGTTATGGATCTGGATCGACAATTTTTTTCATGTTATGGATCTTAAATTTTGAATTTTATGTTACTTGAATTACTCCGGTGAAGCTTCGGAAACAAATTTGGCTAGATTTTTTTTTTTTTTTTAATTTTAACAAGTTTAAATATATTAAAATATTTTTATATAAAACTGTTAATCCAAACAAGGTTTATTGTTTTTTATTTTGTGGAACTGTTTTTGCAATCATCTAACCAAACAAGTTTGTCGTCTCAAAAAAATCAAAACACACTTTTCTAAAACTCTTCCAAAAAATTATTTTCGGATATTGTTTGTAGAGACGCAAACCAAACAGGCCATGAGATTTTCGTTGATTCGGAGTCAAAATGGCCCAAAATAAGATTTTTTTTTTTAAAAAATATATTACTTAAAATTCAAAAATGCCGATTTTAAAAAATCGTCTGGTCCACCAATTTTCTCTAAAATTGGCCGATTTTGCGGTTTATAGACGGTTTTGTTGTACAAGCAGTTTAATTAGTAAATCGAACCAATTTAAGGCCTTGTTTATCGGTTCACTAAGTTGAACTGTCGGTCCAGTTCGTTCTTATTACAAACCTGATTGGAAACATTTTACATGGAGAGAGCAATTGAGAATAATAAAACTTATGAAACGAAAAAAAAATCCTTATTTAAATTGGGACACTGCATTGTTTTATAGTCATTTCAAAATTATTGGTGAATCACTGCCTACTATATTTCTAGAATTACATGAGCTTTTTGGGAGATAAGCATTGATGAGTTATATCATTATTTTTAAATTAACCGATAATTAATTAATCACACATCTTTTGTTCTCATGTTATAGCATAAACAAAGAATTTTAGTTATAATAATTTATCTTGGAAGCCCAAGCTTAGAATCCTAGGGCATATTTGCTTGGGATTAAAGGATAGAATTCAATTAAATTAATCTAATTGTCATTTCATACAAAGTTTAGACCAAGTCACAATTTTCGATATTAAAGATCTATATAATAAAATAAATAGGAAGTTGAAATTTATCCTCTATACATTTCCCCCCCAAACCATCACATCACTAATTTTTATCACATGTTCAATCTATATAATAAAGTACAATACAGGTCAAATATCAAAAGATAAACAAAATGACTTTTGTTTTTCGCGGTTGAGATTTTTTTAAATTTTATTTTAAAATTAATCAAACGGCTAGTATTAACACCTCAAATTTAATAAAAAAAGGCTCCTAAGAGTGTGTTTGGATTAACTTTTTAAAAGTGCTTATATAACTTATAATTTCTCATAAGTATTTTTTTTAATAAAAAATAGTGTTTGGAACTGATCAACCACCACCCCCCCCCCCCGCCCCACCACCACCACCACCACCACCACCACCATATCTGCCATAGTAGCCACCACCACCATCACTATTGTCACCCCACCACCACTACCACTGTCGCCACCCCACAACCACCACCACCACCACCACTGTCCAACCACCACTGGCGCCACCTTATTACCACCGTCACTGTTCCACCATCACCCCTACCACCACCACATCAACCGCCCCACCACCACCATCACTATTGCCACCCAAGACTAATACCATCACAACCGATCGTTGTCACCCATCACTGTCTTCCACCACCATTATTGCCACACACCACCATTTCCACCACTCGCCCCCACTATAATTGGTGCTTAAATTCCTTTCTTCCTTCTCTATCTTTGTAATTTGATTTTCAGTGTGAATATAAATATGCTTATTTTTGACCAATTTTTTTATTACTCCGTGCCTGAAGGCGCGAGAAATAACTAGTCATTTAATATTTGATTAATTTGTTATTTAACATAATTTTTATTTCAGATATTATCCATACATGATAGTATACATATAATGAGAAAATTTTATCGAATTGCGTATTTTGAGAAAAAATTGTCAATATTTATACAAAAATAATGGGTAAAAATACATTTTGAATGATGTAATCAAATAAATGAAAAAAAAGAAAAATTATTATTTAATATAGTGAGATCGATTTTTTGGGACTCGAATTTTATGTTCAATCGTACCTTTAGGCACGAGATATGACTAGTATTTTAATATTGACCCAATGTTAAAGTGTCATCTAATAACATTTCTAACAGATCATGTAAAACTCCAAAACAGCTAAAATTTAGCTAATCAAATACAAAAATCATACTCCAACATAATATGTTTAGATGCTCGAAAATAATTTTTTACTACAGTGATACTCTAAATATAGAACATCATCACTGTAGTAACTTGTATAAATATTTTATAATTTTGTCTCTCTCCTATGTTATTTCTCATTCCTCTTGTCTACTATTTGTCTTTCCATCCATTCTCTCTATCTCTCTCTTCCTCCAACCATCCGAACAAAGGTACAAAATATGTGAAATAATATTTAAAAGAAGTAGTTAAAATATAGAAAATCTGTTAGTGTGTATTGAAAAAATGAGTAGCTAAAATATAAAAAATATACTTTTAAATAGTTAAAATACAAAACCTTGTAGAAGATATTCTAACATTCTATATTACTCTATATTATGTATGAAGCAATATCATATAATAGATAATATTAAAAAACACACGATTGATATTAATATCCAAAAATGAAGAGCTATGCATTGATATAAAGTGCTTATCTTTCTTTTATTTTCACCTCAATATCAAAGTATCATACACTACTCCTACATCCAAACATGTGATTGATATTTAAAATAATGGATCCACAATTTGATTTAGTTGGAATAGAATAAAACGATTGACCAATTATTATCATCACTATGATTTGAATTAGAATCAATCGTTTAATCTTATTTTATAATATAACCAAACCAAACATACCTATAAATTACTTATCCCTGAAGACCTCAGATCCCAACTAGCCTGATGGGAGTGTATGATTATAATTGTCAAGTTTGTGTGTCAAATGCAGAGGATGAATATAGTACCCATTTTGTAAAGTCTAAGTTATAATTTTTTTGAGGTATAAGTTAAAACTGCAAAAAAAATAATCGATCACTGTCTACTGGCCGTCATACAACCACCGAGAAATTATTTATATCCATTGTGAAAACCTATCGAGAAATAATTTACAAGAAGAAAATTTTGATTAAAAAAAAAAAAAAAAAAAAGGGAGACCGTGGAATCTGGCAATGAACCTGGTTGATTACAGATAGAACATTTACATATGCCAAAAAGAAAAAGTTTAAGCACCAAAAAAAAAAAAAAAGTTACAAGCCGACGATTTGTGACGAAATTTCTAGTTCTCCCTCGGAAGCTCCCTTGTTCACCTGGCCGCCTTCCTGAAACCCAAGGTAAACCCTTTAATCCACTCATAAACAACTTGTAAATTTAAGAAACCCTAGGAATACATATTAAGGTCCATGGGGTGTCAAACAAACATGATGCCATAGGGTCAACCTTCCCAAGTTCTCCATAGGGAGATGGGATTACAAGTTTCCAATGTCACAACCTACTTGATTTTCAGTTTCCAACTCCATATAAGGTGACCCTCTTGGGAATGCATTCCCTAAGTTGTACCTCAGAATTTGCACAAAGTAGCTACTATGAGACTTGAACCCGCCTTCCCACAACACGAGCATTTACCATGACTTAAGTTATGCCCCGATATAAGCAATGGTCTTCAATGTTGCCAGTTTGTCTTAATTTCATATATTTAGCCAAACCAGTTTGAACTGCCAATCTAGAATTTCAGTCATTCCGTTTCCTTCATACAGAAGATTTCAAGTATTCTTTCAGAAAGTTTTAGTAGATAAGGTGTCAGTTAAATACAATTTCATTGTTAGCCAGGACCATTCAAAGGACAAAATAAAATCCAAAGGCTTGGCTGACGAGGGGGTCAGGAAGTCCACCAAAACAAAAAGTGAGATAACATACCGTCAGATCTCTTGATTGTGTTTGATAATGAAACTGCTCCAATGCACCATCCCCACGAAGAATTTTCGCCCCACATCCCGGTGTGTCCACTGATCCTACAGCCTCTTCATCAACCAAAACTGCATCTACAAAATCGGTTCCTGACTTGGCATCTGGAATCTGTACATAAAGTGCAAAATTATAATAAGAAATCATCGTAAACCCAGATGCTTGGCACCAATCTCAACTTGCTAGATGGAAAGTGAAAAGGGTCACTATCATCACAACCAAAAATGCAAGGGAAGGGAGGAAACCAAGGCTGAAGATAAAGTCAATGTTCTTGAGTCAAATAGGTGGACTGCCACTAACTAAACAATAAGCTAGTCAGCTAATATTCTCAACATGGAAAAAGGGTCAGGTAGATCAACTGTTTCTCATGTCAAGTGAAAATAATGATGCCCCTCCATGATGTATGTTGCTTCAATATGAATGGCAACATGCTAGTAATTGCAAAGGCCAAAAGTGCTCAAACCAAAATCCTAAAAATTTAAATTGTGTTCCCATTATGAGGTCTCTATAAAAAATAATGCCCAATTCCACCTCCTCTTTTTTTTTTTTTAAAAATTATATACCTACCTCAAACATGGCTTCTGTAAGAGTATTTTCTAATATGGCTCTTAGACCACGAGCACCAGTATTCTTTGCTATTGCTTTCTTTGCAATTAATCTCAGTGCACTCTCTGTAAAATGTAACCGGACCTGCGAAACTAAATGAAAACATCAACAAACAAACAGCTTCCACATTTGCACTGAATGCTCAATATTTGCAAAATAGTAGAAAAAGAGAGCAATTTTTACTGGCTAGGAGATGGTGTGAATCAAAAGCTTACATTGTTCATGCTGAACATTCTCTTGTATTGCTTACCAAGAGCATTTCTGGGCTCTGTTAGGACCTATGGTAAAATTACAATATCACGAAACTGTCAACTTTCTCATTTACGGATAATAAGAGCAATCTCTTTAAAGGTTCTAGAATATTTTCTTGGAAATTATATTGATGAAGGTCTACTGTAATTTCCCAATAAGGATAAAAGTATCTCGGTTATAAATAAAACAAATGGAGTTGACTGACAAGGCAATAAATCCATGTCTTGAATACTAGAAGTTTTCTCTAACCTTTACCAGCTATGTACTACCACCACTCCGCAGGCTTGTTGAGGCCCTAACCAGTTGCAACTCAATGGCAAGGGAAAAAAAATGAATAAACACAATACAAAGAAAAGAATGAACACACCTGAACAAGTTGGTCCTCATCGAGAGCAGACAAACTCACTAAAATAGGAAACCGCCCAACAAATTCAGGTATGAGACCATACGCAGTAAGATCACCACTTTCAACCTGGAATTCCAAAGCAACTATCAGTCTATTGTTTCAGATGAATTTGAGATAAAGTTAATAAAATCTACTAGAAAAGGCTAAACTTTTAAGAATCTTAACCAACATATTAGTCTTGAATGAAAATTTTATGGAAAAATCCGATTGTTTAGCAACAACAAAGATTAATCCTCACAGATTCCAGCAATGAAGATGTCACTAAAGCATTAGTTAGTCCCCCAAGTCTCATATTAGCACGAACGGGTGCTCCAAATCCAATGGAAGAATCTTGTCGCCTGGTCCAAAAATATGATGAGCTCAAACCTTTTAAAGTACTGTCACAATATAAGCTATCATTCATGAATTATAAATAATTCTGTTTAGCAAACAACTTTTAGTATTGGCACTACCTCTCTGAAATAGTCTTTTCCAAATCAACAAATGCTCCACCACATATAAAGAGGATATCTTTTGTATCTATCTGCCAATCATTGCATTGAGATACAAAGACAAATGAGTAACTATAAAGAATTTATTAATGAGGTTACAAGCCATGTGTATCATTTGGTCCTTCCATTTCCACACATGAAAAAATCATTTGTTCTTCCTTTTCACATTTCCTGTTCTCTAATAGAAAACAGGCTTCATTTTCGTCACAGATCTAAAAACATGGGTCCCAAGCACAAAGGTTGAATCATAAAAAAGTGAGCATTGTAATCTCCTTTCGAATCATATTTTAGGGACATGTGTAGCCGAAAAAGATATGTTGAATTTGAATCTTCATGTAACATTATTGCAAGTTAATACATTGTTGTCCAGTTAGATACACATTATCTTTTCATTTATCAGGAGTCAATGTATTTTGATCATTCCTATATTTACTGGACATGGCATATACCGATGGTCTGTGCTCCGTCCATAGTCTAATGTTGTGTTTTTCTCTGGACAGTCCTTATTAGACTTTATTATGAAGTCATAACCATCATGATGCAAAGGGTGGAACACCAACCAATAAGTGTCTATGAAATCTCCCAATTCTAAGGAGTTATTGTCTGAAAAACTGAAAATTATGTTTCCGGAAGTGAAGAGCAGAAGGCTAAGGATGTCTAGGTGAGATTCCTAGGCAGTACTCCTATCTACTTCTAGTCCTCCTCTCTTTAATTCTCTGCTGAAACTTTTCGTACCTATTCAGCCTCTAGTTTAACACAACCCTTCAGCAGTGGCAATCCAAAATTTCCACCAGCTTACTCTTTACAAAACTTAGCAAATAATTACTTTCAAAGCCAAGCCAACTTCATCCAATACCCAGTAACACAATGATCTTTCATCTATTAAGCCATCAATATCAAATCTGAAAAACTACCATAACACAATCGTTGCAAGCATTATTGATAGTTTGCTAAAGTGTCCTGCTCCACTCAAGTACTGATAGCGCTTTCAGTTAGAAAGGGCAAAGTGTCTGTTTGGTAAAGTATTT
Organism: Ilex aquifolium; assembly: GCA_951799425.1. Classification (NCBI taxonomy): domain Eukaryota; kingdom Viridiplantae; phylum Streptophyta; class Magnoliopsida; order Aquifoliales; family Aquifoliaceae; genus Ilex; species Ilex aquifolium. The sequence continues at coordinate 33,951,941 of OX637395.1, read as the reverse complement.
AATAACCGTAACAGAGACTTAGCACCACCCACCTTCATTCCGGTTGGATGAAATGGGTAGCAAGAGAGCTACCCCAGATAGTACCAAAAACTTCAGCGACAGCTATTATACATCCCAACCAATGTTGTGAAAAGCGAGCCTAGGCGTGAAGTGAGTCTTGGTCGCCTTGAACAGCCAAGGCAAAGCGAGGTCAAGTAAAGCGAGGAAAACTTGAAATATATTGTCTATTTAAAATAGGTAGATGTTTATTATTTTGGTTGCATTTAAATATTTTGTCTAATCAAAGTATTAAACTAAAATATTTGTTTATTTTTTATATTGTTCGTTTTGCTTCGATGAAACGTTCGCTTCACTTCTCGCTTCTCGGCTAGGCCCTTGGGAGACCTGTTCGCTTTGGTTCGCTTTACGCCTTAAATAAAACTGATCCCAACCATGTTTAATAAAGTGATACTTCTTCAACCAAGCATTCATCAGCAGAAATTAGTTTCCACTGTAAGCAATGTAGGAAACAAAAACTTATCCTCGGTCTATATATTCCGATTCCATCAATAGAAAAGAAGGATGCATGAAAGCAGTAGTTTCCAGCACCGCTGTCCAGAGCAAACAGTAGCAAATCTTTTCGATATGCCACCCATCTCCTTGTTGCTTACTCAAAACCAGAACGGAAATCACTTCCATCAAAGTTTCCACAAGGGGTGATGCTAGATTCTAATAAATAGACTGCTAGATGAAACCCTCAAAATAAAAAATCATATTTTAATCTTCCCCGCGCACAAGAAGCGTCTCTGCCCATGGATTATCTTTGCAAATGAAACCTCTTAATACTAGGACTTATATAGAGTTTTTCAAAACACGTTTCATATACATAGGAATGTTGACATTTGACAAGTCAGGCAAGCATATAAGCAGCCGTTATCTTATATGCTACATGACATGCAATGAACACGCATAATATCTGAAAGTGAAACAATTAAGACAAATCTCCCATTAAAACGATGAGAATGTACAACCACACCAACAGACATCAAGTATGAAATTGAGGCATGTAAACAAAATCAGTGTAGAAGCAACTATGGAATATTAGATTACTAGTGGCAATATGATATAGAATATAACTAACAGGATAAGGATTTCTTATGGTATACCTGAATGCTATCACCGCGAGGATGCTTCCGAGCTCTATTATCAGGAACATTGACAATCTGGACCAGAATATGTGGTCTAAGATAAACAACAGACAATTATGTTTAAAGCTTCAAAAACTTCCTTGTTGATCTATGTAAAAACATACTAATTCAACAAAAAACCTAAACACCAAGAAGTGCAGTCAGCATGCCTCCTCAAAGGTATAGAGAAAACTAAACAGGTTAATCAAAATGAAACAGAAAAGACTACTTTGCAGTTGTATCACTCACGGTTCCTTCGAGCATTTTCAGCAAAGCTTGTTGAACACCCTCTCCAGATACATCTCTGCCAGTATTTAAGCTCTCAGCCTGTTAAAAGGTTTCAATCAGAATGCTCTCAATCAATGAACTTTGGCAAACATAAGAAGATGAAAGATAGCTAGACCTTTTTAGTTATCTTATCAACTTCATCGATGTATACAATCCCTTGCTGAGCTGCTTCAACATTGAACTCAGCAACCTGAGACCCAAGAAGGATTACTGAAAACATTTAAGTCAGTATGTCATAGCATGTATATACCAGAGAGATGAATTTATTGACCATACCGTAAGCAGTTTGTACAATATTGATTCCACATCTTCCCCAACATAACCTGCCTGGAGAGGGAGAGAGAGAGAACAACATCAGTGCTATTCAACTAAATGACAGAAAATTTTGTTCTTACTACATTGATAGACATTAAGGAATGGCATTGGCTGCAACCTGCAATAAACATGCAGTAAGACAGGAGTTCCAGAGGTTTAATTCAATAGTAAACCGACATGAGAATAATATTCAACTACACTTTGCATGCATAAACATTAGTAGTACAAAGAGATATATTAGGGGTAACAATAGAATGTTCTTGCTTCTATAGTTTCCAACATCATCTTTTTGTTCTACTAGAGTGCAGGATTTTTAAGAAAAAAATTCCCAAAATTTCCATCATCATCTTTTATTCTAGACTGACAAGATTATTAACAAAATATGCCCAAAGAAAAGGTAAACATTTTGGTATGCACTAAAAACAAATTATTCTACAGAACCGAAGCCAAAACTTATGAATATATCTATCTGCAAATGCATGTATGTATACGAAGAAGAAGTACAACATGGAAAGCCATCCTTCAACCATTAATATTGCACTACGAGAACTAGCACAAAGAGTAACCTGTGTTCCATAAACAATGTATAAGTACTGTACTTGTCTAAACTAACCTGTGTTAATGTTGTCGCATCTGCAATGACAAAAGGCACATTCACCACGCGAGCCAGTGTTTTTGCAAGTAATGTCTTCCCTGTCCTTTCAGTCAAAGGTTAAAATATCCAATTCAGAATGGCAGTTGTAAGAAGGAAGAGCTTTTTTTTTTTTTTTTTCTGACAGTAAGTCCCCAAGTAGTGCAAATTATGAAAAAGTGATCTGATTTGAAATTTGAAACTACGCCATTATTATTGCACCGCAACCAACAACCAAAGAATGAACATAGAATCTAATTGGCCATACCTGAGCCAGTCGGACCCATCAATAACACATTGCTCTTCTCTAGCTCAACAAAGTCGCTATCAAAGTAGTTACCTCTACTTTTACCTGATTCTGCACCTGAGCTGGTATTAAAATCAATAATAGTAGTCACAAACAAATGTCAACAATTTGTGAATAGTCGGGACATTCAGTAACAAAAAAAGTATGTTATCCACATCACCCTTAAAATAAAAGGTATAGGCATCGTTGTCAATCAACTTACAAACCATGTATATTTTTTTGCACTGTCAGTAATGTGTATTCTGTCATATCATGCATCATAGGATATAATGGAAATTCTGTAGAAGGGGGATTCGGTAGCAAAACTAAGGATATAACCTCATCTCCGCTAACTAAATATTATAATAAGTACAACTATAATAATCCAAAAATCACATGCTTCAAATTGGAAAGAACATTAGGTCAAGACGTCAAGTTATTCAAGAAAAGGCAAGGATATTACTAATTAATGCATTATCTAATTTCACATCCACAAGGCTAGATTTTGCACTTCATAGATCTTTTGGGGTCATGATTCCCATTTGGACAATAAGAAGTGCTTATACTTCAGTCTTAGAGTCAAAATTTTGATGTACAATAAGATATTTAAGAGTATTCCAACAGTTTCTCTAAGATGTAGAAAAGGAAAGAAGAAATAAAGCCAGAAACCACCATAAAGAGGACATGATTTTCCTCAACCTTCTGAGATAAACAGATGCAGTATTTGTCTTCTTTTAACCTAGAGTTCCTTCAAGGCAATAATCTGATGATTCCCAGGCAACAGGTATATAGCTTATTGTCCACAATCAATCAATGAAGCATACAAGTTATTCTCCATGTCTATATATCACATCATATGTTGATATTAATATCTTTTGGTGTACTACCAATTATGGCTCAAAATGACTCCAAGAGGATGCAATTCACTCACTCTTTATGCAAGGAGGCATAATATATCCTTTTGTAGTGGTTGTAAACTGCCACTGAAAGCACCTGTCATATGAAGCAAAATCATTTTCATTCAGAAGCTCTAACATTTTATGTGCCACTTAAATAAGTAATGGAAGATGAGCTAAATACCCTCCAAATAAATTTCTATCAAGAATTCACAACACTATCAAAAACTACAAAACAAATGTACTTTAAATTAATCATGGAATAGCTTCCATTTCCAATGCATTTCTAATCAGCAAATGAAGACATCATCAAGTTAAAAGTTGAAATCAAGTAAACAAATTCTAAACAACATATCCTAGTAACTATATATAGTCCAACATTTCCTGGACAACAGAGCATATAAAAAATCCAGAGTAAATCTACGGGCACAGCATCAAAAATTGTGCCCAATGGTTGGATTCCTTCTAGTACCATCAACGTTAATATTTATCCCACGTGCAAAAATCTAAAAAATTTAATAATAATCCAGCAAATTTCGAACCTTTTTCGTTCTTTCTTGCCCAATAACAAACTCATCAAGCCCTTTACATATCTCCTTCGGCGTCGGCAACTCTTTCCCCAAATTCGCCCCTCCCCATCCACTCCTCTCCTCCCCACCGCCATCCCTCACCACAACACTCGGTCCCACTACCTCATCCGCCGGTGGCGGTGGTGCAGAAGAATTCTCCCCCACATCCCCACCATAAGACCTCAGTTTCTCCCAAATCTTAACCCTATCTTTCCCATTCCCATCACTTTCACTATTCCCCTCCCCACCCCTACCTCTAACCCTCCCAATCTCTATAAAAGTCCCCTGCAAAGGCATCAACTTGAGAGGCCTGAAATAGAAGGCGGTTCTGCAATTAGGGCAAAGGTTGAGAGCTTGGTAAATACCAGCCTCGCCGGCGGTGATTGACAAAGGACGGTTCGAAAACAACACATTCATCATCTTGGAACAACGTGGGCAGTTCAATTCGGCCCGAATATGGTCGAAATCGTCGGAACTTCCGTCCCATTTGTGCCGCTCTTGAAACCCTAGCCCTAAAATCGAGTGGCGGGGATGGCGTGTGAGTGGTAGTGGGGGTTTTAGAGAGGGGTTGTAGTGAGAGGAGGAGAGAGAGAGAGTGGTAATTGTAGAGGTTAAGTGTCTAAGCTTTGCTTTGTATCTGAATATTGCGGACATGTTCGATTTCTTCTTCTTCCTCCTCCTCCTCCTCTTCTTCTTCTTCTTCTTCTTCCAGAATCAGAGCCGTTATTGGAGAGGTACTGGTTGCATGTATAAGCAGGAACTCGGTAGAGTTGAAACTCAGCACAACTCAGTGAGTGTACCGAACCGAGTTTTGGTTGGGTCAAGTAGGAAAGCCCATGAAAGTCCATTGGTCCTTTTCTTGTTGTTTTCAATAGGTTTGGTGGGAAGGTTGGGTTTTGAGTCAAGCCCAAGTCATGTGAACCACAATAAATTAAGAAAAATTATGGGTTATTTGGAAGTTAGTACACGAAATTGGACTTAAATGTCAAAAAGAACATAAGAAAAAATATTTTGTAAAAAAGTCTACTTAAGACATAGAAAGATTTGAATACCCTTTTATTATAAATAAGCTTCCTAAAAAGGATTTTGGAAACTAACCCCACATTTAATTATCTCCACATTATTTGGTGTGGTTGTCTCCAACGCCTCTTCATCTCTTATATATATATATTAGTCATTGCCCGTGCCAGAAGACACTATACAACAAATAAAAAAATCCTAAACAATTATCCAAATTTAAAAAGAATGGCCTAAAATATTCATATCAATTCTTATTTTAAAATGACTCGAAATATATCGTGGACCGTATCCTCCATTTTAATAGAACTGTCATAAAAATATATAAAAACTTCTCAAAACAACACCATATATATAATTGCCTTTTAAAAAAAAATACTAACTTAACCCATTGAAATTTACAATCTTTAAGTAATAAATAAAATATTACTCATTTATAAGACTCACGAATTTATCACCTCTATTACTACTCAATCCAATAACACAATATAATTATAAACTCAACCAGCAAATTTTCAATCCACCATATCCCCATGTAATAAATACCTCAAGCAAAAAAAAAAAAAATACTAACATAACACAATTAAATTCATAATCTTTAAGCGATAAATAAAATCAACCAAATCTTACTTATATATAAAACTCATGAATTTATCGCCACTATCACCATTCAACCTCAAATGACACAATATAATTATAAATTTAATCACTAAATGTCCAATCCTCCATATATAAATATACACAGAAATACATCGACACACATTTCTTTTTTGGTTACCAACAAATTCTTCTAACCAATAACTGCTTAAGTTTATAAGATAAAATAATAATAAATTAATATTTAATTAAAAAAATGGTAAAAATCACGGACATCCCTTGAGTTTTGACAATATTACACGGACACCTTTAAATATTTTATAAATAACACGAAGACCCCTAAAGTTTGAATTCATTGCATGAATACCCCATCTGTCTCCCTTCCATCAATGTTGCTAACGGAAATTGATAATTTCATCCCAAAATTTTTTTATTATTTTTACAATTTTCCTTCTCCAAATTTAGTACAAAAAATTAAAAAATTTAATAAAATCAAATAAAATTTGATTTAATACCCAAAAAATTGATTAAATGAATTATAATATTAATTTGATAACAATAAAAATTAATTTGATATTAATTCGACAAAGTTTAATATAAATTGGAAAAAATTAAATGTCAATTTTTTAATAAAATTATATATTAATTTACAATCTAAGGTTTATTTCGTGTTAAATATTATTTGATGTTTATAGTCAATGTGCTATTTTTTATTTATATTAAGTGTTATTTAAAAATTAAAAAGCAAATGACAAAATACGTGTCATCATATATATATATAAATTTTAAATTAGTTTCATGAAATAAATAATTGTATAAGATGTTGTTTTATTTGTTTTATGGAGTAAATAATAACAAAACCAACACTGGAGAAACAAAAAAAAAAATAGTATGAGAGAGAATATAAGATAGATAGATAGAAAGAGTTTTATGACAGATGAGAGTCTTAGAATTATAAAAGGAAATAAAGTCTAATTAGGACTATCGGATCAAAACGATCTGAACCGCGAAAAGCTAAAGACAAAGAAATCTAGCTACTTTATTATACAGATAGAGAGAGAGAAGTCCTAATAAAATAAAAACCTAAAATTTAGGAAAATTAAACCCATAATAAATCCTCTCTATTTTTTTAGGGATATGTTTCAAAATTTTTGGAAACTTTTGAAATTTGACAATTAAAATTAACATTTGAAATTTTAATTATCTTAGCTTAGAAAGTGCTAAAATTAAAGAATTTTGGTCACACACACAATTATATCTATATAATAAAGTAGAGTTGAGTTTGAATTTTGGAGACAAAGAGAGGTCCATATCGTTTTGAGACAAAAGATAAACAAATCTAACATACAACGTAATCCCAACATAAAAGACAGTTAAGATCATCTCATAAATACTGATCCGATGGTCTACAGTGAATACTAAATTTTGTTTTCCCTCTCAACAACGTTTCCTTTTTTAATTATCAGGACTTTTAACTTTCCACAAATCTCTCTTCCTCATTCCTTTATCGCCTCAAGGCCAATTTTCCTGACTCACGCCTCTCTCTTTCTTTCCTCCAAAATCTCTCCTGCCTTCCAAACTCATCCCCAAAATCTCTTTCATGGAATCCATCTCAATCTCACTTCTGCCTCTATCTCTCAATTTCAAATCTTCTGCCAATCTCAATTCCGAATCCCGTAATCTCACGCCTTTTATCTTTCTTACGCTCACTCTCTCTATTCCCCGAAACCCCTGTCTTCCAAACTCAATATCCACCCCAAACTCACCCCCTTATCTCTCACGCCCAACTCTCCACCACCAAACGACTACCACCGCCACTCGTTGTTCTCTCTCACATCCAGAGCTCCATCGTTGCCCTCTTCTGCGAAACAATGCAACTGCCAAACGATAGCCACCTCCATCCACTACTCAACACCCAGAAGTTGCCCAGGTATCTCAGTTTTTTTTCTATTTTTTCTCATCCCCTTTACACCGCTGCTCATCTCTCACACACACAATATGTTTGACAAAATGCCCCAAAACACCAGATTTTTAATGTTGAATTGTGGGTATGTTGGTTTTGGGTTTGAGAATTCTGGTTTTGGCCTTAAGTGAATTCTATGGTTGTTGATTCAAGTTTCTCTGATATATTGAAACACCAGATTTTTAAAGTTGAATGGTGGGTATGTTGGTTTTGGGTTTGAGATAATTATCGATTTCTGGTTTTGGCCTTGAGTGAATTCTATGGTTGTTAATTCAATTTTCTCTGATATATTGAAGCACCAAATTTTCACTATCCCTCTACCTCAGCATGGTATTCTTTTGTGTGTGTGTGTGTGTGTTTCTATTTTTGTGTGCATTGAGTGTGTTCGTGTGTGTGTTTCTGCTTCTGTGTGCGTTGAGGGTGTGTTCTGTATATGTGTGTGTGTTTTTGTTCTGTGTGTGAGCGTGTGTTTGTGTTCTATGTGTGCATACCCCTACCCAGACACCCCCAAAACCAGTTGGACAGTTGAAGAACAACTATGGATTTTAGAGTTTTTTTTTTTTGTGATGAAATTTTTGTGTTTGAACTATTTTGTCGGACTGAATTCGTATAGTACCAGACTGCATTTTGTATTGTATTGAACTAAATTTATACCACAGCCACCACGTGTTTGATGAAGTTTCTCAAAGATCTACAAACAATCACTATCATTCTATTGATAAATTGGAATTCATATTTGTGTTTTGAGGGTTGAGTTTTATGTGAGATGCAATGACACTAAAAGAAATTAAGGAACGTGTTAGTGAGTCACCGTTAACCCATCCATTACGAAATGAGGATTTTGATTTTCTTGAGATTGTGGGTTATGGCTTATTAATTGGAATTGATTTGGGGGACCAATGACAGTGGACATTTTTGTGTTGTATGTTAGTTTATGTGTGTGTGTGTGTGTGTGTGTGTGTGTGTGTGTGTGTATGAATATAGAGAAAATGAAGAAAGAAAATGTGTGTGACAGTGAAGGTGTGAGAGAAACATGATGAAGAAGAGGATGGAGGAGGAGGATGGAAGGGCAGAAACATGGTTAGAATTTTGCAAGGATGCAGTTGGAGTTCTCTCTCTCTCTCTCTTTCTCTCTCTCTCTCTCTCTCTCTCTATATATATATATATATATATATCTTGCAGGCAGTTTTGGAATCACCCAATCACTCCACCATTAAATATGCAAGTATTTTAATAGTTTTTGGAAATAATTTATTACTTGCTTCTCTTACGCGGCTTTGATTTCTTGTATTTAACAGTTGTAGTATTTTTAGTGGATTATGCCTTGCTAAGCTTAGTGAACCCAATTTTTTCAACTGATTTTTTTTCCACTTGAATATATCATGAGCACCAATTGTATCATGATTGAATATTCTAATCAATGCCTATCTTTACATAATAATCCATATAAACTAACTGCTCATTTATATGGTACCAAAATCTGTAGACTATTCTTTTTTTTTTTAGGGCAAGTATGCTCACAAAAAAGTTTTTTTTGGCTTCATCAGAGAAACTCTGCAAAAAGGTATGATGAAATTGGATATGGTTGGAAAAGGGGCCACATGGTTTAGTTTTAAAGTTTTTCACATGTATTTTGCATTTGATAATCTAGATGTACATAATTTTTTAAAATTATGTGTATCAATTACATTGCTCGAACTCATTATGAGTGAGTTATAGTTAATCGATTATTTAATCACTTACTCAATCTATGCCTATGGTATGATAGAGAAGGGGTCATTTTTTATCATCTCTCTCCCCTCTCTCTCACTCATTGGCCACCGTAGTAATGGTGCACCATTAAAGTGAACATCTGCTTGGTCATTTTTTTTATACACGAAAGGTCAAATTTAACACATCAATAATGATGTAATGAAACATACAAACCAGCACTGTAAAACATGTGTGAAGCTTCTGTAATAAAGTAAAGGAATTCATGTAATTATGAAATATTTGGGCCAAAAAGAGTTCATAGAATGGAGTGGAAAAGAAAAAAAAAAAAAGGAGAGCAGTTGCACTTAAAAAATAGGGGCTCACACTTATTCATCCAAATCTCTTAAATCCACCACCATATCTCCCCCAAATCTTCCCTCCTCTAAACATAAATCCCACACACAATGCACGCAAGATTTTTGACAAAATGCCCCTAACTCTATGCCCACACACACACTCAGCGCACACACATACAGAGCACACTTGGGAATGCTAGGTTCAACTTTCGTGGGCCATTGCTTGGTGCCATGGTGAAATGCCACTTTTACCTTTTTTCTCCTCACTTGATTTTATTTATGAAACCAAAGAAATAATAAGTGATGAATCAATATTTTGCCATTTCCCATTGGACAGATACCACCAAATTGATTGAAAAAATAATTAATTCTCCAGCGCATATGCTAAAAAGATATCGTCAACAGGTGAATTATAGTTTTGTTGTGTCTTTTAAATTTTTGAATTTTGTTGCGTAGTCTTTGAATTTCTAGCAAATTTTTGGGTTTGGTTTTATATAATATGAGTTTTGCATGATCTGATTTTTTAGAGATTTACGGATCTAGCTCATAGAATGATCCAACAAAACCGTTGAAATAGGAGGCAAAGGTAGGTGAAAATATATTGAAGATTTTTTTTTTGGACAGAGGAAATATGCTTTTTCTTACCAGCGAGGAAATATGCTTCATTAGCTATTTTTAGACAAAGATTTAATGTGTATGTATTAAGCTATCAAGTGTTCAATTTTTTTTTCTTTACTGTTGATTTCATACTATTTTTTATTTTTTTTAAGTAGTAAGGGTCTTTCGAATCACAATTACATTTCCACAATTTGCAGACTGTTTTGGGTGAGCACTTGATGTAAAAAATTTGATTGACCCAATGGAAAATAAAAACACTTATGCAGGTACACTTTGTGATTTTTCATGAAATACTTCAAATTTTGGGCCCAATATTTTTGCCTATTTTTAGTGTGACAATGAATATAGCTTCCATGGGAGGGCAATGGATTTGACACAGCTAGATGGATATGTGGATTTGATGAGAAGTCTAAAAGAAATGCTGGAACCTGAAAGCAAACTCTGTGGAGTATGATGATGATGGGTATGATCGATGCATATGAGTTCTTGCACAATAAATTCCTAACCCTTTCAAGTGGACTATTTGATAATGTTCAATAGTGCAGAAACTTACAATTATTACGTTGAATTCATCAGACATGGTTAAACTTTTTCTAATGGATTCTCCAAAATGTTATAGTGATGATTCAAATTTTTAAAATTATTAGAATTTGAGTTTTGATCGACAAAATTCTGTAACAAGTTATACATGGGTACACAGTTTTGGCACACAGTTGTTAGAATGGTGAAGCCTATCATAGATTTGCTACTAAATATTTCTTTTGTTATTTTTGGGTTTTCTTGATAAAGTTTGCGAAAATTTTATTGGCCACCTTCACCACTACCACCACCAAGCTTGAAATTACAACTAATCATGAACCAAATGACAAATTATGGACATTTCTATGTGTTAATAAAGATGTTTTGTGATATTTTAAAAAATAAATCGCAATTAAATCTATACTACTCTAAAAAGCCAACATATCTGAAAAACATTTTGTTTCCATCTTTACCCTCCAATAATATAACTATGTCATTTTTATCCTCAAAATCAATTCATATTAAACCCAAATTATCATCTTTAGCTAAACCTACTGATTCGGAATCCTATTGTTGTTCCAACACAGCCTCTTCCTCTCTCTCTCTCTCTCTCTCTCGCGTAACAGTCTCTTCCTCTCTCGTAACAGTCTGTCCCTCTCTCTCCTATTCATTACCCTGCGATTCATTACTGCCCTTTTCACCTTCCCTCTCTCATACTCTATCTTTAATGCTCTCTTAGATGCTCTAAATATTCTCAATTTTCTATGCACAACGTAAGACAACCCAATGGACATTCACCTTCAATACAGGCCTGACTCTTAATTTTCTCTATCATTAATTTTTTTTAGTCTATCACTTTTAACAGTAGCATGAACGTCTCAGACAATCACATTTCACTGCCCTTTTGTTTTGTCAACATTGCTGGCTATAGCTTAATGCACACATACGAGTGCGGCTCTTCTTCATTGTGCAATTGGATTAACAATTACAACTAGACAATTGGTAAGCGTGCCTTCTCTCTTTTGATTTTATGACTTAGATTTGCTTTTTTGCTTTTTGCTCCTCAAATGTGATTCCTCTTCTTCTTTTTTCTTTTAGGAATTTGAAAAGAAACAACACAAATAATCCATATGGCAGATAGCCATGATCTGCAACAGTGAGTGTTCTACATTATCTCTATTCCTAGGTTAGTAAATATGTTTTCTCTCTCTCTCTCTCTCTCAATTCTCATTTTGCAACGAATTTTGTCAACTTGTTTGTTGACTGTAGCCAGCCTTTGATCTGCCATATCTTGGAAGCAATAGATAAGGATTGCCATTTCAAGTGATTAGATAAATTAGATGAGGATACCCAGGTGAACATATTTTTTTTTTTGGATCAAGACTTATCCAACTTCATCAACAACTCAATACTTGCGTGAGCTTCTTGGCCTTCTTTTTATCTGTTACATGTAGTTTGGTTTTATAATCAATGAATTTTATTATTTTGGGATGATATAATTTTTTTATTATGCAATTGGTTATGTGTAGAAAAAAATTTTGTAATAGGATATTGATTGAGAAATCTTCAAGGAATCATTACCAAATATTTTAGATTTATGTGTCAATTTTTTATATCATATTCCATGGTCAATAATGCGACTACTCCCACATACTGTTTCTTCATAAAACTATTTTCATATTCACTTGCTTGTACAATATCACAGGCGATCATGGGAACTAGCCCACTGCACAATCTCATACTTATTATATTAGCAGTGAACCTTCAAATTATATTTTTCCTTCTCTCCCTACAAGAAAAAAATCTAGTGAAATTATCCTTATCACACTCTGGTACTCTTTACAATGTACATTTGTTTTTTGTGTTTCTTATTTTAGTATTTTTGTATTTGTTTCTCAATTTTTATGTTTTATTGTTTTCAAGGTTTCGCATTTCAGGTTCGTTCATAAAAATTGCATTTGCAGTCAATGAAATATACACAACTACATAAAGTATTGCACTCTTGTACGACAATACTTTCATTGTGATTGTTATTTTCATTTTTGAAATGCATAGAAATTAGGTGTCTATTGAGTTTCAAGGTCTTGGTCCAATATATGTGTGATTATGTTATGTATATGCCTTGAATTTATTTATTTTTTATTAAGCATATGCCTTGAGTTCAAATTCACATATTTGGCATTAGAAATAAAGTTGTTTGGGGATATTTGGCTGGTAGCTTAGGTATATACATTGAGCTTCCTAAATGATAAACTATAGTTTAAAATTCTCAGTGTTCAATTCACCTATTTAATCACTTAACCTTATTTTTGAGATCTATAGAATGACGTGGGTGAAATAGTTGAACTTCCGTACAACTCCTCCATTTGTATTTTCTTTTGTTTTTTATTTTTTTTGGCATCACTATTCGTATTTAGATATGTAATGTTTCTTTATCTTTATTTTATCGTCAACTACTTTTTCTTATTATTATTCTTAAGCTTCGACTCATGATAATTGATGCTTCTGTGAAGGCCTAATCAGACGAACTAATTGAATTGGCACCGATTTTAAACACAAAATATTTAGAACACGTAGGAAAATCACTTTTTTAGCTACTCCACATGAAAAAAAACATTCTGTAGCTTTGCTTTGCAGAAAAAAGAAAAAAAAAAGGCATAGTTTTCCATTCCAGCTCTAGATTTCGATTAGGTGGTTTATTTGTTTTATTTTCTGCTAAATTAATGTTCTAAATTGTCATGATAATGCAAAGTTATAGGCATCTTGTTAGAATAAAGGCCCACATCTTCAATTTTTTCTTCATTTCGTTGTTTCACTCCTTTGGAAGGAGAAAGAAAGGTACAACACCATTTGTCCTTTTTTATGCAAATCATATTTTTAGTTACCCTTTTTTCCACAATAATTTATTAGTAATTTCCTTTTTATTTGCATATAAAAATCCCAACTAAAAATTGATGACCTTTTTAAAGCTTGCAACTAAACAACGATATCACGTTTTTGCATCAAAGACTTCGTTGTCGTCAATTTCTTCTTTTAAATTAATAAAAATTAATATAACATTGGTGTTCTGATTTTTAGTGTTAATTTACATCAAGTAATTTCGTGATGACATGGGCACACCCTTTTTCCTTGTGTACATTGACCCGTTTGATATTATATTTTTTGGTTGAGAGTTAGCTTTGTAGGATACGGAGAAGCTTGAGTGATGATATTCTTTATTATTACCAGGTTAATTTCTCTGGGCCCTTTTTTATTAATTTATTTTTTAACTTCTTCTTAAGGGTTGTTTGATATACATAGTAATGTTAAACAATATATTGTGCTGTCTTGTGTGATTACAATTATTCACTTGAATTTCTCGAACACTAATTATCATGGTTTAGTTTACAAAATTATTTTGTGGAGGTTGAGTTGTTTATTCTTATTGATTCAATAAATACAAATAATGACAACTACAAAAAGTTTGGCCTATAACTCAATTTACACACCAAACTTTCTTAGCATAACCATTTCCTAAAATCTCAAAATATTTTTCCACGTGTAGGATAATTTAGATACAAATTCACTTATTCCGAGCTTGTCTCATGTGTAAAAAGTTTGACCTTTTTTTTTTTGAGTTTGCTGGACATGGAGGGAAACTGTTTACACATATTTGAAGGCCTCCTAAAATAATTAGTGGTAGCCCTCAGCAGAGCACTTCGTCAAGCACACTAGGGTTATTGAATCCCCAAAATTCTCCATCCTCTATTGCAAGTCTATACTATATATTTATTTCAGGATATTAGTAAAATATTTGACTAACTTATAATTACGCAAAAAAATTCATCATCTAATTACTTTAATGAGTGCATTAGTATCAAGAAAGTTTTCATTTATACTCTTTCTCAACTGACACTTGCTTTAGTATGAAGTTTCACTAACACTTGCTTTAATTATTTTTTTTTCCCTTCACTCACACTTCTTTGAACTGTACACACCATTATTACAAGTGATGAGAATTTTTAATGTTAAGAATTCTTTTGCTTCTTTATAGATTTAGCTTTGTATTAGATTTTGGTGGTTGTACTAAAAAGAATAGTTAAAATTTTCTTTGTTTGCTGTCAATGTTCACATGTATTTGCAAGAGTTTTGCAACTTAGTTTGTCAATTATTTAAAAGCAAGTTGAATATGATAATCACTGTGTATTTAAATGCTCCAATGTTAAACAAATAAAATAAAATCATACTAATAAATATTCAAATTGAAACTTATAATTCAAAATAGTTCACGTGCAACGCACGTGTGCAATAACTAGTATACTTTAAATGCACGAAGTGCTCGATTTTAGCAATTTTTAATTTTTTTGTTTCTTAGTGCTTTCAGGCACGGGTTTGTTGTTTTTTGTTGTTCTTTAATGTCCTTAGCGCTCTTTTATTTTGTATGTCTTTTAATTAATTTTTTTTTTTGTTACTCCGTGCTTTCAAACACGAGCAATTACTAATATATACATATAATACTACGAAGTCACACTATGAAGCCTAGTTTTTATTACTCATACATTGTTTTAATATATTGTATTGATACAATTTAAAGGGTTTATGAAATTAAAGTGTATAAATATAGTGTATTAAAACAATGTACGAGTAATATAAATTAGGGTTTAAGAATTACACTAATTTAAAGTGTATCAAAACAGTGTAGGAATAATAGACACTAGGTTTCACAGTGTGACTTCGTAATATTATATGCGTGTGTGTATATATATTAATAACAAGAGATATATGTTTAATGGCAAGGATAATGAAAAAAAAATTAAAATTCAAAACAGCTAAGATATGCAAATTTTGTGATAATATAATTCTTCCATTATATTGGAAAATTTTTAATACAATAAAATAAAATCAAAAATCAACTTAACTGCCAAAAAAAAATATGCATGATTTAAGAGAGGGCAAATTTGTTAAAGGAAAATCATAAAAAGTCAAATTATGTACTTGAACACAATTAAGTTCTAAAAATAAGAACTTAATGACCTAACATTAAGAGTTATGTATTTTTTGATAAATAACTCTAATTTCGTATACCTCCTTACAAATCCCCAAAAATTATATTATCACAAAAATTATATATATATATATATATATATATATATATATATATATATAGTAACATTCAAAAATAAAAATAGTAACATTGAATTAATATTTAGGAAAATAACAGTAGTAACATGCTTAACAAAAAAAGTAGTAACATGGTCAAAAAGAATAGTAACATGAAACATGAACACTGAGGTTCAAACTAGTAATACATTGAGCATTTTTAAGCAACATGAGAAGCTGATGATGCATTCAAACAAAAATAGTAACAATCAAATCCAAAAACAGTAACATTTATAAAAAAATAATAATATTTAATCGATACAAATAATTTAATCATGATTAGTTACCAACAAATAATGAGAAATTTAACTCATTCAATGATGATTAGTTATCAACAAACAATGGAAAGCCAAAGTTCTCAAGGTTAGTCTCTAGAGGGTGTGTCTCCTTTTACGATAAGTGACCAACCGCATGATATGCGGTTTAATTGAACGGCAACGTTTTGTGGCATATTTTTTTTTTGTTGAAAAATCAAGACCAATAACGACGCCGTTTGTTCAACCAGACCAGACCCAACTTCGTTCAAAAAACCCCCAAAAATGAACCAAAACCCTATACGAAGATTCTGTAACTCCAACACCAAGATTAGGTATTCTTCATTTCTCTCTTCGATTGTTCAGTTCGTATAATATATATATAGTTCAGTTCGTGTATATATATATATGTGTGTGTGTGTGTGTGTGTGTGTGTGTATATATATATATTTATGTGTATGTATATACTGAAGGGGGTTACTTTTTTTATTTGTAAAATGGTAACCTTTATTTGATTGATTAGGTATTATTGATAATCGGATAATGTAAGGGTGTAAAATGATTTGGTTTCGATATGTAGTTGTTATGTTGTGGATCAGGAAATGGGTTACATCTGTGAATGACAAGCTGGGTGTATTCAACTGTGCTTGGCCTTTGTGGTCTGTTTTGGATCAGGTTAGAGAGAAGCTTAGTCGATTAGCTTTCCAGATGAGACATGTATATAGGGAAGCTAATTCAGTAGCTGATTAGTTGGCTAATATAGCAATGCATGATGGTCACTCTTTTGATTTTGTTGTGTCTATGTCCTTGCCTTCTGCATTGAAACTGGTTCTTTTGCAGGATCAGAGAGGTTTGCCTGTGGTCAGGAAGAGGAGAGTGTTAGTTTTTTATGACAAGGGATGAATTGAGAGATGCTTGAATTAGTTGTTAGTGACTATTATGATTTTGATGAAGGGTCCTGAACTGCTGATCACTGTTCTGTTGGTTTCTGGAATGAGGATGATGCCATGGAGGAATGGAAATGCCTGCAAAAATTTTGAAGGATTAAAGCCAGCTAGTGTAAACTTGGAGAGATTGCATACATTCATTCTTGTACATTGTTCTTGTACAATGATTTTGTATATTTTTCTTGTACATTGATTTTGTATTTGCTTCTTGTACATTGATTTTGTATTTGCTTACTACAGTAAAAATGTGATTTGTGGAAAATGTGATTGTGATGGTGGTTTCAAATCTACATGTTTATAGAATAATTTAGAATCCTTTGTTTGGAGCACTGCCACTAATTACCATTGTCTTTTCATGTTTGTAGTGTTGAAGAATGACATCTTCAAGCACGGCAACAAGCAACGGTGAGTTAAGATATCGCAATATGCAATGCACCAATTGTAAGAAAAAAGTGATTATCAAAGTTTTCGAATCTGAAAAAAATCTTGGGAAGCTATACTACAAATGTCCGGACGAGGGATGCCAATTTTTTAAGTGGATGACTCCTACTACTCTGCCTTATTCAAAAATTACAAATGAAAGGATAGATGTACGACGAATTGAAGAAGATGTAATGACATTGAAGTTGAAGATTGAAGAACTTTCTACTATAGTTCAACGTGTTGAGGCAAATGAAGGAGCAATGAAGTCATATATGTTTGTAGTTACGTTACTAGTGGTGATGCTTATGTTTGTAATTCTAGTGAAGTAGAGATGTAAGAACAATGATGTATTGATGAAACTTGTGATGTGAATGAACTTATGGGTTTTGTATAGTGTTGTGACTTGAAAAAAAGATTATGTTCATCAAAAAAAGATCATGTTCATTAAAAACAATAATGTTCGACAAAAAAAAAGGCGTATAATCACAATCACACATCATGATTATGTTCATTAAAAATACAAAATACATGGTTTTTAACAAATATCATTCCAACTGCTATCCTCCAAGCATCTAGTATCTCCCAATCCAACAAGTACCCAATCCACTGCTGCTCATTGTATATGTCGCAAATCATCACCGAAGAAGTCATTCATAAAAAATGATTCAACATCATTTAAAGAATGCACATGTGTTGAATTAGTTGGAATACCCTACAGTAATGAGAATGGGTCAGACAAAGAAACTTGAATTATATGTGAAACAACAAAATTAGTAAGAATGTAACATACCATAACACTTTATAAACCATTCGAAGCTTGAGAAGACAAAGAAACCGATGTACACGGGTGACTGAAACCATGTACCTTGAATACAAAATATTATGATAAGTACATTTATGTTTATAAAAATATGAAGTGAATAAAAAAACCTACAATTATATTTATAAGATACCTTAGACATATGTGATGGTTGTAAAGCTTCCTTTTTTCTCTTTGGTGCTTTCTCATGCCAAGATTTTAGTCGATCCCAACCCTTGTAACCTCCCTCTTTTCTTTTTAAACCTTTAATTTGGAGAATGTTTGGGTCAACATTTTCTATTCCTTCTTCATGGATTGAATCATCGCCACCATCACCAATTGATGCATACATAATATCCACTTGTTTGAACAATTCCTCAACACCACGTGACACCAATTGATATGTAGGTTGAAGACCAGAGCATCTCGCAATGCCCAAGTGGATTTCATCCACATATTATCATGCAAATTATACTCTGCAAGCAACAATTCCCTAGCCTCAAATAATTCATGCTCTTCCTCATATCCATACACACACTCCTTAAATCGAGCAAGAAAATGTGAACCATCCTTATATATGTTCCCTAAATGTTTCAAATCATTTTGGCAAAGGTGCGAACAACATAACTCATGGTATGTCTGTGACATCACTTGAGAAATAGCCTTAATCATTGCTTGATCTTGATCGGTGAAGATGGTAATAGGATATTTCTCAGATATAACTTGTAGGAATGTCTCAAACAATCACTGAAATGATGCTATCGTTTCATCATACAATAATGCAGCTCCAAATAAAGACTGTCTCCCTAAAATGGTTGAAGCCAGTAAAACAAGCAAAGGGTTAATACTCCTTGTTCGTTCTGAAAGTAGTGTCAAATGAGACAACATCCCCAAAGTTGCCATAATCAATAATCATTATTGGGTCGGCCCAAAAAATATTAGTAATATGCTATTCCACATCCAATTGCACTCCATAATAGAATGATGGATTTTTAGCTGTTTCCGTTTGAAAATACTTCAACAAACTACCCGCCTCACCATACCTCAAATCTTGGTGCCTCCTTTAACGGAAGTAAGTCTTTTGGTCTTGACAAGTAAAACCTAGACTTTCCTTTCTTCCCGACTAAGTACTCAAGAGTTCATAGGAAGCCTTAAGTTCTGCCATATCAATATTAATGCCTTGTGTTCCAGTAACCTTCCGTTGAGATGACATCATATGCATACATTCAGAAAGGTGCAAATGATGGTTGTGGTTGTCATCCCATTTTACCACAACAAATTTGTCAATTTTTCTATTAAGATATATGCACATATGAGCTTGACAATTTGTTTGCTTCTCTGCTCAAAGTTTCCTTATTTGCCACTCTCTTTTATCATGAATCCTTTGACCTTGTTTAGAACAAACATATTTTCTATAAATGACAACGCCATCTTTCAAACTTTTATTCTGAAAATCTTTTCTCACGCTAAATCCCACTAACCCTCCATAATTATTGTAAAACACATAAGCATCTTCTTTAGCATCAAATTGCATATCAATATGAGGTATATTCTCAGTCACATTAACTCCCTAATCATCTATCATAGTATCCTACAATAAAAAAATTAATTGAAATGAAATTACACATAATATATGCATGACATTCCAAAAAAATAAAATCAAACTGGAACATATTAATTGTTTCAAGTTCCACAAAAATTGAAAATATTAATTGTTTCAAAAATGAATGAAAGAACGAAATTAAAAATTTCTAATATGAGCGAAGAATAGACCTAACCGTCATATGAACGAAAAATTTCTGATATGAACAAAATGAAATTTTTTCTGAAATGAACGAAAAATTTCTGATATGAACGAATTTTTTTTGGTTTCGATACATTACCGTCATTTGACGAAGAAGAAGTGGCAGGGAGAAGGCAGACTCCTTGATGAAGAAGGATGGAGAAGGCGGGAGAAGCCAGGTTATCTGATGAATAAGGAGGGAGAACAAAGACTTTGACGAAGAAGAAGCGGGAGAGATGGGTTTGATATGCCATGGACGACGTCGTTTCTGTCCAGTTTTTTTAAAAAAAAAAAAAATCCAAAAAAGCCCAAAACGTTACCGTTCAATTAAACTGCATGATATGCGGTTAGTCACTTACTGTAGAGGAGCCACACCCGTCTCCAGATCTCACAAGGCTGACCTCCAATTTCCCGTAAAAAAATAGCTCATTTTCTTAAATCCGGTAAGTACATCAAACGTGTTGGTGTCGGTGCTCTGGTCTATCTCTCTGTCTCCCTTGAATACCTCGTATCTGAGGTAAATTTGTAGTCTTCCAAGTACACCAAGTTTTCTTTGGATTTGATGAATTAGGGTTTTTGATTCTTTATAGGTTCTTGAACTTGCTGGGAATGCAGCGAGGGACAACAAGAAGAATCAGATTGTTCCAAAGCATATACAGCTAGCAGTGAGGAATGATAAGAAGTTGAGCAAGCTTTTGGAGACTGTTACGATTGCCAATGGTAGAAAAAGGCGAGATTGACGCTGTTTCTCAAAAAAATTTAAGGCTTT
Organism: Ilex aquifolium; assembly: GCA_951799425.1. Lineage (NCBI taxonomy): Eukaryota > Viridiplantae > Streptophyta > Magnoliopsida > Aquifoliales > Aquifoliaceae > Ilex > Ilex aquifolium. The sequence continues at coordinate 33,930,914 of OX637395.1, read as the reverse complement.
ATTTTTTGTTTGGGAAAGTTTATGGGTTGAAGTTATATACATACATATATATATATATGTATGTACAGGGGCGGAGCCACCCTTGGGCTAGGGTGGACACATGCCCCCTCTCAATTTTTTTATGTTTCATATTAAGTATGTATTTTTTGAAATAAAATTTAGACATATTTAATTGTGCCCATTCTAATATTGTGTTTTAGTGATATGATTTGAATAGACCCCTACTTAAATGATTGTTAACTTTTTGAACAATGTTATTGAAACCTAATTTAAAGACCTAATACATTGCGATATTAAATATAATAGTGAGTCTTAATATTTAATAAACTTTACTATCTATCTAGTGGTCACAAACCAATGAGTCTCCATCAATTAAATCTCAAATTAGGTACAACTAATATAATTGTTAACTTTTAGACATGTTTTAGACATGTCCGAATATATTTTGAACATATTGATGTTATTTTATAATTTTTTTAAATTGTAGGGTTATTTCTTTATTGTATAAAAATATGTGTCGTTATGTAGTAAACTATAATATTATAAATAGAAGATTGTTACCCCGATTTTATATATAAAAAAAATATTGTTGATAAAATTAATTTCTAATTCTTTCAAATAATAAAAGCATACCAGGGTCAATTATAAGTAATAATAATTAGTCGCATTCTTGATAAGAAGTTTTAATTATTATTTTTTTGTCAATGAGTATATCGATTTTCAATCTTCTATATTTAAAAAGTATTAAATATAATTTTAATAAATATAAATTTATGAACTTTTACGGTCTATTAAAAAAAATTAAAACATGCTAGTGTGCCCACTCTACAAAAATTTTCTGGCTCCGCCCCTGTGTGTGTATGTATATATGGAAAAATCCAAAGTTATATTGGGAGATCGTAAATATATTTTTTATATATAAAAAGATAGATATGAGTGTTTAATTATATATGAAAAAATTGAATTTCAAATTTTATAGATTTTTTTTTACTAGCATTTCTCTATTAAATGTTAATGATTAGCTGTTTTCGGTTAAGAAACTAATTTAAACGTTAAAGACTACTCTCAATATTATAGCAAGGGTATTTTAGAATTTTAAAAAAAATAGTTGACTTAACTATTTATTACTTAGATTAAAAATAAATTTATTTCTAAATAAATTTTCTTGATGGATTAAACTCATTATAAATCGTTTTGAGGAGGACACATACCCAATTTTCTCTAGAATCAAAGTCACATATATTAACAAGCCTAGTATACTCTGGGCTTGCCCAAAGCTTCTTGGGGTCCAGAATGGTAGGGGCCTCAGGTATTCCCGGGAGGAAAAATCTATGAAGAAAAAAGGGAAAAGGATGATTGTACATGACTTCAAATTCGTTTGAATAGGTTTGGGAATTAAATGTTGCATAAACATACGAACATTCAACAATGCTTGTCAACAGCCCATAATAACTTTATTTTTGATAACCTTACTACGAAGACGGACCTTGATGTACCAGTAAAATTCCTCTATTGCTATTTGGACAGGACGGGTTCATGTTACAAAAACAATTTCTTCAGCTATTAGGAGTACTAAGACTACTCACATCCGACTCTTCTCGCATCATGACGTGATAAGAAACTCGTGCATTAAACGATTTTTTTAATCTTATACCCGTGAATGTGAATAAAAGGCGCCATAAAATTAATAAGTTTCGAATAGTATTAACAGGTTCGGATTTGAGTTTATACGATCCGAAAAATGAAGAACTTTGTCATGGATAGCAACTAGGACTAGGGATATTCACCCTACCCTACGGCTAGGAATTATGATATTTCATCTTCCTACCCGATACTTTGCAGAATAATTTTTTCTTGGCTTACCCTACCCGATCAAGTGTACTATTTCTACCAGAATTCCGTCCAAAACAATCGGGTAGGAAGTTGGGTAAGAAATTTGGTGAACATATATTTTTTTTGTTATTAATTTTTGGATCATTTTAACAATTTAATTTAGTAACCTGTACCAATTAACTAACACAATAAACCAATAACACTAAAGAAAACACAATAAATTTGATAATACATAAACAATTACAATAAAACACAACAAGAAAGCCATAAACATCAATACATCATTTATAAAAAAAAATCATAAACATCAATAAAACATTAGAATTTTTAAATTTTTGGATTTTAATTTTTAAGGATTAACATACACATACATATACACGGGGTAAGAATACGAAAATTTTATAAGTATTTCGTATTTCTACTTAATTTTTTGTGAAATATTAAAAGATCTTTCGTTGGCCTACCTGATTTTTTCGAGTAACTAATCAGTAAGATCAATTAAAGTAAGATATGATCAAAATTTACGAGTAATAAAAAATTTGAATACCCCTAACTAGGACCACAAGCCTGGTGATGGGCACCATGCAAAGAGATTGTGTAACGATTCTAGTGATGAGGGTGTGGGTCACTGCAGGAAGTCATATCTTGCTATTAGGTGCACTCCATTATTGATGATGTCCTTGCAAGCAGAGCATGTTTATCCGCCGAGGAAGAGCCTATGCCATTCTGTGGCCCACTTTATAATTCCAATCCATACCAGCTACACCATGGAAAATATATACATAGTTGACCTTACACACAAACAAAACAACTGTTAAACTCAATCTGCACGATTTGGTTCAATGGCTCAATAACGGACGAGATGTAAATTGGAATGTTTAGAGTTTGAGTCCTTGATCGCATAAATCCCGGGTTTTACCGCTGCTCGTGGTTACTAAGTTGTTACATGCTTGCATCTAAGATTTACGTTATAACTATTAGTCTAAATAACGCCTGATTGAAAAGATTCCTATTACGAGGAAAGAAAAAAAATCCTACATGATGCATGTGGGCAAATATGTAATTTCACTGAAAGCATAGGTAGCTCCATTAAATATTTCATCTGGCATATTAAACTTGTCTCAGAGAGATCATGGTTACATATTTATGAGGCCTCTTAAATGAGAAAAGGGTAGGAGAGGCTACCTCCTTGTTCTCTGTCAGAGGACAGGTTTGCTAAAGTAAATCCAGTTTTTTCATGTGAGAGTTATAGACCTTAGCCCTTATGGACAAGATAAGGGTTAGCTGAGGCAAGTAGTTGGAAACATCATTGGAAAATTTAAGATCTATGTTTTACATAGATTATTTAATGGGAGATTTATTATTTTTATTTTGGCATAGCAGGAATGGAATATCGGACTTAAAGTGATGACAAATGAAATATCGTGCATTCAAATTCAAGAACATATCACATTTTAATAACTAATAAGAGTAAGATAATTTATCATTTATCTCTCTCAAATCCCACTACAAATAGAGTCTTATGCAATGGATATCATCTTTTCCATGGTATGTATGAACTTTGAATGCCAAAGAGTAATTTCTTTAAAAACAAATTTAATTTGGGTTAGGTCAAAGACAGAGAGTGCTGTCAAGAGCAGTATTTTACATAAATTGTGGGTGGCAGGTGTTCTTCACACACTACAAGAACTAGCTACAGCCTATTGATGCAAGCCTATTTGTCACCCTTTCTTGACACTACTGGTACTAAAAGTCTCAGCATCATACATAAGTGTTTTTTTTTTTGGTGTTGAGGTGTGAGGGTTGAGAATGAGACAGTGAAAACAATTGGTACAATTGCTTTTGTTGGGGGTGGAGGGCCCCAAGTGCACCTTATGGGTATGAGGGCTGTTACTTCTCTAGTAGCTATAGGATATACTAACCACCGATTAGGGTGGTCTAGTGGTGGTACCGACCTTATTCCTCATTCGGAGGTTGAGAGTTCGAGTTCTGAAGTCTCTATTAGGGGCTCGATAGTTGATCGCTATACTAACCTAGCTATGTCTGGTCCTGAGAGATATTCCAGGCGTGATTAGGAGTCTTATAATCCCACCGGTGAGGGCCTAACGGGGTGATCGTTGGACACTTTTCTTTGCTCCCACCCCTTACTTTTTCAATATAAAAAAAAAAAAGCTACAGGATATACTAGAGTTTAGGGGTACTTTTAATCTGTCAAGGTTAATAATTCTATAATATAATTAGATGTACAAATGCCTAAAAAGATTAGAGAGATACCTAAATAAATAATAAACTAGGTACTCAAAGACTTATAAAGTAGATAAATAATTAAATTTAGTAATAATTAAAATATAAATTAATTATTCAACCCTTAGTTTATTATTTAATTTAATTAAACATATAATTCACATTTTTTATAAAAAAATATATTTTAAATTTATTTACGTGTAACACACGTTGTGCATTGCTACTAAATATAAAATTAGACATCTTTCTTCAATAATTTTTTTTTTTTACTATTCCGGATAGCTTTAGGTTGGTTCCTGCCATAAATTATGCACATTTAGTGATGCAGATGAAAAACACATGGCACTCTTTACTTAAGCCTAGGTGGAGTTAGGTTGGTCTTCAACCCACCTGTTCATTGAAACATGTGATGCTGTAGCACAGCAGTAGGCACTGTATAATTATATTCATCCAAACACATGTGTGCCTTCGCCTTGGGATGATGAGATGATATGTTCCTCCCTAAAAATGTGGGAGGCATAAATAAGAGAGACTCTAGCTAAGTAACATATTTTGATTTAGGGTAAATTACAATTAGATCTAGGGCTGTTAGTCGAACGAGTCCGAGCCGAGTTCGAAAAGCTTGTTTCTTAATCGAGCTTCAAAAATTGTTCAAGCTTGACTCGTTTAGGAAACAAGCCGAGCCTGAACGAGCCAAAAACGAGTCGAGCCCGAGTATTTGCACATAAACGAGTCGAGTCTGTCGAGTTTGAGCCGAGCTTGTAGGGCTTGTTTTATAAACGAGCCTAAAAACTTGTTCAAGTTCGGGCTCGTTTAGAAAACGAGCCGAGCCTAAACGAGCCGAACCCGAGCCGAACTCAAGCCAAGCTCGAGTAGCTCAGTTTGATTAATAGCCCTAATTAGATCTCCTGACATTTGGCTTTATTACACGAACACCCCCTCATATTTTAGAAATTGTATTGAGATCCCATGACATTTGAAATGTTTAACAGGTAGACCCCCTCCACTTGACGAACATTAGAAAAAATTATGAAAAATGTTGACATCAACAAGGAATTTTCTTATAATTCCCACAATACCCTCATCTGGTCAAAGTCATCGCACAAGATTATAATACTAAACTTATTTTTGAAATATAAATTATACATTTTCGTTCATTTTAAAAACATCATTTTTCCTCTTAATTAAAAATTAAAAATTTTATTTAATTGATTATAACATGTTGATTAAAATTTATTAATTAGTTATTCAAATATATAAATTCTTAAACAACTTTGATAATTACTTACCATGGAAATTATAAGTTATAACTCACAAAAATTAATTATTAAATTGCATCATATTGACTAATAATTACTATTGAAATGAAGCAATTCACTGATCAAAAAAATAAAAAAAATGAAGTTAATCCCACCGCCACCGTAATCCTTCTCCTTTATCTCCTCCGAACTAAAGCCCTCACTGTTGAAATCACCAAAACTCATCAAAGGAAACCCACGACGCCCGAATTCGAAAGATTTATTGACTAATCATCCAAATCCCTACACTTAAAGCCACAACCGACCACCACTGACATTCACCACTGCAACAGATCACCCCCACACATTGTCAAGAATGAACTTGTACAAAACCACCCATCATTGAGAGAGAAAGAAGATTCGAGGTAAAGATAACAAACCCTAATGGGTGATTTTGGATGGTTGAGGTGGTGGTGTTGATGGGTCTCTCTATCTTTAGTGGGATTCCAGCCGATGGATGTGTTCACTGTCGAGTCCATTGTTGTGATTGGGTCTCCGACAGTGGTGCTGATGATGGGTACTAGTGACAATATGCGGGAAAATGGGGTGTTGTGGTTGCGTTGCTAGGTATTGGGGGTCTCGTCGTTGGGTATTGGGGGTCTGTTATATCGCCGAAGAGAGATAGAGAGAGGGGGGCTGGGTGGGGGGGTGTTATGGTTGCATCGCTGGGTATTGGGGGTCTGTTATATCACCGAAAAGAAAAAAAGAGGGGCTGGGTGAGGGGTGTTGTGGTTGCATAGCTAGGTATTAGGGGTTGTTATATTGACGAAGATTTCCCTCTCTATGTCTGTGTGTATGTATATATATATATATATATATATGTATGTATATATATATATATATATATATATATATATATATATATATATATATATATATATATATATATATATATACACGCACACACAGAGATGGGCTGAGGGAGAGAGAGAGAAGACTGATGATTTTCGGGTTGATTCTTCATCGAGAGAGAGAGAGAGAGAGAGAGAGATGTTGGTGCAGAGGAGGCGAAAATTAGGGTTAGGGATAGGGCTTGGGGTTTGGGTTTGAGTTTGTGTTAAACAGAGGGGCAAAATAGTCTTTTTATTAAGATAATAACTCAGTCTAACCATTGGGGTCTCAGTGTAATTGTTGAAATGTGAGGGAGTGTTCGTGTAATAAAACCAAATGTCAGGGGGTGTGAGTGTATTAAAAAATTATTTTCCATACTACAACCTTGTTCTATTCTTAGCTTGGATTGAACAAAAGAAACCTTTACGATAAGAAGAAAGCACACAAACCATATTCAAAAAAGAGTTAATTGTATTTTGTACCTTAAAAGATTTAAAAAAATTTATGTTGCACCTTAAATTTCTCACATTGTATCTTAAATATATAAAAGTGTTACGATCTACCCCTTCTGTTTTCTTTTATTACTCATTCCGTTAATGTTAAAGGAATAATTTTTGACAAAATAAATAGCGAAAGTTAACAACAAGGTCACATTGCGATGCAGATCGGATAACCACACAATACTTAGATCTTTGGGATCGATATCGACGTTGTTCGGGTCGGTCAAATAAGTTGATTTTTTCGAAGCCACTTCCACATTCATGGGTTTAAAAATACCCATGTCCAGTCATAAACGACGAGAAAAAATGAACTCATTACACCCCCACCTAAGGAGAAGTTTGAGAAAATTCTTTCGTTTAGGATGTGAAAAAGTGTTTTTGTCGCTTTTGGTAATTTTTTGTAACTGAATAACTTTACAGTTTGAAGTCAAAATTGATAGCCGTCAATTCTGCATTGATCCGGGTAATTAGTAGTTTTTAGAGGTATAATTAATTTGGAACTTTATTTTTTTTTGGCAAAATCTATAATAATGGTCTAATTACGTAATAATTAGGCCATGTTTTTATTATTTCTTAGTTAGTTTTAGGATTTCTTGTACTATTTATACTCTTGTAAGCCTTAGGGTGTGGAGCTTTTGATTATTGAATATAATTAAGAGAGTTTCCCCTTTCTTTCTAATTCTTCTTGTATTTTTAAGAATCAACATATTTATTGAAACATTTAGAACTAGCATTTTTTGTGAATCAACAAGCCTAGAGTATGATTCTCAACCGATACTTGTGCCCAAATCAACGGTTTAGTTTCATTATCTCCTTCTTATTTTTTATACCCGTGTTTTAAACGATTTCCTGTATCACATTGTAACACTTTTAATACATTAAAGGTGCTATGTGAAAAATCAAATCTTTGACAGTGCAAAAAAAAAAATCTTAAATATTTTAGGGTGCAAAATGCTATTCCCCCACCCCCAAAAATAAAATAAAATTATAGCTATTAAAAACATATGCAACAAAATGCTTCCTCATCCTTGCACAACTCTTTCAATTTCTTTTTCAACAAAATTCGCTTTCAAATTATTACTAATATGTTTTCTCTCCGTTTTCTTCAGTGATAGATTCACTGAATTATGTATTGGTAGGTAGGGACCTACTTGTCTATGGCTGATCTTGTTTGAAGTCATTGAAGAGAATTATATGAAATTAAGAAAAAATATATGCAGGATTTAGTCCACACAACTCATTCAAAGTTCCCATGTGAGGGGGCAAGCGACTGTACACCTCTCTTGTCAAATCTTACACACACTTTCACATATATGATTCTAAGTCCACAATATATATATATATATATATGTATATATATCTGTGTGTGTGTGTGAAAATAAATAGTTTTAAGTAGGGGTGTAACTTGGGTTGAGCAACCCGATTTCAACCCGAAAAAATTAGGACTTGGGCAAGGATTTTTAATACTTGGGTTGGGCTTGGGTCAAAAAACCTCAACCCGAATTCAATTTGGGCCGGGCTTGGGTTGAGGCATCGGCAACCCGATTTCAACCCGAACCCGACAAATTAAAAAATAATTATATATATATAAAGCATTAGCACTTTTTTTCATTTTTACTCCATCGTCATCTGTTTCTTATTGCTTGTTACTCTGTTATGCGTGATTAGTGGTGATAGTGTGATGTTTTTATGGATCTAATTTCGATGTTTTCTGGGATTGTGTTTTGAGATCACTAGTTTTTTGGTGTGAAAGCAGATGATCAATAATCATGCACTGTTATGAATGAAATATATGGATTGTTTTATGAATTTGTAATTATTCTCCCCCTCTCTCTGTTTCTCTTGCAGTGAACCCGAATTCAACCCGAGCCCGCCCGAATTAAACTCGGGCAGTGCTCGGGTTGAGTTCCTCAACCCGAGGTAGGGTTAGGGTTAGGGTTAGGGTTGAAGATTATATACCTAGAATTGGGTTAGGGTTGACTGTCTAACCTGCCCGAGTTGCACCCCTAGTTTTAGGGAAAGTATTTTTCTTGCATTGGATAGTGAAAATTAGATAAAACGACAGTGCTTAACAGTGAACTTTCTGTTTAACAAAAAAAAAAATTAAAATTTTCCTCTCTTAAATACAAATTAATAACTCTGTCCAAATTTCACATTGTAGTCATTATAGGCTTAAAGATTATGATTAATGCAGCTTGTTTAAGCATACTATATCATTTCTTGTTCTATGCTCAAGAGAAAATTAAAAAGAAAGAAATTAATCAAGAAGGAACTCTTTAATTAAGATTAGACTATTCATACATAAGAGATCCTCAAAGGGTATATCAATCCAATCTATAGATTCTACACTGAATGGATTGGACAAGAACAACCACTCACAACTCAAACTTTACCCAAATCCAATTTCCTTAACCCACATTACATTACTAATGTTATTTCAAATAATATAAGATAACTTCAAAAGCAGACAAGAGGAATAAAAATGTTAAAAAGGAAAAAGAAATAGATGGTAATATTTTAAGCTACCCAGCAGATGAAAGAGAAAAAGTAGTTTTTTTTTTCAAATTTTTTTTTCTAAATTTGATTTTGATCAGTGGAGGTGTTCTTCTTGGCAAGATTGTGCTTATTGTTGTGCATCCAAACCTTAAGGACTCTTCTCTTGACTCCAACTTCTTGACAGAACTGTTGCACCACAGCTTCCTCTTGCTTCTGAATTTTCCACCCAACTTTCTCAGCAAAGTTGAGCATTTTCTCTTTCTGTTCCTGTGAAAACTTTGTCCTGAACCTTTTCTTCGCCATTTGAGGTGGCCTACCCACAAACCCACCACCACCATCTTCTTGTTCATCCGACTCTGAAGGTAAAGAACCCATATTATATGACATTATCATCTGGTGGGGTTGAGCTGCTCTGGAAGATATAAGTGTTCCTGTAGGGTACCCCAAAGTCTCTGGCGCTAAAATGGTCTTGTGATGTCCCAGAATGACTTTCCTTCCTACCCTGTTGGGGTAGGGGTTGTGGTAGAAATCACATGAGGACTCTCCTTCAATCTCTTTTCTGTGGAAGTTTCTGTGGCAGTTACAGGCTGAGCATGTGAGGGCTTGTAGGGTACCCTCTTCTCCACTGGGCATGAACTCACCACACCCATCTGTGGCATTCCCACCCATGGAAGCTGCATGGTTCTTGAGACATTCTCTATATCTGACCATTTTTTTGTAGGGCATATGGTCCTCCAGTGTTGTGGATATGGGGCCATTGGAGGGGATTTGGGGAGCTGAAGAAGGTATAATGTGGTTGTGGGGTGTTGGGTCATGTATCATGTGCCCATGCCCATGTCCCCCACCATATGTAGTGTTGATTGGAATTGGTATCTCTTCTTCTTGACTTGAAAGTTCCATTTCTAGCCTCCTCAGTCCTCACCCTCTTCTCCCTCTCTGGCCTTTTTTTTATTGTTGTTGTTTGTTTGGAGACCAAAAGAGAAGGAACAAGACAGTGGAGGAGAACCTATATGATTAAATTAAAAGTGCTGGCTGACTCAAATTTTTTAGGAGTTTTCTTAATAATTGTCCACTCTTTTGGAAGCAACACACTGCACAACTAGGAAAATGTGGCTTCTTGACACCATATCTACAACATCCTTCTTCCTCTCAGACCAAAGTAAATGACCCACTAATGATAACTAGAAAAATAAGCTTTAATACCATGTAATTGCAGTTGATTGATTTTGTGTGTGTGTTGTGAGAGAGAGAGAGAGAGAGAGCTGGACTGTAAGAGGGGACTATATGGTCTTGAGGCTTTGAATAGTCATCTCATTTGCTCTATGGTCTTAGGCAGACAGAAGACAACAAAAACAAGCAAATTCAGCAACCATAGGCAGAAGCTGGTCATGAGAACTAACCCACATGAGCAAATGGACCTCTCTTCGTTGCTTTTCTCTCTCTATCACTTGAAAGAGAAACTGAGAGAGAAAGGAGTCAACACTTGCAACTGTTTCCCTGAAAAAGACAATGATAGTTAGAGATAAGTAGAGGCTCTAGCCACAACAAATGGTGCAGCACTGGGGATTACCATACTTATTCTGAAAACCTTGAACTTAAACACCTTCTTCCATGGCAGAGGACAAAACTTTTTAAGAGCAGAATATTTGGCTAAGAAAATACTTGATAGAGTAGAGGTTTTAGGTTTAGAAAGTAGGGCAAGTGGGAAATGAAGGAGGTAGAAGAGAAAGGGAGAGGAGAGACAGTAGAGAGAGTTTTGGAGTTTGGTTTTGCTAGTGAGGCACTAAGCATGAGCTTATAGCAGTAGTGAGGGCCAAAAAAGGGTGGAGAGGAGAGAGAAAAAAAGCAGATTTTTTTTGCAGATAAAGAGGAATACAGTGAGGTTTAGAGAGGGCGATAAAAAAGTCGGGTGTTTGCTTTGCTTGCACTATCAGCCATCAAGTTTACGCCATATGGATGGAGAGCAGTGTGTCAGAGAGTTGAGAGGACAAGGGGAGGGGGAGAGAGAGAGAGAATTGTTGAAAGAAATGGCCTTCAAAGTAATTAAAGTAGAAACACTCTGTAACTTGTATTAGAGCTTCATTGTAGTACAAACAGAAAGACCCTCTCAGCTCATAGACAACTCAATGCTTTTTTTCTGACTAACCTCCTCAAAATCTGGCCATATATTATTGAACTTAGTTCAACATAGCAAGCTTCGAATACATACACTACAAACACCCACTAACACTAACCCAGTATCAATTAAACTCACGAGACACCAGTAAAATCCCAAAAACTCGATTTTCTTATATGTTATGGTTAGCACATATCTGATCTAAGCTACTATATTAAGGCAAACAAGACGTGTTGGTCTGCTTATCTTTTGTTTTACACTTGGGTTTCAATTTTTTTCATGAAACTTCGTTGACTTCTATGAAATAACACACAGTTAGTGTAATCTGATTGGATTAATCTCATTTTCTCGATATGAAGAGAGAAGACTGAGCTTGCTATGTCAAAATAGACCACTCATGAACCTTGATTTGGACCAGTACCTCGTGGAAATTAATGAAACAAGGCCACCTCATGAAGGTTAACCATAACTAATTAAGACTCTGCCAGGTAATTCACGTGAATTGTTAATGACAGAATAATTAAGAAGAGGTGAATAAGCTTTCCTCAGAAGTGGGAGTTATTGACTTGAGCTAAATCTCTCTCTCTCTCTCTCACACACACACACACAAGTTCACGTAAGAACTAACTATGCAATGTGATCATAAATAATTGGAGCCACTCTCACGATACAAGTGATTTAGTTTCCACTTTTCATTCCTCAAGGGCTTCAAAATTTAAAATATTATAAATTTTTGTTATTCTAATCTTTCAGGTTTAAGTAGGAGTAAGATAAAATCTTGATTATATATAAAATTGTTTAGTTTTAAGTTCGAATAACGAAAATAATCTCTACATATATGAGATAATATTTTTATTTTATTCTATTCCGACACTATTCTCTTACATGGAATTGTCTTTTTTATAAGAGCAATAATTAATTAGTAATCGTAGACTTTGGTTTAATGAATTTATAGTCATACATTTTGAATTGATATAGTAAAATTAGTCATAACTCGTGTCTGAAAGTACGATGAAATGTAAAATTTGAGCACCCAAAAAATCGATTTCATTATATTAAATAATTTTTATCCATTATTTTTCTAAAAAAATCTACAAAATTTTCTCGACATTTGTACATTATAGTAAATGGACAATGTCTACAATAAAAATTGTGTTAAATTACAAATTAATTGATATAATAGAAAACTAAAATTATTTTTAACGTATTACATTTTTATTAAAAAATAGAAAGAAAATGGTACACAAAAATAACTTTTTCACTACCAAATTCAATCCTACACGCAAATTCACGTGCATATAAAGTCATAATTTTTACAAAAAAAGGTCGGTGGTGATAATTAGCTGTGCAGCTGAAAATGGGTAGCTTGTTCACTGGGTTATTCCTTCACGCAGCAGGCCCACTGATGTTGGAAAAATTGTCATAATTTCACATGTTTTCGTAGAAAATTATAAAATTATAATTTTTAAAAATTAAATTATTTATAACTCGTAAAAGAAAATTTGAAACTAATCATAATAAATGATGATTGATTACTATATTTTATAATCGATTATGAACGATATTAATCAGTTAAAATTTCACATTTAAAAGGTATAATTTAACCTCTAAAAATATTAGGTTACAAGTTTTTTTAAGTTACCGTGGTGCTATCCATACTATGAAAGTTTGGAAGTAAGTAGTTCAAGTGGTAATATAGACGAGTTGTAAATGTTGACGTTCTGAATTTGAATTTTGGGAACTCCTTGAAGTTAGATCATAAGAGATTTATTCGTTATGAATACCTTAATTTCGGCGTGGATGACTTGTCTTTGACCGGATCGGAGAAGGGATTAGTTGAGGGGCGTGTAAGTTAGTCCGAACAATCCTGACTGTTGAGGAAAATAAAAATAAAAAGTTTGGAAGCCTTATGTATGAGAGAGAATTTTTTTTTTTTTGGGTTATAAAATGACCAAAAAAAATAATAAAAATACCCGTTAAAATAATAAAAATTAGAGGTATAGTACCAAATTTTTTTCTTCAATACCGTAGTCAAATCTACAAAGGAGTTGACAAAAAAATCGTATATATTGAATTTATTTTGATGCAAAAAAAGTCGTATATTTTTTATTTTTTTTTTCTCTCTCTCTCTGGGTATGAAAGTAAATAATTTCCACCTTTGTTATGTTATCTAAGTGACTTTATTCTTCATTATCCATGCCTTTATTCCACACTCCACCCCCTATTTAAAGACTCTTTATCCCATCTTTAATTTTTTGTCTGCACCTCTCTTGTCTCTTCTGATAGTAATTGACCTGACCTCACTGCCTTTTATTGCTAAGTTTTTCTTTTTTATAAAAATAACTATGTTTGTTACAAAAATGGGTTATTCAAGTGATGATATATTAATACATTACCCACATTTTATTTTTAAAAAAAACTGAATTGTATCATAATGTAACTTAATTTGTTGACATAGGGGAGCAAATAAACCAAACTGAGCTAAGCACTAGTCTTGCTCGATTTAGGCTAATTCAAACATCTTATTCAAACTCGACTTATTAATTTCTTTCCTGAACTTGATCTTGATTCCGGTCGTTTGAGTAAACAAACTAAGTTATAACTTGTTAGAATTTTAAATTGTTCATACAAAACTCGTTTCATTTGTCCTCCACTTGATAGATACCATATTCTTTTAATTTCTATTACTTTTTTTGGTGTCCCTATTTGTTTACCTTAAAAAGTTTTTTGTTCCACATTCCAAAAATGCAAGAAAAAGGGGGGGGGGGGGGGGGGTTGGGTTAATTAATTATGGTACTCTCCGAATGGGCCACAATAATAAATGTAATTGATTGATACTCATCACAATTTTCAAGATTCACACCCAAAATTTCTTTTCTTCGGAACAGACACATACACTCATCCATCCCAATCACTGCCACCTAAATTTTTTTTTTTTGGGGGTTCATTGTATTTTATGTTTAAATTAAGCTTAAATTCGAGTTTCTAACACGAATATTATCCTAATTTAAATTGGGTTAAACTTATTTTGTTCAAAATATATAAAATCTTTTCCCTACTACTACACATTTTGAATTGAAGTCGAGTCGACCTACCTAGATTTTGTGAGTAATGATTGGAATTGAGTAAGCCTTAGTAACATCCTTTTGCCCAACAACTTAAAAATAGGATTCAAAAAGCAATATAATTCTTTTTGGATAAATTGCACTAGAGGTTCTTAATATTTTAATTACATTATTTTAGTTCTTGAAGTATAGAATATGTTTGTATGTAGTCTCTCAAGCAGACAACATCTAAATTACTAACGATTTTTTATCATAAACTTATCACGTGATACTTAAATATGGGCAAAAAATAATTTAGGTAGCTCTGGACTAAAATTTAGGTAACTCTTGACAAAAAATATGTAATATGAGTAGTTCTTATTCAAAATTTGGATAGCTCATGATTAAAACTATGCAATTTGGATAGTTCTTTTCCCAAAATTTGGGTATAAATTTTATCAAAAATTATTCAAATTATTTTTTTACCCATATTTAGGTATTACGTGACAAATTTATAAAAAAAAATTGTTGGACGCTGTCTGCTTGAGTGACCATATCTATATAATAAAACACTTAACAACTTGAATTTTTATCCCTTACATATTTTTTCCCTCAAAAATATCACATCACTAATTTCTATCACATATTTAATCATTTAATATTTGATTAATTTATAACTTAACATAATTTTTATTTTAGACATTATCCATATACGAGAGGATATACATGTTGAAAATTTTTTATCAGATTATATATTTTGAAAAAAATTTATCGATATTTTAAAAAAATTAATAGGTAAAAATAAATTTTAAATGACATAATTAAAGAAAATAAAGAAAAAAAATTATTATTTAATATAATGGAATCGATTTTTTGGTCGCTCAAATTTTATATTTCATCGTGCCTTCAGGCACGGGTTATGACTAGTAGGAATATATTGAATACTTTATAAACTAAAATAAGACAATTAAAATATTGATGATCAAAATGAGACAAACTCCATGATTTGAAAACCTCCATTACAATTAACCCTTTCTTTTCATTACTTGATTTCTTCAAAAACCTTATTAATAGAAAAGTAACTTCACAAAGCATGATTGTTATTTTCAGCCAAACAAACTTTTTTGCCTTTATTTAAAGCAAATTGTTCCCATGCAGTGGCCACCAAGTTGAATTGGATGATGATAATAAGAACAATTACATTAAAAATAGCTCATCAAAATCAACTTTAAGATCCCAACTTTTGATTTATGATTTCAGCCAACAACCTCTTCTTTATCAAGTCCTAATAATCCCAGACAACCTTTTATATCCAGTCTTAGTATATCTTTGACAACCAAAACTTCCTTTGGGATGCCAATCATTTCATCTATAAAACAATCTCTCTCTCTCTCTCTCTCTCTCTCTCTCTCTCTCTCTCTCTCTCTCTCTCTCTCTCTCTCTCTCTCATCTTTACTTTTAGTTTTTATTTAGTTGATGAAGTTTCATGCGAAAAATTGTATCTGTTGCACACTCCTACCAAAATGAAAAAAAAAAAACATTTTAACAATGTTCAATCGTCGTTATTGTTAAATTGTTATTGGATAGAATCTGATACCAATCGAATGAAAATAATGAATTTGATTGACAAATTCATTGTAATAACAGTATTATTCTGATTTTGAGTCAAGTTTACTGACATTATCAAGACGTATCTATAGTTATTTTCGGGAATACGAGGCTTGAATCTCTTAGCTTAAAAGAACGTATTTACTTCTTACCATTTTCCACCAGATAGATGAGATGGTAATAATTGACAAGATCACAGATAATTTTGAATGGTATTACTTGTGTCTAAATTTGTTGATTTGATTTATTTCAGTTCTTAGATTAAAAATAGATTCTATTCAATATCGAAACTCACAATTAACACAATTGCAACTAACAACTTAGGTTAACAAATTGGTAGAAGTTACCTTTTTTTTTTTTTTTTTGGCTGTGAAGTAGTAGAAGTTACTTACTCAAAAGCAACTGTACCTTTGTTTGGCAAATACTCAACACTATGTTTTTCTGCAATAGGAATGAAATGCTGCACAGCAGTGTCTTCCACCATCTGACTCTCCTCCATGCTTGCTAACTTTTTACTCATTTTGCTACTTTTTCCTCTCTCTCTCTCTCTCTCTCTCACACACACACACACATACACACTCATATGTGACAAGTGGTTTCAAGTTCATAGTTACAGAAACATGAAGAAACTTAAATTTGAGGGTTACTTGGACTTGAATTGTGCAGAATAAAGCATTATCACTTCTTCCAGTGTAAAAGATTTTGAAAGCTACCATACTATTATTTTGGCTCATTTTACACTCATGGAATTTGGATGATTTTGTGTACTTTTGCTTTTCCTCTTTTTCCTTATATCTTAGTATTCTAAAAGCTACTAGCCAATAACTTTTCTTTCAAGTCATCAAGCAAAAACTATGGGTTTTATGAAAAGATTCAAAACTTACCACACACATGGTTACTTAGAAATTAATTACAGCACTTTGAACCATGATTGATGACAAGGGCAAATTTTGGAAATCTATGATGGACAAGTGTATGTTACACATGCTTCCGAAAATCAACTTCTACAGATTGATGTAATACTGTCTAGATTCTGGATTACACTAAAAACAGGAGTCTTGTACACTTGACATGATGCCCCTGGGGTTTTCTAGAATTAATTCTCGATCAATCATAGCATATCGAATAACTATGTGCCTTGCTAGAGTTCAGCCTTGACATATAGCAAGTTAATTGCAAGATTGTTGATTTTAAATCTTGCATCTTCATGTATGAATGTACTTGACTGTTATTTTCCATTAATATGTGACAGGGACAGATAAAAATATTTTATATAAAGCTAGTTGGGGCTGAGAGTAATTATATTAAGTTCTAGGTGACAAATTAGCTATCCATATCATAACTTAAAATGGGGATGGCTTCACCAACTGCCCCTCCATATCTCAAGGATCTTATCTTCTAAAAATAGCCCAACAGAATATCCTCACAGTGGTTTTAACCAAGTTCTAGTACTCAGCTTTCTTTACACTTTAATGCCAGTGCGTGGCTTCACCACATGCCCAGTACTTCTCCTTGTGACTCTCCCTGGTCACATGAATGCCTTAAGGTACAAGCAAAATTTCCAGTTTTATGATTTGTTTTGGTTCAACGGTCGAGAGTGTTCGGGCCAGTTTACGCGCACTTTGACTAATTTCCTCTTCATTTGGTCAAAGGCAAACCATCCATACCACGACTAAGGTTTTATGACTGTCGATATCACAAGTTTTGCATATTAACAATTGTCAAATGTCGGCCGGGGGGGGGGGGGGGGGAGGGGTCGTGTCCAAATTTATTATTTTAAAATCAATTTTGATCAGTTAAATAAGTGGTGGTAAAAATATTATTGTTAATATCCTCCAACAATTGAGGTCTCAATGTCATTTCTCTAATGTGAGGCTATACCAATAGAATTATATGAAATATCATGGGGTATGTGTGAAATTTATTCAATAAAATACAGTTAACGGGTTAAGGTATATCACTAACTTGACGTTTCAAGTTTGACTTTTACAAGAGAGCTCCAATTTACCTATGGATTGAGGTTACTTACCCGTACCCGATCTTTGCGATGCCATCACAGATAGGGGTGTTCACCCTATCGTACGGGTAGAAAATATGCTCTTCTGTCTTCCTACCCGATATTTTGCGGAATAATTTTTTCTTGGCCTACCCTACCCGACAGGTGTGGTATTCCTACCCGACTTCCTACCCGATTAATCGGGTAGGAAGTCGGGTAGGAAATCGGGTAAACACTTTTGTAACTATTAATTTTTGAATGCACCAATTTAACAACACAATAAATCAATAACACTAAAATGTAAAACAACTACAACAACAATTATAATAAAACACAAGAAAGTATAAACATCAATCCACCATAATTGTTACACAAATACAATAACAATTAATTTAAGTTTAAACCATATGAAATACATTAAAATCATATTTAATTAATGCGGGTAGGGTAGGGTAGGAATGCGGAAATGGATAGCTCTTCCGCATTCCTACCCGATTTAATCGGAAGACA
Source organism: Ilex aquifolium (assembly GCA_951799425.1). NCBI lineage: Eukaryota > Viridiplantae > Streptophyta > Magnoliopsida > Aquifoliales > Aquifoliaceae > Ilex > Ilex aquifolium. The sequence goes on along the minus strand of OX637395.1, from coordinate 33,912,438 downwards.
AAAAACTCTTCCGCATTCCTACCCGATTTTTGCGGCTAACCGTTCAGTAGGGTAGGGTAGGGTAGCAACTTGCGGCTAGTCAGAAATTTAAACACCCCTAATCACAGATCTACAAGATATATGACTGTGGCGATTCTTCATTATCCCAATAATACTTTATATTACAATTCCAAGCTGCTTCAAATGAAACAATGCTTGGTGTCCATCAATTTAGACACTTGCATAAGATATGCTTTCTGTCTTTGGGCCCCCTCCTCTTGTGACTTAATGCTTTTTTTTATCTCCTTTCCTTTTCAAACTTAATAAAAAAGATTTAAAAAATTGGAAAAGCAAAGACTAGCCGTTGGGAACATTCCCATCACTTTAATTTTTTTTGTCTGAAATGGACTCAAAGGCACCAACCCAACGTTCTTCTAGGCAAGGCATGAGATTCAAAGCAATTTTAAGGACACAGACACACAAAAAAGAAAGAAAGACTACTTTCCCTTTTACACAATCCGTTAGTATACCTTCCCTTTCTCTATCCCACTTGGTACTACCACCTTCTAATGCATTATTGAGAATTTTGATAAGGAAAAATTGTGAAAAAAAAAAGTAGAAAAAGAAAGTTGCTTTATATTACTTTGCATTTAGAACCTTACTTTATCGCATGCTTGTGTATTTGTTACGTGTTGGCCGGTCATATCTACCGTATAAGACTCCGATTTTTTTGTCAATTCAAAGAGACTAACTATTGGATTTAAACTCGTGACGGATCCTTTGGGTGGATCATTAGAACTTTTCAGTGCTAAAGATTCAATTCCAAATATTATTTTCTTTCTATTTTGGAAATAATAGTTTTCATATTGACTATATCAATCCATGTGTTAGTCTAATGGGAAACCCTAAAAATGGCTTCAATTTCTTCATATTATTGGTGATTTTCACTAGAGAAATGTGTGAGAACATAATATATTCTCTCAAGTTCTTGTCATTATGCAAAATGTAAAAATTCTTCAATTGTTATTTTAATTATTGTGAACACGTGATAAGACCATATATATGCTTGTTTGGTTAATTTTTATTTTTTTTAGATCAACAGTCTGGGGTAGCTTACGCGCACTTTGATTAATCTCCTCCCCGGTCCGGTCAAAGACAAGTCATCCACGCCGGGAATAGGGCATTCATGAGAGATAAATCCTCATGATCTAACCCCAAGGAGTTGTCAATATTCGAACCCAACATTCCTATTGTGGCATGCCTTTTCTCGAATAAGAACAAGTATTCGCGTAACGACACTTATTATACGTCTATTATACATAAAAGCTTCTTTACATATTTTGCAACCATGTTGTTTTCTTGATTTTATGTATCGCATATAGTGTTTATGTTTTATAAATTCAGTCCTAAACTCTGATAATTTAATCAAAGTGTGTTAGACAACTGATAGCCAACAACATATATCTAGTCAAAATTTTCATAAAAATGATTAATTATTTCCTTATATATCATAGCATAACCATTGCAGAGATTTATGCAGTGGTCATATAACTCCAATGTGATTTGAACGTCACATATTCGGGTCGAGTTAGAAAAAAAATATACGGTTGCTAAAACACACCAATGGAAAAATGACGAGTGTCGATTTGTTATCTAGTTGAGTTGGTAATTAGAAAAGAACTAGAGAATATTGCTTTTGCTCTTTTTGCTTTTCTTTGAATCTTTTTCTTCACATCCTTTATGCTCTTTATTCTCCTTGGAACATCCCAAATGGGCCACAATTAAAGAGATTTCAAGGTGGACTAAAGAAAGATCCTACACCACTGTTTTTTGGCATTTCGAATATATTGCAAGTGATTAGATGATTGATTGAATAATTATTTTGAAAATTCTATAATGCCAAAATGTTTGTTCAAGTCAACTTGTAATATCATACATTATTGTCAACATATTATGTTTTTTTAACTTTTTTATTGAATAAAAGTCAGACTTGAAGGTGATTCAAACAATATGTAGTGAGCTCGAATTCACAAATGATGTAGAACATGTGACAACTAATTACTAAAAAAGGTAATAGTAGAAGCAAAAATGGGTTGGACTCGAAATTGATTAAGACCAGTGATGTTTGATCTGAATCGGGTCAACGATCAAGATTCATCGCTTTGTCATAAGCTCCTTCAATTTTTGAGCCGAATTCTATCTTTTAATCCCTCAAAACCCTATTAGAATTCAGAAACTAATAATAAATCATAGGAGTTTCTGAATTCACTGCCATCAGTTTTATTAGATTTCAGACGAAACGTGTTGTTATGTTAATAAGTTAGATTACAATATTTTTTCTTAATTTTCGTATAATTAGAGATTTTGTCTCTATTATGGAGACGATTAGGGTTTTGGACATTTATATATATATATATATATATATTCTCTTATATAATACGAATTATTCATTTGAATAATATACTTTTTTCAGAAATATTCTCTTATTCCTTTATCTATAGATTCAGAGCACATTTGTTCTATACATTTAGAAATGATATTTTCTTTGTGTTCCTTGTTCCGCTGCATCAAAAAATCAATGTCTGTAAAAATGGTTATAAACATGTCTACCATTTAACTCTGCAAGACCCGGCAGCCTTATGCACCATGAATAGATGTCACGTCATTAATCTTTTTTTTTTAATTAGCGATATTGATGTGATTCGAACTCCAATGTTGAATAGTATAGAAAATAAGTTGCAATGTTGCGAAGTGTCACAACAACAAGTATAACTCTAGTTTACTTAAAACATGTAATCACATAGCCAAGAAAAAGCATATATAACACCCCCTAAAGTATGGTAGAAATATCTTCTCTCTAGACCTAATAGGGTGTGTAAATATTTTTTTTTTTTACTACAAGTGTTTAAACTTACGTTGACTACTCTTTCGAGTTCAACGGCTGACCACTGTAACTTGAACTGGTCTAGAGCATGTCTCCAAAGGGATAAAGATGGCTTGCTCTTAGAGGATGTGAGAAGGAATTAAACATGAGACCTTTGTGTTATCAAAAGACAGACTCAACCAGTAAACCACTCCTAAGTGTTTTTAGTGTGTAAATAGTTATATGTAAACGAATTTGCGTAACTATACCAAGTCCAAAATGAAGCCTTGTTTAGACGGTTCTTTTTTATTATTTAAAAAATACATGCGAATATCAATTTACACCTTGAATGAGACAAAAAGATAGCAATGTGCTTTATTTTAAGAAAATTGAGTTCAAAATTTTCATTGAAAACATTTAAAATCAAGTATTATACAAACAATGACGCATGGGAACAAAGATAATATGTCAAATGCATAAAAAAAAAATTGTCAAAAAAGATGATAAACATTTGGTTTTTGGATAAGTTGTTACCTTTTTATCTAATTGAGGATACAATACGCAAATTTTAATCTTTATTAATTTTTAGGATTTTGATTGAGAATTTGTTAATCTTTTAGGATATAAAATGTCATTCACCCCAAACAAAAAACACATTGATTTGGTTGGATATTAAAGCAGGATTCTTATTACTTTTTCAACATGAAAAATAAAACAAATGAAAAATTAAAAGATCGTCTTATTCAAAATCCCAATTATGCATCCCTTCCCTCTCATTTCACACCTCGGAGCGCACCGCTTTTATAGAGAAAAACGCGCTTTCACATCTTCTTAACCCGAAATGGCTAAGAAGAGGAAAGATCCTTTTTTTTATTTTTTGGAGTACTCCTGAGATCAGATCCAGTTAACACGGGTGGGCCTATATACAATGCATGACCTGGGTATTAAAGAGGGTCGGAAGGCTGAGAATTCAGGAGATGGACGGCCAATTGCATGATCCGAGGAGATCAGACAGTTTTTCTTTGATTTAGTGACGGCTCAGAGAGAGAGAGAGAGCTAACGCATGCTCCATTTCTGCTTTTGCTCGCATAGGGACTGAGGAGAGAGAGAGAGAGAGAGAGAGAGAGGCTTTTCTGCATTCTACTGCTGCTCTTTACGCCTTAGTCGTTAGGGGACCACCTCATTGATCTATATGCTTGGGTAATTATTTTATCGAAAGATGGATTTTTTCTTAATTTTCAAATTTAAAGATAATTTTTTAAAACGTTATTTCAACTGATGTCTTAAACCTAAAAATGTCAGTCCAACTGACTCGTTCTAAACAACCCAAAATATTTAGAATGCATCTGTCCAATTGACGTATTCAAATTGGGATTGAGTATCACGTTTTGAAAAATTTCTGTTAGTTATTTGTGTTAAAGTTGCGTGCTTTGAAAAATCATCAGTTGATCAAATAATATCTGGGTTTAAAAAATAAGTAAAAAACTGTATTTTTTTCAGGAAATAAGTTATGGAAGTGCACAAGTATGGTAAAAAACTTGAAAAGGTATGACAGTTCTTGTCAAATAATACTGCCCCTGGCCCTGCACTTGTTGTCAAAAGGAAAAAGAAAGACAAATGCCACATGCATTATGCATATGCCCAAAATAACTTTGGATCCAATCACACTGCACTTTGGTCTATTAAAATAATGTAACCCAGTTCTCAACAATGTATGTTTGGTTTTGATTGAGTGCAGTTTCGTAGGAGAAGGTTGATATTTTTTGAGGACGAAAGACTCTTAAGATGTTAGAACATTCAGAGTAGAGAATTTTGAACGATTAATTGTTATATACTTAGAATGACATGTTTATTGACCGTGTTTGCATTCACATGAACAAAATTTATGAAGTGAATATGATCCGTAAAATCTAACTAATTCGAATGTTTTTAGGAATATTATTCTTTTATATTTTTCTTGACAGTAAAAAGAAAAAATGCAAACTGCAAAATTGTGTAAGAAGATGTGTAGGATTTATTGTGTCAGAATTGGTGTCGCGTGTAAGTAAACCCAAATGAAATTGATTGGATTGGGGTAGTACCCTGCAAAATCAGCACATGTTTGTTGATTACAAGCTGTCCTCTTGTTTTTTTTTTTTTTTTTTTAATTCAACTGAATGTTGTCTAGGGGTGTAACTCGGGCGGGTTAGACAGTCAACCCTAACCCAATCCTAAGTATATAATCTTCAACCCTAACCCTAACCCTAACCCTACCTCGGGTTGAGGAACTCAACCCGAGCCCTGCCCGAATTTAATTCGGGCGGGCTCGGGTTGAATTAGGGTTCACTGCAAGAGAGACAGAGAGAGGGGGAGAATAATTACAAATTCATAAAATAATTCATATATTTCATTCATAACAGTGCACGATTATTGATCATTTGCTTTCACACCAAAAAACTAGTGATCTCAAAGCACAATCCTAGAAAACATAAAAATTAGACCCATAAAAACATTAAACTTAAAACATCAAACTATCACCACTAAGCATGCATAACAGAGTAACAAGCAACAAGAAACAGAGGACGATAGAGTAAAAATGAAAAAAAATGTTAATGCTTTATATATATATAATTATTTTTTAATTTGTCGGGTTCGGGTTGAAATCGGGTTGCCGATGCCTCAACCCAAACCTGACCCAAATTGAATTCAGGTTAAAGTTTTAACCCAAATTCAATCCAAGTATTAAAAACCCTAGCCCAAGCCCTAATTTTTTCGGGTTGGACTCAGGTTGAAATCAGGTTGCCCAACCCAAGTTGCACCCCTAATGTTGTCTAGACAAATTTATATGTGCTTCGATTCATTTTCTTTTCGGTCTAATCAAAAACATTATTCATATCAAAATTAGGATATTCATGAATAATAAATTCTTTATAGTTTGACTACATCATTAACTCAATTAATTAAATTAAATTTTTAAGTCTAAATAATATTACTCTTTATTTTTTTTGAATTTCTTTCCGTCTGAAAAGATAAAAAAGGATAATCAATTTGGGATTCAAATTCCCTTCGATATAATTTTATTCAATGATAGATCTTTCATCATATATAAACGGAAGTATACTTACAGATAATAGTTAAATTTGTAATAAATGATCTAGTACTAAGAATAGATATTTTTGAAAATACAAACTCCCGAGTCCAGCCTGTGTGATGATCACGCTACATGCAAAATTTAAACATATTTTATCCAACATCATACTTCAATCGCAAAAACCCAAGAACAACAAGTCTCAATCCGAGCATAATCTCTAAAAAAAATTGAACTGTTAGAGGAGTAAATAATAACTTATCAATCAACCGACGGTTGCAGTAATAATAACTTTTAAAATTTACCTACCTGTAATTTGCCAAGCTACAAATAAACCGTTTTTCGCCTATACTCGGGAAATAGTCATACAAACACCTTTACGGTTAGGGACTAAAATTTAACAGTTACCTTTTATTTTAAAACCCATGATCAGATATCCAAAGTCGAAATCTTTAATAAAAATAATACATTATAATGCATAATTATTTGTAATCACAAGAAAATTCAGAATATACAAGCGTGACTACCAAAAGCCTCAAGGAACTCAAAGTAAGTCTCCTGTGACCACTGACCTCAATGATATATGTGGGTTGTGGGGCTGGGGTTATAAGCTTGTATCGTTCTGCTTTACCTTTAACATAGTCAAGCTTTCAGGAACATTTTTCGGAACTCATCATTGGATTTTGGATTCTCGTCTCCTCCTCCTTCCTCGGATCCCTCAGTTTTCTGTTTACCTTTGGTGGTCCAACCGAGAGGTAGAGATCTGACAGCTCTTGGCACTGCAAATGTGTTCTTCCCCTGGAGCTGGACAGTGTCATCTCCATGTCCCCCTTTGCGAGTTCTTTCAGCATTCCCTGCAATTTTACATTGATAAGTGGTGAAACAAGTACAAATTAGCTGAAAGAACAAGGCTCAATCACCATGTGGAAGGCATATCATCATGCTGAAAGAAACATACACAAAATTTGCTCTAGTGAGATGCACACAAGAGATTGGAAGTTGGTGTCACAAGACTCCGGTTAATGGAGTAAAGAATATAAAAGCCTAAGAAAGCCCCAGCCTTTTCGTAGTAAATCACCGTAAAAGAAATATAAAATGCACGATATAAGATTCAATTTTTACGAACATTGAATAGGATTTCATGATCCAAAATATGGGATGCTTTTGTTCCAGAACAACATTATTCTACATAAAAGTGAAATCAAAACACCGTAGACCTTTTTTTTTTTTTTTTTTGTACAAATTTCTGCAGACTTTGATACATATATATTATATCCTCCTGTTGGCATGTCCAAAACTCATTGACAAGCACATAATACAAATTGAACATAACATTTAGTCATGCATCAAGAACTGGCCCATATAGGTGGTCAAGCATTTGGAATGGCTCTAGAGAGAGTCAAAGTTATCCATGTTAGCATACCATAAGCAGTTTGCACGCTATCCCCGGCAGATCCTCTCTTTTTCCTCTGATTGGGATCTGATCGTGCAATACTCAAACTCTTGCCAAGCAAATTATGCTTGTTCTTAGCCACAGCTGCTGCAAGGTGTGCATCATCAGAGAAATCCACATATGCCAATCCCTTCATGAAATGAGGAATCCTTGTTAACATCCGCAAAATTCACTATGGAAAACACTAATATTTATGTTCAAATATACATTGCTGAGTCCCTGCATAATGACATTTGTCCAGTTTATTACCAGATCCTGACATTACAATTAACTATGGGGTTCGAAATATCAACAATGAATCTTGACCTCTCTTTAAATTATACTCCCTATGTAGGGGTGTTCAAATTTCCAATTAGCTGCAATTTCCTACCCGACCCTATTGAATGACTAGCCAAAAAATTCGGATAAGAATGCAAAAGAGTTTTTGGTCTTCCGATTAAATCGGGTAGGAATGCGGAATAGCCATTAATTTCCGTATTCCTACCCTACCCTACCCGCATTAATTTATATATATAAACTAAAAACCCTAATTCCCTAACCATATAGTTTAAACTTAAAATAATTGTTATTGTATTTGTGAGACAATTATGATGGATTGATGTTTATGCTTTCTTATGTTTTATTATAATTGTTGTTATAATTCTTTTAGATTTTAGTGTTATTGGTTTATTGTGTTGTTAAATTGGTGCATGTTATTTAATTGAATTATTAAAATGATCCAAAAATTAATAACTACAAAAGTGTTTACCCGATTTCCTACCTGATTAATTTGGTCAAAAGTTGGGTAGGAATACCACACTTGATCGGATAGGGTAGGCCAAGAAAAAATTCTTCCGCAAAGTATCGGGTAGGAAGACGGAAGACCATATTTCCTACCCGTAGGATAAGGTGAACATCCCTACCCCTATGACAACCCTTTAAAAATATACTTAAAACCATAAACATCAAAGGAGGGCGTAACTAGGATGGAAAATAAATATTTGGTTCAATATTTGCCGATATGACTAGGTTTCCCACACTCGAATCAAACTGTAGTGCTATCTTAACCATTGTTGAATAAGGAATTATAACCAATACGTTCGAACGCCAATTTATCCATGTTAACTCAGTTCATATATACTAGATCAGGTGGAAACTCCAACTGTAACACAAAATACAATTGGTCGCATATCTGGAAGAAGGCTTCTGTTGCATGACCTGTTTAATTGTGATGCCAAGGGCCACAGCAAGACAGGAAACAGATGTTTCTGCTTATGCTTATGCTCAAGGGCAAAAGATACTACACAGAGTCGGTATAATGCTAGATCTGTCATATTCTCACTATAATGAGGGGTTAGGATTTGCTTTAAAAAAAATAGCCTGACGAACAGGTAGGGAAGTATAAAAACAAAGTATAGGAGAAGATCTAGGGTTATAAAGCTGCTCCAATGCTGCAATGTTGTTTAACAAAATTGCATTGAAGAACTGAAACAAACAAAAAACGAAGAGAATAAAAAACAGAGTGAATGGATAGGGAAACATATTCAGAAAAACTAGTACACTTCAACTGTGCAATTGACTATTACTAACTACGAGGCTCAAAACCCAAAAAATAATGAACCCGGTCAAAATATATCAGCATCAATCAAAACTAACTAAAGGGGACCCAAAAAATGCAAAAACAACACCACTTTCAACACCACAGTACTGGGAACAATATCATGCCACAGAAGCAGGTACTTGCCACACATGCACAGACTTCGCAACAGTGATTATTTGAGATTTTTCCCTTTTGAAATAGTACGATGTAAATGAAAAAATTCAAATACGAACAGGACTCAAATGAAAGCATGTACTGGATCCTTAATATTCACACAAACTTCTCCTAGAATGACAATTTAACAATTTCGAGATTACTGCAGGCACCTTAGCTTTAGACTTCCAAAATGCATTACACATGTCTGAGAAGTCGAATCCCCAGGCACTGTGGTGTGATTTAGAGAGGTAACAAAGGGCTGGATATACCAAGAGTGATCAACATTCAACACAAGCAATCTAACATACAGAGTTCTAAAGGAAAGACTCAGCTCTGGCATAGTTGTATTTTACTGCAATTTTAAACCCTTAGGCCTCAACACTAATCCAGGAAATTCCAGATCATTATATCGAACTGTTGGAAAGCTGAACCTTCATCTGAAACTAAGAAATGAGAAACAAATACACTACCAACACTCCACTGGTAGCCAAAACCATAGATATTTACACCGGCCCACACTTTACGAGAAAAGCCAGTTCTCATCCACCTTTGGAAAATACAATGCATGCTGACAGAAAGTAAGGGTAGTAGGATGATGATATAACCCAGAGGGGGAGAGAGATAATACCCTTGACTTTTTAGTAAACTTGTCTGTCAATATTCGAATAGCGGCAACTCCACCAACATCACTAAAGAAATCCTGTAGATCTTTATAGGTAGCCTGTACAAATGATTACTAGCACAATTAGTTCTACTACAACTGACGCTGATTCCAATTGTTTGTGTGCATGAGCCTACCTCAAAAGAAGAGAGGGTAACAGACAACTTGCCTGAAGACTAAGATTTGATATAAAGGCAGTGCACTGATCTTTGTACTGTCTAGGTTTCTCAGGGTTGTGATTTGTCTGATTTTCACTTGCACGATCAGGTTTGTCAGCGTTCTTTTTGGCATCTTCCACTTCATGAATGAGTTGCTTTGCTTGAGCTTTGTTTTTTTCAGATGTTTTCTTTAGATTTTGAGCCATATCTTTCTGCTTTTTTCCTGGTGACTGTTCATCCGTAAGATTTGAAACTGGCTTTCTTTTTTCCCGTGCATTTTTCTTTAAGGAATTTTCTCCCTGATCTGTTGGTGCCACAATATTTTTGCTCTCCTGCTGTAACCTGAATAACTTTACCTCTTCCAGACGAGGAGTTACCTGGGGCAGTTAAAATTAAACAAAGAAGCATCAGAAACACCAATCTTCCAGCCTCTACCAAACAATGAGTACACATAAAATATCATGATACCATCTCTGTATCTTCTAATTTTATCAGATGTCCTCGAAGGAACAAAATATCATGATACATTCATTACTCACTGTTGTGCAATGTGTGGTATACCACTTCCTTATTTAGGAGACGAGCAAACAGATCAGATAGGAGGGTACAAACAAATGCTATAATAGTGAGGCACAAATTCCGCTATAACGAATGCTATCATTCCCAAGGTTAATGGAGAAATTTACTCTGGTAAATCCAGGAAGATCAAATTATCCCTAAAAAAAAAAAAAGAATTCCAAGCATGATACGAAGGTACCTTTGTTGAAAGATAGTAATCCACTCAAATCATCCCCCCCCCCCCCCCCCCCCAAAAAAAAAAATAATAATAATAATAAAAAAAGATGAATTAATCAAAAGAGAACCATAGTCCAATCTTTTAACCCTTCATTGACCTACATCTAGGAAGTCATCAAATTAAAAGTCCTTAATTTCTTGCCTTGTCACACACAGGCCACTGCAAAATAACAGTTATCCGGTACACACTAACAAGATTCTTAAGGCAAATAAACAGAACATCATAAACTGATGGAACATAGCCTAAGTGGCATTATCGTGGCAACAGCATCTTGTCACCATAAATTCAACAATGCTACACTGACATGAGAAAATCTAGTGTCCATGCCAATCCAAAGGTTTGCATAAATGATTAGGTCTGTGGTACACGAGTGCTGAGTAAAACACATTAAAGGGAAATGACAAAGAAAGTAATTTAAAATATTGTAAGGTCGTGCTACACCAGTAAGAGGAGCATATTATAAGCACATAAAGGCAGCCAGAAAGTAAAAAACACACAGCCAAGGCAGTCAGAAATCAAGAAAAAGGACATTAACATTACTATAGGTATGACCCAAGCTACAAGGAAGAAAAAAATTGTGCAGCCAACCCATAGTTGTTTAGATTCTTAGAACATCATTTAGGTAAGTTGAGAACAAATATTTCAGAAAGGGAACTAAAACTTTTAACACGAATAAACTTACAGTAATCAGGCAGGTTCTAAGTTGGTCAAATATAAGCCCAGCCAATATCTAATCCTAACTCATGTTAGATCATTGTTCAAAGTCACAGTATCGGCCATCGATTCGGAGAGCTCTAAGACACATAGGTCACAGCGTCGCGACGTGGTATCGGACGATACGACCTAAAAGAAAATGTTGAACATGATGAGAGATTCAGGTCATACTATAGCGTCGTGAAACCGCATCGACCGATTCAGTGACGATATCTCAATGACTTGGGACTGACTCAGGTACAATTTGGACTACTCCGCCGGGTCATGCAAAATAATTTATACGTATCATATAACGTTATCGTCTCGGAAGGTGCCAAGTCAGAAACGACTCAACCGACTCGTATTGGTATCAGACGATACTTTGAACCATGTGTTAGACAACCACCGGCCCCGAACGCTGAAGTTTTGGAATTGGCAACCAATGTATAGAACTTCATTGAAGAATCCTCAATAATATACTTCATTTCATGCCTATAGATGAAATAGAAAAAGAAGTAGATGATGATAATGATAATTTGAATGGGAATTTACAACAGAATTTCACCCTCTCTATGCTAAATCAAAGGAGCTACTAGACCAACTAAGGTAGTACCCTCAGATTTAGCTCTGGCAGCTAAGGATTGTGCTTTCAAGCTTAGCTTTTGGATTCATTTAGCTGATTTGGATTGAAAGCCTGTAGCAACTTGGAGCACCCTCAATTGAACTCACACAAGCAACAGTCTTACCCAACAATGGAATTACTGGACGTCGACATTTTCCCATGAGGAGATTAGGTGGGCTCGAAGAGGGTCATGGTTGGCCCAATACATCCTCTTGCCCCTATCGCAAAGGAAAGGTCTTAGTGCCGAAGAAGGCTCATGACGCATGTGCATGGATTATGATTATCATGCCCACATCAAGATCACAACAAAGAATCATTATCCTTGTGTTTCAATGTTCTAAGAAGGCTCTTGGCGCATGTGCATGGATTATGATTATCATGCCCAGTTGCCCACAACAAGATCACAACAAAGGATTATTATCTGTGTGTTTCAATGTTTTGTGTGAGATTGGGGGGTATTTGGCAAGGCTAAAAAGCACGGATACTCTTGCAAAGGTGATGTATTCATATCAGACTTGTGCTTGATACTGACAATTCTTACACACTCTCGGACATGTAACCGATATTCTTTTATCCAAGCTCATAATTAAAAGATAAAATTTCAATTTCACTTTATTAGTGACATGTCCGACACATCTTTAGGTTGTGTCTACTACTAAAAGATAAACCACTATTGAAATATAATTAACCAGACTTTTTTCAACAACATCTTCCACAGAAGGAGTTGATTGGGTGGGGTGTCTTTTCCTGGGCTACAGTGGCATACATAAGGGCTACAGATGCCTCGATCCCTCGCTCCATTTTATTGAACTCTCTTTCAAATCCTCGGTCATAGATAACAAACATCTCAATTTAATCCATTCTAATGTCTTTGTTTTTTATTACCTTAGAAAAAGTTGCTACATCATACTACAGGAACAAGAACTACCGATTTAGTGGAAAAGCTTGTGCATCACACGAGTTATCACTAGTTACTCCTACTCTCACGGGCATCTAATCTTTGTACTTATCACAAGGGGATGACAACAGAACTAAATGCAAATACCTGTATAAATATAGGATCACTTGTTACCGAAAAGAAAACAAATTTAATTTGAAGCAAAACAGATTTAAGAAATATCACTGAATTCCATCTTTTAACATAACATTTATTATGGTATTCAAATAGGTAATCAGTTTGTTAACACTTGCTCTGTCCAATCTGCCAGCCACTTTTTATTTCAAGATGGAATAACTCAATTACTTACTTCTTAACTATTTTTTTGGCTCCAACTGAGTTCCACAACTCCCTCACCCATTCTCGCACAAAAAACAAAGTGCCATATAAGTTGGTAGGGATCCATGATTGTTTTAAGTCCATAAAGTATAAAAGAGATTGTTTAGCATTTTGCTCGTTGCCATTTTCTTGTCAAAATATTTCCATTGCCGCAGTTCGCAAACACTACTTCAACTTTTGAATTTCTCATAAATCCTACAACAATTGCAATTTACTTCTCATAAAAAAACACTATATTTATTAATGAGTATATCTCATCATAACTGTCGTTTGGAATAAAATTTAAACTTCTTAAAAGGGGCACATACAAATTAAGGACACAACTAAATCAACTAAGATATCCAAAATCTCTCATTTGTATCTAGTTTCTTGTGGTCCATTCTTCTAGATGCATCCAAACCAAAACAACTAATGGTCACAGAGACCCCTCAACTATACAAGACAAAAATTAAGCGGCCCTATTCTTCAAACGTTAATCTTCAAGCCCTCTCTCATGTGTGAGCTAGGCTCGCTCGTGGACAACAAAACAAATGGAAATAAACTGAAAAACAACTGGGAAACTTGGCTCATAGACCATCCAAAGTCCAACTCTAATACCATGTCAAAGGCATCCGAAGATTTCAACCCTAACAATCTGTCAATGGGGAGAAAGACCCCTCAACCATATATACCAACCTTGGGCAGCCTTAAACTTTCGATGAGCTATCCATGCATTGTCACATTCTATGTTCTTTGGATCCAAAGGGCATCTTTAAGTGCACAAAATGTAGAACTTAGGGGTGTGCAAGAATCCAGATATTCGACTCCGACTCCGATTTTGATTTTGATTTTTTTAATTAATAATTTTATATAAATTATATAATATATTATTTTTATTATAATTTTAAGGATTATAAATTAAAAAAAAAACAAATTATAATATTGTGGATAAACTATAATAGGAACATAACCTATCTCATTCTTGTGGAGATATTATAATAACATAATAATAACATGACCTATATCTCATTCTTATATATCTACTCCATCCAGTCGAACTCTAAGCCCACCCACCCCACATTTTCTCTCTCTCTCTCTATTGGGTGAAATAGTGAACCCTAAATCCCCAAATTCAAACCCTTCCTCCACAAATCCAATTGAAGCTCTCACTGATGGTTGTGACATCTCTCTTTCAGGTAGGTGCAACTTTTTAGTTTTTTTTTGTCATTAAAGCTCTGTAAGTTTAGTTTAATTTTCAGAATTTTTCCATGTAGCTATGAAAAAAGGGGTGGATCTAGATTTTGTTTTGTGAGTTGCTTTTCTTTGTCTCTTTCGCTTGATGATCTATTTGTTGGTGGAAAAATATTGATTTTTTTTGGAGAATTTCACTCCTCAAATCCGAAAGGCGAAATTGGAGCCGGAGTTATAAGAGTTTCGAGTCGAAGTAAGAGGAAAAAATCCACTCCAATTGCGGTCGGAGTCGGAGCTCAGCCCTAGTAGAACTCACCAAGGAAACCGCATGATTCCAGATTGACAAAAACTGATGTAATTTTATAGATCTTTTAAAAAAAAAAGCCGTCTAGACTCTGGATTGAAAAAAATGTGGATATTTTCCAAAAAAATGACAGCAGAGAACATGCAGCACGGGATGTGATAGTGGAGTTCCCAGAATATGTTGCAGTGGAGGAAGAGGAGAGGTGGTGTTGCTGGTAATTGTGATAATAGAACGATTATGCAACAGGCTTCCATTGAAGACTTACTCAATTTATTTGGGAGCTCTACATTGGTCTGCAGATGTCTAAAAACAGCAAATTAAATTTTACAGTATTACAATAGATTCACCAATCAGAAATGGGGTTATTGCACCGATGAACAAAAGAACAATGTGCTAAATTAGCTTATGAAGAGTCAAAATTTAACTGCTGCTAAAAAGAGTACCTTTTGCACAGCATGATCAAAATCTTCCAGCATACCAAATTCCCTCTCAAAGCGTAACCAAGAATAGCACATGTCCTGAATGATTCTGTGTTTTAGGAAAGGAAGGTATCATCTAATTCAAAATGTACTGCATGTACCAAACAAACTCATGAAGCCAAAATTTATCACCATGTAAAGCAAACAAACACTTGATATATTTATGCAGGAATGCTGGATTGCCACAAATGCCCCAGGATTGGTCATACTTCAATCAAATTTGAATTGCTATGTCATGAAGCTATAGGAATGGGAGATAAAACATCGACCAGCATGTGAGACCCGGTCATGCACGGAATTGCATTTAACAGTAAGGATGGAAATATAATTCTTAGGGGTTCAAAAAAATAATAGTTGTAATGCTGTAACTGGAAAGAATTATTATACCTTGGGGTGAAATTAAACTTTCCAAAGTTAAAGGGATGCAAGTGTGATTACTAAAAATTTTGGAGAGTTGTACATGACAGATGGGATCGAGTAAAGCCTTATCTTCATTTATATAACTTCTTATTAACGCCATAAGAGTGAATGATTGAAACTTATTGGGTACTTATATAATTTTTGCTTCAATAATATTAGGGCCAAAGTGTAGTACTCAAAAGACGCGTGAGCAAAATTAAAAGCCAGCATTTTGAGCTAGATGTAGGGCTGATATGTATATATCAGCTGCTTTCATCTTAAAACAGCCACTGTTGCCTACTCTCTCTCTAAAACCCTTGTTTCCCTTTCTCAAAAATTAAGTCTTGCTTGGTACTTTCTGATTTGGGTAACTTGCAATTAAGCTTTGGGCTCCTTTTGTTGTGGTGAAGAAGACATCTTGGTGTGGTAAGAGATCTCTTCCCTCTCTTAAAGTTTATATTTGGAATTGGTATTTCATCTCTAGAATGATTCAAGTATACTTTTCAATTGTTAGCAATGAAATTAAACTAGTAATCATATTTAAAAGTCTAATCAACATTAAAAATAGGTTTTCACGTCGACATTAAAGGGTTGTTCTAGAGGCTGGAAATTTGAATATTGATTTTATAAGTTTGGGTGGTGATGTAAGTAAGTTTAGCTAAAAAAATAGCTTGAGTTAGAACTACATATTATCAGTGTCGACAACAGTTTTTGGTTTTAAAATGACTAAAAAACAGAGGACTGTTTGGTTGGACAAATTTGATACCAATAGAAAAGTAATTGTAATGTTTTCCATGGAATGCCGTTTAGAGCTGAGACCTATGGTTAGAAATTTTAGGAAGTCTACTTAATAATTAATTGGTTTCATGTTGATTTAGTAAGGATAGAGGCTTTAGTGCAGGTAATGTTTGAGTGAAATGAGTGAGCGGAAATGGAGCTTAAGTGACTCGACCTAAGTTGAGTTGAATGTGATATAAAATAAGTAAATGTCTATTTATTGGTACACCTTGTACATTGTATAATGAATTAACACATGTTTTATTGATTTGAAAGAAAGAAAATGGAAAAACAAGGGCAAAATTCAATTGCGAAATATTCAACATGTCAATTTTCATAACTCAGTCCAGACCTTGCTAAAGAAATAGAAATCAAATTTTTTCTTTGCTTCAACATTAATCTGAACATTGTTCTCAAAATTTTTATCTCACAATAAAATTATATCTGTAAGGACCCGAAGAAGGGGGGCAAGTCAATATTTAAGTTTATGGTAGTAGCATAAGCTGTTCACTTACCTCTAACTATACCCCTAACAAACTCCAAACCCAATATCTTGACTAAATTTTTCCCAACAAATCTTGCAATACTTGGCTCTAACAAAACCCTAACCACTGCTCACATCAATTCCTCTCATCATATTGTGAAACAGAGTGATCCATGGCATGTATCCTACATTAGCATTTTATTTAAAAAATCACTGCATCCTCCCCCTAAGAAATCTGAATCTATCGACCTCTGATGAATCATACGGAAGAGTTGGGGAACACCCAGTTCAAAAACTGGTATCACTACATGCCACTAAATCTGTGTGTTTGTATAGAGAGAGAGAAGACTTTGCTCAGTGTTGGTCCAAGAAATTGGGTTTTGAGAGGCATACACTACCCGTGAAATATCCCTTGAGTATTATATGTGAATCAGATAGGAAGCTACACTTCTACGAAATACAAAAACCAAGTTTGTACAACATCTACATTTTTTAAAAAGTACTAAATTTCGTGGTTTGTAACCAAAAGGAGTTGAAACTTGTATCCACATGAGAAGCTACTAGCATGTATTTAAACAAGAAAAAGTCATAAAAACAGTTTGCTATACCTCTGAGCCCGTCCCAGGAAATCTTTTACTGTAACATCTCTTATAGAGGGATCTAGCTTCATTTATATGACCCATTTCAATTTCCATTGCTATATAACCTTGCCAGGCTTCCAGCATAGAGCCACTGCATAGAAACTATTCTAAGGGAAGAACGAAAAGAATTGCAATAAATATGGAAACACCACTGCAAATATCATAAAATGGAGAAAGGAGAGAGTATTAAACCATATCTTGAGCAAGCTCTCCCAGACTCCTCGTGCTGCAACCAAATCTTTTCCCAGATTCGACTCTAAACGAGCCCAGTAACGATACATTTGCAACAAACTGTCCGAGTTTTTCAGGTGCGGTGACAAGTAATCAGATGCACGCTGAGATAAGCAACATAAAGGATGAAAATAGCATGTCTATTAATTTTTTTTGGAACAAGTACATGTCTATTAATTAAAAATGCCCATTATTGACAGCAACATAAATGAAAGTAATGGCCACCAACTAAATGAAACGAACACCATTCAGTATATTTGGATACACTGACCTTCAAGGCATTTATTAGGAGAACCAGAGATCAGCAGTGACACAAACGCAGAACAGGGAATGCATCAAACCTTAAGGTGTGACAAAACCCAGGTAAGTGTTGTAGGTATCTCATATTTAAACACTATTTTGGTATTAGTGAAGCTGAGATACGGATCAAGTCCGAAGAACAACTCTTTACAGTAGAGGTTATAATTCAGGAAATGGATTTTCTACGTGTAAATGCTATTAAAGAAAAAGGATTAGGATATTGGACATTAGCAGCTATTGTCAACAAATTCACTGAGCTAACTTGAATTGTGAACTGTGAAGTACGCTATAACTAAGCAAAAACCCAAAGACAAATATGTAATCTGCAAAAACTTGCTTCATGCTCTATTTAGGAACAGCATTCAAAGTCAGCACCAAGATAAATTCGAGAACATAATCGAATCTTATCATAGTTGTAATAGTAAACAACAAGCTATCTTAAGTGTTTCACACAAATCATGAAGGACCTTGTCTAGTATGCTACATAGGTCAGGTAGTAGCTTCTTCGATAACGTCATCTTTGTTGGAATTGTTTAATTCAAACTCGGATGGCAGGTAATATCCCACATTCAACAGTTCATAGCTCAAAGATGGGTGATTCCAACACATATCAATTCAGATGACCTCCTCATTCATAGCACTTAAAATTAATTGTACAAAAAGATGTTTCTTCTCATGTTTGCAATTGTTAGCAAAGCAGAATTCAGCTTGACCATTTTTTGCTATTGGCAAATTAAGGTGTTGTTAACAGGCAAGATCTTCATAAAGAAAAAGTACGGTAATGTTTGACGGAGTAATTGTTGAAGCAAGACACAAGATTTGACAAAATCAACCATAACATGTTAAAAATATCTTCACTATTCTCCAAGGAACTAACCAGCAAATACAATGTGAAGTTGAGCAAACAAACCTGAAAAGTGTCCCTTATCAATCCATAATCCAAGGCATCCTCCAATTCTCCAGTTAACGAAAATCGCCGCCTTAGGCCATCAACTCGAGTGAGAAATATATCTGCGTACTGAAATAACAAGTCCACAGTCATTTTAATCTCACTCGACACTTCAAAAAGGGTATTAACTGTTACTGGCAAAATATTTATATGAATTCTTTAGCAACAAAACATGAATCTTCAAAAAAAAAAAAAGTCACTTATTTATAAAAGGAAACAAAAATGATACATCCCACTTCCTTAGGTCCTTTATATGTACGTGCAACAGAGCCAAAAACACACTGATGGGCAATGACAGGGTAGAAACTATTTTACCCAATAGGTTTTATCACTCCTTTCCCATGGATAATGTTCTACCTCGCACCATCACATCAACATATCCCTCCCATTAAGTAGAGGACAAGAATGCTCAAAGAATGGCCATGTTAACTACAGAATCTCAAACATGACATGAGCATCACCAATTCCAGACCATACCATGATTCCTAGAATTTATGCAGCTATATTTCACACCAAATAATGTGAATGTTTCTTCCATGAATTTAACCATAAAACATATAAAGAGTATAAGCCAACAAAGAATAGGCATATAACAGAAATAGATAACAATGTATTCAAACATATGAGATCATATTTCCGTACCTCGTCTAAGCTTGAAAAAGTACACTGCAAAGACTTCTCAAAAACCTGAATCAATGACATATGTTAGAATACGAGGAGTGGTAATCTTGTAATAAGGATAGCCATAAAGAGGTATATTGGTCTTTTGATTGTTTTTCACAAACATACATATATTCACATGGGGAGAGGCATGTGATACAACTTCACTCTCTCTGCCTCTTCTATTCTTCTTCTCTCCAAACCCCTATTTAGTATTTTCCTACTTTCAGATGGTATCAAAGCCACATTAATTGACTCCGTAGAACCCCCCCCCCCCCCCCCCCCCCTTCTCTCTCTCTTTTTCTTTTCTTTTCCTTTGTCTTCTCTTGTTCAGTTAACATAAATCCATTTGTTTGCGGATTGCTGAGTGCTGAGATCTGTTAAGGAGTTGTTGATGTCTGGGTTTTATGTTTCCCTATAGCCCTAGTCGTTGTTCGCTGCCGGTGGAGTCGCTGTCCGTGTGTTGTTAGTGCACAGTGGATCAAATCGACTCTTCGATTGCGATCCGTCTCCAACCTGTTGTTGGTTGGTGCGTTTCAGATATGGATCCGTCTCCAATTCTGGTGGAAATCGGGATTTTTGTGTAACGTGTACCAGTATCGGACTCGGCCGAAACTTTGAACCATGGAAGTAACAGGTGACCTCGATCGACGAGTGTGCACACAAAGGGGTGTGCTAGAGGGTGGGGGTAAAGGAGAAGAAAGAAGAGACGACAAAGGAGCAGGGAATAAGGGGACCAAAATTGGAAGTGGAAGCGGGCCAGGCTAGGGAGATCACTCATTAGCGTACTCAAAAAGAACAGAGGGAGTAGACAAATAAACGATAGTTGGGATGAACAACAGTCAGTCATATATTCCTTTCACATGCCTTTCTGCCCAACTTTGAGTCATATTCTTATAACTGCATGTCAGCTAAATAGAAATAAAACAATATCTGCTTCTCATATACCCTGCTGCTATATAAGAGCTCCATCTCTCCCTACAACATCACATGCTTGATTATGGTCAATAAGCTAAAAACCCAAGTTGAAGTAGTTTGGCCAAGTGATACAGCCAAATAAATCCGTCGCAGAGGTGGATGAAGTTTCATAGGAAGTCGGACCACACGCAAGTGTTTATCCTCTTCTTTAAAATTCAAAAAAAGTCATTGGAACAGAAACAAAAGAAACTTACAGCAGATATATCTTTCTCAGAAGCATGACCACGTTCAAGGGAAAGCAAGTACCGAGTCCATATTTCTCCAACCCAGGAACAGTTCCTTGTGGCCCTGTAATAAGCATCCCTTGTAATACTGGAGGACTGAAATTGGAAGATAGATAATCACTTAAACTGAAAACACCAAAACCAAAGGATGAGAGATAAGAAAGTTAGTGAACCACCTTCAAGATTTGGTCCAGGTAGCGAGTATAATCGAGCCACAGATCGCCAGATATAGGAAACTCAGTTATAGCCCGTTCGTACAGAATTTGTACACGAGATGGATGTCCAGAAGACTGTTCAAACTTTAAGTACGTCTGCCACACCATTACAACCATCATCATTTGCACCAGCAACTTAAGTTGATAATGCAAGCATGATATCCATCAACAAAGTAGTGTATTATTTACCCAAAGTAATGGAAGTGTGGTGCTCACCTAAAATTACTTTAGGGCGTGGACAATTAATTCTCAAGGGCCTAAAGCCGCTGACCTGCTTGTATACTACTCAGGTGATGATGGGATTAGCTTGTATTAAGTTCTTTCGTGCTTATTTCCAAAATAAATTACTAACATTTATAGTTCCCAGAAAGTTTGACTTTCATTTACTGTAGTTTTCTTCAAAGTTCCTATTCTGAACAGATCATTGCTCAGAAATATTCAATTGTTTGTAGATACAACAAGACTTATGTAGGAAGTACCAGATGATAATTCAACGAAGAGATAAACACGAGGCAATCATCCAGACACCCACACCAGTATCATTGTGCTATTCGGACCAATACTTAAGACAACTGAAGCAAATTGGCCCTACAGAAAAAAGCTGGTCCAAGAAATTGCAGGAATCACATGCATTGCTCCTGCGCAGTTTTGGCTATCCCAACTCGGCGTATTAAACCAAGAGAAAAGGCATGCTACACCTACCAAAATTTCATATTCTAGAGGAAGAAAGAATGCATATGCAGAACAGCTGAGTATAATCACCTAGTATCGAATAAAGGCAAAATCTCCACTATCAGAACCACATCACCTGAAATGCTGCCTTATCAAAAGTTGAGGCAGCAAAACAAAGGGCAGAATTTATATAAGACAGAACAAATCAAGTCCAAACTATCAGTTTAATTGTGTACCTAATGCAAAAACAGCATTATACACAGTACTAAGAGATCCTGGAGATTACAAATCCTATTATAGTGCACAAGAATGCGTATCAACAAAGACACCCAGTTACCTTTTAATAAGCAACAAGAAACTTTATCAGTAACATAATAATAGTAGATGGGGGGAGAGCAGTCCCTCACTTAAAGAAGAAATAAAAAAACTGCATACTGCTATCCAAACCATCCTAATCATATATGATTGAACTCCAACAAATCAATAGACACCAAAACCAAAAAAGATGCCAAGAGCAAGAACCAAATTGTATCCCACAAAACAATGTCACCCTCAAATTATCTGCAAAAATTCAAGCATTCCTTTCCAGCCATACAACCCAAAATACTGCCAAAACGACACACCTCCAAAGAGAATGTGCTCTATACATTGTTAAGAGAACTAATATTTCGTTGTCTAATGTAGTATAAAATGTTTACAATGCATCAATATACTTAATCGCAATTAACGATGTAATATATCTAACTTATTTTCCATTTTTTTTTATTTATCTAAACGGTCTTTTGTACAGTTTTAAACATCAATTTTAGCTTTACAATATACTATGCAGATTCGTCACTGATGCAATAAAATTGCTTAGATTAACCATTCTTTTCAAAGGGTTGGTTCATAAAGTCATAAAGAAGTTACACACCGTGAATGATTGAAGTCTTTCTGAGTCAATGGCATCTCGTTTAGAAATTTGTTCTTCAAGATGAGCTCGAGCATCCAACATCTCCAACGCCTTTTGATATGCAGAGGCAACATGAGAAGAAATCCCATCCAAGTCACTACTGTTGACATCAAGAACATTCCCCTGTTCTGTTTCCCAAGCCTTGTAGGTAAGTAGGATTGACCTTAAGTCGCTAAGGGGGACAGACAACTGACGGTGGAATAGATTTCGAATTCGATGCACCTGCTCTTCTCTTGACTGCAAAACAGGATGCAGCATTCTTACCATCAATTATCATAAATTACAAATAAACGTCCATCAAGAAGTAACAACATAACTATGCGACAGAGGATAATGACCGCAACAAATTTAGACACCTTGTCAGATCAACCTAAAGCATGGTTTATGTTTCGAGTAGAATCTAGCAGAGTCCCAGAAGAAAACACGTGCACAAACATGTACAAGATATATCAAACGTGAAGTGAGCTCCTAAATAACATCAAATTGAGCACAAATAGAGGATGTAATCAATGATAATTTGCCTCTTTCCATGCATTCCCAAAATTTGCAGTCAGCTATTTTTTTGTCTTACCACGTTGATTATGGGAGGTCCCTCTCTCAACCCCATTCCCAATATTATCTCGTAGAAGGAACATACACAAACAGGAGACCCCAAGTACACATCTTTAATTTAAAGGAAATCTCAAGTAAATGAGATAATTTGAAAAAGGAGATTGTGAACTTTCAAGTACTAAAGGACTTGTGGGGGAAAAAGACAGCCTATTTTGCCTTTGCATGAATAACCCATGTATTCCATCTAAAACTACTTCTATTTGACCATATGTCAATACCAAGTAGAATCTTACTCTCAGCCCAGTCCAAAAGAACTCTTTTATTCCGAATGAGGTTAATTGTAAGAGTGTAGTTGTGAGAAGTAAACCAACTTTCAACAAGGACATCTTATACAAATTTCCTATGGGAAACTAAGGGTGCGTTTGGTAACGTTTTCGTTTTTATGTTTTTTTTTATGAAAAAAACAAAACAAAATTTTGTTTTTTTTGTGATAAAAATTAAAAATATAAAACATGTTTGGTAGTCATTTATATTTAAAAAATTATAAAAACAAAAATAAAAAATATGTTTGGTATTATACCAAAAATTTACTCCCAACACCACCACCAACCACCCACTTAGTATACCCACCAATATTCGTTCCACACCCAATTGCAAACATGAACTGATTCCCAGACATACATAAGCTCTTACCTGCTGCATTTCGCACTTGGAGGCAAAAGAGCTAGCCATACTTTCCAAACTGTTCTTCAAAACTTCACTTATTGCCTCTGCCTGTTTTGAAGGCACATCTTGTGCTTCTAAACTCTTCACCTTCCATAATACAAAAACCCCCAAAATCTCAATGTATACTCATCCAACAACAACAAACAAATTGCTCTATATTGAAATTTTTCTTTCTTCTCATATTCCATAATTCCTTTTCCAGTAGTAAAAGTGTAAATCAAGATATCAGAAAAGCAAAAATAGATTACCACGGGCAAGGTGTCGATGAGAGACGCAAGATTCTCAGTGGGTGTGGCGAATCGAGCAATTTGCCCTTGATTGAACCGATTAATATGCGAATCTGAAGACAAAGAACCGCAAAATTTCACAGAATAACGATCGAATGCCTAAAATCCTCGTAATTTGGTCCCTTACTGAACCACACGCCTACACAAAGCCATCGAAGCTTTTCTACAAAACAGACATATGGAGAACGCAGAGAGAGAGGACGAGAGGCGCCGGGATGGAGCGGTTTGGTTACCACCACCGCTTTGATTCTTCTTTGGCTTCGGTCGATTCTCTTTGATTCTTCTTTGGCTTCGGGTTTCAGCAGAGAGAAACCATGGGCCATGGCTTCGGTTTAGAAGAAAGAAACCAGGCTTCGGTTTCAAGAGAGAGACAACAGCGAGAGAGACAAATGAGGGAAAGAGGGGAAAAAAAAAAAAGAAAGGAAAGGGGCTTTTATAGTTCCAACCAAAAGTCCTAAGTTTTGTTGTTAACAAGATTCGAAGCCATGACCTCATTATACAACCCCACTGAGGCGCGCGTCCGTTTTTTTTTTTTGTGATGTTTTCAAAAACATCCTTTTGGATGTTTATATATTTTAGCCTTGTTTTTAAAACGGAACAGTTAAAAAAAAAATTAAAAACAATCACCAAACACGTTATTGTTTTTTTTTTTGGGCAAAAAGTGAAAACAAAAACAAAAAAAAAACGGAAACTCCCGGCTACCAAACAGGACCCAAGTGATATACATTCAGAATATTATAAAGTCCCCAACTATATGCAATCACATAAGCTCTCAACACCAGAAGCACTATTTCCTTCGGGAAGCCAGTTTGTGTTTGATCATTCAACAGGTACAATCTAGATTGTCAGGCACACTTGCAATAAAATAAGAGAATCATAAGTTGACAACACATTACTCTAAGTGGATGGCAAAACATGCTATGAGGGCATAAGTTGAATTATTTGCAACTACCCAACCCCAAAACCCTCAAAAAAGAAATTGAAAAATGAAGCTGCAAAAAGAAAACAATAATAACAGCAACTGAATGGCAAGCATCACCCCGTCCATACACTGTAGCTAGTCCAATATGCAAATCGGTACGACACCAACAACACTGCGTCCTCTTATCCATTTTTTTTATAAGGAAAAAAATATATATATATATATATCTATATATAGTTCCTGGTGCGTTGATTCCCACCAGATTAATCAATGCATGCCATAGCCACAACCAATTGCATGGTAAGCGTTTAGTGTGCAATTTTTGCCCAATCAAAACCACTGAATTTCTGACAAAGAAGTAGTCCGCCATCGGCAATGTTTGGGATCAATGTAAGACATACTAGACGTTGCTGGACACAATCTGAGACACCTCAAAATTAACTCCAAGTAAACCACAACTTTAATCATAATACAATTCCTCCCAGCATTTGAAAAGGCCAGTATCACATTCTTCTATGCATATGCACCTAAGCCTCCCTCACATTCTTCTATGCCAGAACAAAAAATGTATTTGGATAATCCATTTATTATCACGCTCCAACACTTTCCCTAAAGCACCATACCAATATCTTTTAGTTCCCAACCTCCAAGTGGTAAACCTTTGTTCATATCTTGCTGCAACAACTCAGTTACCTCCTACTAAACAATGATAAAAAAATATTCAACATGCCCTAGCATTTGCAAATAACACGCTCCCCTTGGACGTGTAACTCTATGTTCTCCTCCAACCTCTTACATCCTATACTTCTCAAATGCATGCCCCCCAAGCAAACCCTTCCCTTAACCTCTCCCATCATAAGGACAATCCTATGGACCCCGTCTTTGATCTTTCCATTCTCTTTATTTTGAATCTGAAAGACCAACCTGTGTCCCTATAAAAATGGGATAATCGATAAAGAATGCTAAAGCTTAGGGATGCTCAACAGCTTTGCTTAAGCACTCAAGTAAAACCAGCCGCCCAGTAGAGCCTTTTTTTAATTATGGTAGAATGTTGTTTTAACAAGGAACACCCACTACGCAAGGTGTAACCTCATAGCCAAGTATCAAATTTCAAAGATATGTGCTCACAGTCTGTCACTGCAATTCAAAAGACATATAACTCATTAAAAAGGCAGCCTTAGCCGTTCATCTGTATTTGCAATGTATGGTGCATAAGCCATTCCTGTACCCTGAAAGTTGGGACCTTCACTAATCTTTTACATTTTATCAGTAAAGTAAGGAATTATACTCACGAGTTAATGATGCATAATCCATATACGTAATGTGGGAGTAGAGACTTCCACTTGCAACTTTAATCCATCATATCAGGAGAAAATGCTGAGTAAGATAAACACAATTGCGACTTTAACATGCTGATTTTGTGTATGCATCCATCTTATATAACATCAATTTAGAATGTTGATTTGTGTATGTCCATATTTACACAATTATATTTGTACATTCCTGTGACCTTACCAGATTAAAATTCAACAGATTGTTTCCTATCAAAAAAAAAATTCAACAGACAAATTACATGAAGACATACACAAAGAAAAAGAAGCAAGACATGAAGATGCGACAGTTAGAGAGAAGTTGTGTTTGAAATCCTTACCTTACTGTCACTCTCGTCAATAGTGAGGAAGACAGCTTGCTCAAATTTCCTGTATGCCTCCCATATCCTGCTACCTTCAGCAACATGCAACCCAGCAGCAGTAAGTGCACGCTCAAATAGATTCCTTGCCTTCAAAAGACCAGCAGGTGAACTTTCACGGACTGACAGATCATATTCTTGAACAAAATTTAGGTAGTCACACCACAGAGAGACCGACTGCACAAAGAGAAATCATAGTAAAATTTTCTTATCCAAAGAACATCAATCACCATCTGCAAAAGGTATGAGGTGGTTTTTCACTTAGTGTTCTGTACACTTTTTTCAATAACATATTAAAAACAATGGATCCACTTTGATTGCATGAGCTTTACTACAATAAAATCTTTCATACATCTAAAGATAAGGGGTAAAATAACATAACTCCATAACACCCTTATTACATAACTCCCATAACATCCTTATGGTATAAGTTAACCCTGTTAATAAGAGTAAATGAGAAATCATAATAATTAGAATATGGAATACCATATCAGCTTTCCTGTTGCTTGGAAAAGGCTGAGTTGAGTTGAGTTGTATATAAGCGTTCCCACTCAAAATTCATATGGCAAAGAAAATACTCGCCAGAGCTTAAACCTTCCGGTGTCTATTCAATACTTACTCTTTTTCTGAAAGATAAAAGGGCTGTCTATCGCACATAAAGGAGGAATTTTTTTTACAAAAAATTGAAGGAACAAAAATAATCCAAAAACGAAGAGAAGAACATGATAGTAATAGCACAACAACAAAATGCAAACCTTTCACACTACCAAAGTTGTTACCTTGAGAAGTCAAGTACTTTTCAAGAAGAGCAGCAAAAATTATTTTGTTGGTTTTTGTTAGAGTGTTGCATTCCTATTGTTCTACTTTCCTTTTATACTAGGGGTAATCTGTACTTGACGGCACGGTGCAACGTAAATTAATGTTAATGGTTTTGAGTGGGGTGTTGGTGACCGTTGGATGAGTCTATTTGAGACCATCGGATAGACTTATTAAAGCATGTCCTGTTTTATATTATAGATTACTTTCCAATAATTTCTCTTTCCTATTGTTCTACGTTCCTATTATGTGTTTTTCTATTACGTTCTACTTTCTTTATGTTGGAATTATCTCCAACATCAATCTAATAAATATGTTCTAGTATTTTGGAAACATACACCTCACACAAAATATCGTTTCATACCTCTTTCTTCCTATCTTCTTCTTTTCTTTCTGTTCCTCAATCCTAACATACAATTATTCAAATTTCAATTTAGTATCAGATTAAGATACTTGGGTGAGTGAGCCTAGCCCTAGGTGAGTGCCTCACTTGCAACACCCATTAAGTTGTAATCGTCTACATGTTCGCGAGTTGTTGTCATCATTAGAATCACCCTAAGCTGGAGTTTTCTTGTCGTCGTTATCTTCATCAGTTGTTTTAATCATTATATGTTGTTGTGAGGTGCTCGAATTAGTATTCATGTCTCTGGTGTCTGATCACTGATGCAAATTTTAGTGTTTTCAATCCGATTTAGTGCTAGTTCATTGATATTCAACCCAATTTGGTGTTGGTTTAGTGGTTTTATCCCGATTTAGTGTCTGTTCGGTGGATTTTGGGCTAGTTTGGTACTGCTTTAGTGGTTTTCATCCCGGTTCAATTCCGGTTCAATGTTTTGAACCCAGTTTAGTGGTAGTTCAGTGATTTGCAGGTCATTTTGGTGTTGGATTAGTGGTTTCCATCATGCATTAATTTTGGTTCAATATTTTCAACCCAATTTAGTGCTGACTCATTGGTTCAATGTTTTCAACTTGGTTTAGTGTCGATTTAGTGGTTTTCAACACAATTTGGTGCTAGTTTAGTGATTTTCATCCCGGTTCAGTTATGACTCAATATTTTTAACCTAGTTCAGTGCCAATTTTAGAGTTTTAATCCCAATTTAGCATTGGAGTTTTGTGGTTTTCAGCACCAACTCAACCCCTTTTTGGTTGATTCAACTTTAATTCTACTTGGTTTACCCAGTTTTTGATTGTTGCAAAAAATTTTTTGTTGCCTATGGCTCATTACAGTGTTGTTGGTTGTGTTTGTTTGTGCAGTTATTGTTGGTGTTATGTTGTCCTTTGTCGTCACCATGTTATTTTCTTGTGTTGTCATGATCGTTGTTTACTATTGCTAATTTTGGTGTGGTCGTAAAATACTTCTCTTGAAAACCAAATGATATCTTAGAGCTTATATGGAGCAACCACCTGGATTTCTTGATTTATTTTGGTAGTTGTATTGATTAAAAAAGTCCTTGCATGGTCTGAAGCGGTCACACTGGGCTTGATTTTATCATCCTTATTGTCCTCGTGGAAATATTGCGGTCAACTCAATGATTTTCTTACAAACCATTGGTGTGGTCCACCTTTAGAAGGCTTTATTCCAAGTTGGACATTTTTTATCTCTATGATCCACCTTGAGGGGAATTGTTAAAGTGTTACTTTCTTATGGTTCTACTATCCTATTATGTTACCTTCCAATTATATCTCTTTCCTATTGTTCTATTTTCTTAGTGTGTGGTTTTCCTATTATATAATACTTTCCTAATCCTGTAATTGCCTTCAACATCAATCCGATATAAATAGGTAATGGGGTGTTGGCAACATACACCCAACGCACAACATTATTTCCCTTTATTTCTTACTCTCTTCTTCTTTTCCTTAACCCTAACATTCAATTATTCAAATTGGTCAAACGACGGTCTCAACCTAAGGATCAAATTTTCGTTTCAAAACGTCATTCCCATTTTCATGGAGGTAAAACGAATATTGAATTGAAAGTTCAATGCTTCGAGATGTTTCGGCATATTTCAACCAATATTTCAAAATATTTTGAAATGTTTGAAGATGTTTCAGTATATTTCATCTAATGTTTTGAAATGTGTTGGATATAAATATCCAAATTCTTTATTCATTTTTGTTTTGTTTCCGAAATATTGTTGTTTCCTAGGTGACACCGAAACGAATATTTGATTCTTGGTCTCTGCAAAGAAAATTGCATGTTGAAGCAAAAGATACAGTCACCAACGCACCACTACAGAAGTGCTTTGCATTATACAGTCCAAGGGTGAATCTGCTCTAGCAGTCTATAGTGTCTTCCAACTTCCAATTGCAATCTTTTCATAATGGTGCACCATAAGCAAAAGACATTACTGGTTTACAGACTCTACACGGTGCAATATCCAGGAAGTTATTGTTTACTTTATGTTGAGGTTATAACATGTTCTTCACCCAACTATATCATCGGTTTCTTCTTTACTTAACGCTTCTACAGCCACCACTGTGACCGAGTCCCCTCTAGTTCTACCTAAAAGATTTAGACTTTATTTCTACTTAATGATGGAGCAGGGAAGGTCCTTTCTTCTAAGTGAGCAGATTTGGGGCTAAATGGATTTGCTTGTGAAAAATGTTTCTTCACATATTTGTTCATTCTGTGGTGATACATTCTTTTCCAGCCTATTTAATTTAAAATTTTAAGCTCAACATTTTCACCTATCTGATCTTAAAAAAAAAAAGGGAATGCTTATTTTTCTCTTGAAGAGTAAATATTAAAAAAAAGTCTTCCAGGGAGTGTTTTGTGCATATATGACTAGCAGACTCGACACAATGACCTTTCAAAATGATTTGGGAGCTTTTGCTTGACAATGAGATCTTCCCATAACGTTTGAAATTCCAGCAACCAGGAGTGATCTACTCCATCAAGTTTTCTTAAAAGCTTGGGAGCTGCTTTGGATCATCTGAGATTGGGTTTTATTCGATAATTACCAATGTATTATGAAGGACATATCTCATTTGCCAAATCTACAATGTCAACGTTACTCCTCGTGAGCTACCAACTGCAAGTTTTGGGACTCCCTCTTTTTTGTTTTTAGTGCTACCTCCATGCTAAGACACATTTTTTCAGTTTAACAGTACATCCATACCAGACATTGTTTTAGTTTAAAGATAGCCCATGCCACTTGCACTTATGTCAGGAGGAGGAAAAGTAAGAGCTTCTCAGAGGGTCACTTGGTTATGAACGCATTGACTGTTATGATAATTTTACAAAAAACATCTTCCTTCTCACACTGTTGTCTTCCATCTTTAGAGTTGTACTAACTACTACAAATCACCGATATCTTTATTTACCTTCTTACCTTCAATTAAAAAGTTCCTTTTCGTGTCAGAGTAAAATTACACCATGAATATTTTCAAGAGCTTTTTTTCTACCCAGACAAAAAGATATCAGCAGTTATATAAAATACGAACAGGATAAGGTTCAAACTCCTTAAGAGTCAGAGCCAACCAGATAATCAGACACGCCTCTCTCATAAAGCTTCTCAATAGCAGGAAAATCCTCAGACCTGCAAAATAAAATCAGAGAAACAAAACCCAAAGTAAAAACTATTATATCGGTGTAATAGTAAAATAGTGAGAAACAATTAACTCTAAACCACACATAAAAAGGACCTGATGACATTAAACGTGGATTTCAATTATTTCACTAAATACTATTGCAATGGAGCTGAAAAGGATATTACAATGCAACGATTAGAAAAAAATATTCAACAACCACCTTAGTCAAACATTGTCCCAAGATTTCCAAAACCATTTATTTCAGAGATGGTCACTCTAAAGCCAAAAGGAACAGCAAGATATCGTAGACAAATTGACCAAATAGATATATAACTAAAATCAAAATCAATTTGAAGCCTAATGGTTTTAAATGGCAATTTGACTAGGATTGCAAAGCTATAAAATGAGTAGCCGAACTTACAGAGTTATCATCGCTAAATGATACTCCATCTGAAAAGGGGAGCAGATGTATCTGGGATGTGTATAGGACACTAGCAAGACAAAAAAGAACATTCAACTAAGATCAACCTAATAAAGCCAGAAAACTCATGTGTGAGTTCTAGAAAAGCATCCTTCCCTGTCTAAAAGCTGTTAGGTCCATGTTCTAACTGTTAACGAATAACAACACGAGTTCTTTGGCGTAAGAGGGAATTCATGAGTAACATGGTTCTTGAACTAGACTTGAAAGAGAATGAGATACACCAGAGTGCCAGAAAGCTTGGAGAAGACAGCTGTGAGAAGGCGCCATGATGTAATCTAGTTCAAAGGTGTTTCCAGTGTGAGCACTAGCAGTCCATAAGTGGGTCTTGCTAACGACCATATAGAGAGAGGATGAACCAATAGCCTAGACTAGTTAATAACTTCCCCTTTTTTCTCCACCTCCAACTGTTTGTAGATACTTGTGGGTATCCTTACCACTGTCCAAATCAAAATCCACAACAAAGTGGTAGATTAGTATATTTCGTCAGAGGGGTTCCAAGACAAGTAGAGTACCCCTCTCAATGCACAACACACTTAAGAGAGCAATTTTATTTGACCACCATTTTTACATCACAATAACACCTACAACAATTGAGATGAAACACTGAAGGCAACCCTGTCGCTCTACAAGAATACGGAAGTCAACTTCAAGTGTTGAAGGTGTTGGAAGATTCATGATACACGAACTAGCATACCATTTTCTATTGTTTTTCTATAAGGTCCAAAACATGACTCTTGAGAATCATTTAGTGCAAGATCATTTTGGTCACAAAGTAGTCCCGTACCTGTTACCCTGCACCAGATTGAACTGGTTCGGATATCTCCCAGTGAACATCTCAAACTTTACAAGGGCATTTCCACTTTTGGCCCAAAGTCACCAAACTATTCTTCCATACAGGAAGCTCAAAACTTGAAATAAAGAAACCCCATATATAAACCTTTATATATCATGTAGGCACAGAGATATATACACTATGCATTTGCTTATACAACCAGAATAGGGTGCATAACCAATGATTGAAACAAGGAAGAGCAATACATGGTCATGTAATACAATACAATACAGTACATACCGAGAGCTAAGCGAAGCCTCGTCTTTAGCCCACTCCTGCCACATTTCAGGACTCAACGGGAACAGCTCACTCATCGCCTCCCTCGCTTTTCTCAACTTCTCTAGGTCCCCTTGCTTCCTCAATGCTTTTATATACTGCACAACCACAAAATAGACAGCAAAACATTTATATCCAACAAATCAGCACAAAACCAACAACTAATATACAACACTCACAAACATACATTTGATAAAACACACATACACACACACAAATAGTATATAAACAGGGACGAGAGAGAGAGAGAGGAGTGAGTACTTGGACATGAGCATCGTAGTTTAAGGGGTTATTGGAGAGTTCCGATTCTAGGGTTTGTATTTGGAGGTTCTGCTGTGCTTCGTCTTCGGAGTCAGAGTCGGAGTCAGAATCGGACTTTGAATCGGAGTCAGTAGGGCTTTTAGGGTTTTGAATATCTGGCATGGGTTGGTCTGCTTCTGTGCCATTGGTAATAGTGGCTTCTTCGCAGTGTGGTGGTGGGTCTGATGAATCTACGTTTCCAGTTTCCGCCATTTTTCAGAAGCTCTCTCTGTGGATGGTCTCAGGTTTGAGCTATGTGTGGTCTGTCCAGAGGCTATGGCAGCGACGCCGCTGGATCGGTGCCTTAATAAGGGCGTGCCTTATTGTTTCTAGAGCAATGCTACAAAAAAAACCAAAAACCAAAAACCAAAAACCAAAACTCAAATGAATAATGAATACTCAACTTTTTCAGTTTGGATTTATTCATCTAATACTCATTTAAGAGATGATATATATTTGACCTTCTGTAAGAGTATCTTCAACCATGACTCAAATTTAGACTCAAATTTGAGTCTAAATTTGAGTCAAAAGCTTGATTTGGTATGGAGTACTCCAATGGATAAACTCAAATATTTACTTAATTCTTTTAAAAAATTCTCTTATTAACCCAAAACTCATTTTTATTATTTTTTCCACCAAAACATGTTATCCTCTCTCATTTCTATCTCATTCCCTCCAAAACCTCTATCCCTCTCAAGATTTCATTCCCTCCAAAAATTCATGTCCTCCTCATTTTAATTCTTCCCTCCAAATTAAATTACAACCAAAATATTTTATAAATAACCTACATCATTCATTCCCTTCTTCAATATTCTCATAGAAATGAATCCTTCAAAGTATCTTTTGCTCAATTCCTTTTCATCTTCCTCTTCTTCATCCGATGATGATAATGATGAAGAAATTTCTTCAATTGTGGCTCTTTATGAGATAAATAATGCCACAATGTTCGAAATCTTAAGAGAGGAGTTAGAACAACCCAACAAACATGGTGGTTCTGTTATAGGTCGGAGAGTCATCTATCGTGACAGACAAAAGGGTCATGATCGACTATTCCTGGATTATTTTGCTGAAAATCCAGTTTATCCCCCTTCAACATTTCGGCGACGATTTCGAATGACACGCGGTCTATTTATTCGTATTCTCAATGGTATTGAAGCACATGATCCTTTTTTTGTTCAAAAAATAGATGCTTGTCGTGTTCTTGGATTGTCTTCTCTTCAAAAGATGACATCCTCAATTAGAATGCTCGCCTATGGAATGCCGACAGATGTTGTGGATGAATATGTACGAATTGGGGAAAGCACTGCAATATTAAGTTTTAAACATTTTTGTCGATCAGTTATTGAAGTTTTTGGAAACGAGTACCTCAGATCTCCAAAAGAAGATGATATTGCTAGGTTACTTGCTATTGGGGAGGCTCGTGGATTTCCCGGAATGTTGGGAAGCTTAGATTGCATGCACTGGGAATGGAAGAATTGTCCGACTGCTTGGCAAGGTCAGTATTGTGGTCATGTAAAAAAACCTACTATAATTCTAGAAGTCGTAGCTTCTTATGACTTGTGGATTTGGCATGCCTTTTTTGGAATGCCAGGATCTCATAACGATCTCAATGTCTTAGATCGTTCTCATCTATTTTCTGAACTTGTCCAAGGGCGAGCCCCTCCCGCCAATTACTCTATTAATGTGCATACATATAATATGGGGTATTATCTTGCTGATGGTATATATCCTTCATTGGCGACATTAGTTCAAACAATTTTTTCTCCACAAGGAGCCAAGAAACAACATTTTGCTATGATGCAGGAGTCGACGAGAAAAGATGTGGAGCGGGCATTTGGGGTTCTACAATCTCGATTTGCAATTGTACGTGGAGCAACACGGTTTTGGGATCCCGAAACACTTGGGGATATCATGAAGACATGTATTATTTTGCATAATATGATTGTTGAAGATGAGCGAGATAACTCTGACGATTTTGAATATGAAACATCACCACATGACACGTCAATTGAAGTTTCCCGAGAGTTTAACAATGACTTTGAGTCCTTCATTGCTCGTCATGCAAGAATTAGAGATAAAAATGCTTATCATGCCCTCCGGAATGACTTAATTGAGCATCTATGGCAACATCATGGAGAGATGTGACTTTTAGCATGGAGATAAAATGTCGTAGCCGGGTATTGTTAATTCAGAGTTCCTTGAATAAAATATTTTGATATTGTATTTCTGATATTTTATGTCTTCTGTATGATTTTATTTCTCTTTAATCAATCATTATGGATGGGCCAAATAGTATGTTGATAAACCCAACATCATCTAGGCATGAACTGGGTTAATCAATATGTTTATTAAAACTAAAATCATGCATAACCTGTGCAACTATCTGTCTTTGAAGATCTTCATAGTAGGACTTCTGCATAGGAGTTAAATTGGACATGTCCATTGACATGATTTTGTTATCCTCATTTCTCTGTTCTCTTTCATTCAGCATTGCTAACATTTGTAGTTGAGCCTCTCTATTCTTAGCCTTCCTCTCACGATCTATAGCCTTTTACTCATCTCGTTCAAATAGATCGGGAAGACATACTAGCCAACATTTCAAAAATTTTAGTTTGGTTGGCTGCTATATCATCAAACCTAGCATCATGAGCCACCTTCTTCCTTTGTGATTCTTTCATAGCCTTTCTACCACTTGGTCGTTTCAGTCTCTCTTTTGATGGTTCTATTTCTATATCGGAGTCAACAGATGCTGGAGTAGTAGGATTTGAAAGTGATGATGTATGGACTGTAGGTTTCTTGAATTGTGTTCTAAGTTCATCCCACTTGCAACTATGCCGCAATATTTCCCAACAAGAATCGAATGTGAAGTGCTTTTTTTGAAAAACATGGTACATGCGTTTAGCCTCATTAATTTGGAAATAAAAATAATAAATATCAAATTCTTAAATGATAAATTATAATTAATTGTTGGTATACAAACACTTACCTTGTCTGCTTCCCCTACCCCACTTTGTTGCCTCATTTGTACTTGTTCTAGAAAACCAGAAAACTTATTAACTGCCTTTTGAATCAAAGACCAACGGTGACACAAAGAAATGTTGGTTCTATTTGGTTGAACATTTGGTTGGGAATAGAAATACGCATGAACACGATTCCAGAATGCTGTCTTGTTTTGGGTATTTCCTATAATTGGATCTTGGGAAACGGCCAACCAAGCTCGACACACTGCTTCATCTTCCAATATATTAAATGCTTTACCACGAGCATGACCATTTTGTGAAACAATTTCTATTCCATGAAATTCCTCTAAACTTGGAGAATTCTCGAATATTTCATGATCATCCATTATTCCTGAATTTTGAAGAAAAAAAGAATAAAAACAAGGATATAGGAAATTATAAAAATCAATAGCACATGCAAAGTACAAAAATCAAGAGCACATGCAAAGCACAAAATCAAGAGCACATGCAAAGCACAAAATTTCTTGCGATAAATATGACATAATTGTTCAAAGATTCATCCAAAAAATCAAAGTGGAGAAGCAATATCCATTATTCATAACCATAATCATGGTAGTTCTAAAAAAAAAGTAAAATTAGTATAACTTCACAAAAAACCAATGAACATTAAACCATAACTTGAAACCAAACCTAAAAGAAATACCAGTGATTGATTAAATACCAATCACGAGAAAGCTTTGAAATGACCGACAATTGATTAAATACCAGTGATTAAAAAGTTATTAAATATCAGTGATTGAATATCAGTGATTACTACAAGTCACCTGCGGATTAAATACTGAATACCAGTGATTAAATACTATTGTAGCAATAACTTACCAACAGTTTTTCTGTCTTCAAAGGACCGACGATTGATTCGGTTGCCGTCGGCGATTGAAAAAGCTTTGAAGAGAGGCTGGGAGAGGTATTCTGCAATATTAATTCTTTTAGGTTTGGTTTGGATAGGGTAAAAAGTTACCGTTGAAAATTTGGTATAGGATTTGGGTCTCCCTCAATTTGGGTCTAGAAAAAGTTTTTTTTTAATTTGATATAAGTTTGGGTCCAAGGTTGGAGTAGCTTTTTAGGCCATTTAGACTCAAATTTAAAATTGAGTCTAAATTTGAGTCATGGTTGGAGATGCTCTAAGAGATGATATATATTTGAGTTTTAACTTTTTATTCCCATTAGAATTGTGTACGATTTCCTTGTTTGAAAGAAAAGAAAAATCCTGTTCAAAAAGAAAGGGAAGAAAAATATAAATGCTACTTAACCCATATAGAACTCAAAAATTATAATTTAAATATATATTATCTCTTAGATGATGAGTTCTACTGAAAAAATTAATGAGACGCACTCATCAAAGAGATGATATACATTTGAGTTTGAACGGGTCAATAAATTTTGATCATTATTTGACAATTAGATTTGGACACGTGGCAAGTTGCACGTACTGAAAAGTGTTATTTAGAATGACTCTACTACGACCGAGCAGATAGCTAGGTTATCCCGGCCGAGCTAAAATTGGTCCGACCTAGTAGAGGATAAACCTTGACCGAGCAGATAGCTAGGCTATCCCGACCGAGCTAAAATTGGTCTGACCTAGTAGAGGATAAAATTCGACCGAACAGACAGCTAGGTTGTCCCGGCCGAGCAGAGGATGAGATACGATCAAGCTGTTTAAAATAGTAACGTGCTGCTAAAAAAATGCCTACAATTCAGGCCTTCTGGTTAAACGAATGGGCATGATCATAGGCTCAGTAGAAAGAATTGCGAGAGAGATCTTAGCAACTTCCTAAACAGAATCACCTGATTAGGGGAAGGTGTACCACCTTGAATCAAAAATCATGGAAACCCTAACTAAAAAAGACTCTATAAAAGGCATAAGGAGTCAAGGTAAAAGGTACGCTGAACTCTCCTTGTCTTCTTGCAATTGTCTCAGTTCCATTACTGACTTAAGCATCGGAGTGCCTTCGATCGAAGCACTTCGATCTTGGACAGTTTGTTCGTTTTGTAGGAAGCAAAGACTGAAAGATCAAGTTCAGAGCTCACTCTTATCAGAAACGTTCATTCTTTATTCTTGTAGGAGGTATCCTCAATTTTTACCCCTTACATTTTGGCGCCGTCTGTGGGAAACGATGATCAAGTTTCCTTGAATTACAAAAACATGAGTACTTCAGCGATCTTATTTTGATATTGTAACGGGCATTTGTTGATGGGTCAGTAAGTGCAACAATAAAGTGAACAAGAATAGCGTACAGAGCTATTTATGTGAACAACACAAAGTTTTGATCATTTTGTGTGAGTATGAATAAAAAAAAAAGCAATTCGTCCCCAGCAATAGTGTGCCACCATGCACGGTGGTTGTTGGCCTAATAAAATAGGCTCGTGGAGCAAGGAGTAATATTAGTCATACACCTCAATTGAAGAGGAAACCACAGACCCTTTATTTGGGTCCCATGCGTTCAACACCAAGTGATGAGAAATTCGACCATAGAGGTCAACGAGCGAGAATTGAACGATATATGAAAGTGCACCACTCAATTCGCGGTAGGCAAGACCTACATGGATAGAGATAAACTCTCTAAGAATTCAACTGCACGTGATCTCATTGGCATATTCTCACACATTTTTTCTCATCTGGAGGAATCATCAATCAGGTTACTTCGTTCCTTCTTTTAAATAATTTTTGTTACTTATTATATATTGGGTTAACGTTCTTAGAGTAGCGTACGCTGGATATGGACTTAAAGAAGGGTGATTCCTAACAATGATTATCCATCTTGGAATTTTATCAATCAAGAAAAACATGGTTGTATAACTTATCACTATGCACCCAATCGGTCTGACCATTATTTAGTTAATCTATTATGTTTCTGTTTGGTATGTGGACCCATGGGAAAAAATTGACTAATTATCTCTCGAATTAAAAAAAAAATGTTAACACATATTATACTCACATAGAGATCATAGAGAAGCCATCGGTGTCCGACTCTATAATGTCGATTTCTTTGAATATGATATTACACCTTCAGGGTGACATTGAATACAAGCATAGAATTGTTTAGTCATAAGTGATTCTACTAGAGACATGTTGAAAATAGTGGGACCAGCCACAACCTAGGTCTGTTATTAAAGTGCCCTTATGCCCATTAGTAGCGGCCATTTAATCATAAGACATATTGCCTTATCTCCCATATCTTGTTGGGTTAATTGTTTGATCATCTTTGAACTTTATGAAACAAAGTAGAATTATTTCATACGCTGTAGAGCGAATACAAAGAATTATTACAAAGATACTCACATTAACCTTCCCATACATGTCACCACCAGTTTTATATTAGATGAAACATGAAACAATAGCAATGGGGCAATGGGGCACTGGACCAGTGAATTAAAAGAAATGAAACAAATCATGTGTTATTATTGTAACTTTATGGTTGGTCAGGAATTATGTTCTCTGCCATATACTTAAGGGTTTGTATTACTGAGTTTATGTAGATAGATCATAGAAGTCCATAGTTTCTTCACTCTCTTGGCATACACTTGTTTATGACATTTTATTGTGAAAGGAAAAACTATTTATATTGACTCGGGTTCAATATCAAAGAAAATAAGCTATTTCTACGATGCTTGATATTTCTATGCAAATTCAATTATCAAGATGATTGGAAACTATTCAAGGGTCAATTGCTTGATGTTCGACTTGAAAAGACAACAAATATGAATTAAATGATATGTATTCGAGACAAATTAGAGTGTACCACTCAATTTCAAATAGGAAGGACCTACACGAGTAGAGATTAAGCCTTTAAGAAAATTAGCAAGGTCCAAGAATTTAGCTACACATTATCTCAATGGTAGCTGTCACCAACTTTTTCTAGAAAGCTTGTGATGATCTTCGTATACTAATACAAAAGTATCTGTCTTGGGCGTAGTGTGCCACTATGGTCGGTGAATATTGGAGTGAGATCCAGCCTCATCAGGTGGATTGTCGTTCACACTAGTACAAATCTTTGGAGATCACTTCTTGTGTGATCATTCGGCATTTTTGAATAAATTATCTCATGGATCCAAAAGCCCCAAAGTTTTTCCTTAGGCCACCGTGACTGCTGCAACATAAAGAATGCTTAGAAAGCATTGGTTTGGTCAATCCATGTGCCTCCTCAAGGCAAATCCTATGTAGACCACCTTGTGAAACATGCCTTACACTAGAAGGATGTATTTATGACAAATTACATCTGATTATTATGTAAGATCTGAATAGAGAGAGATACCCAAGATATCTAGTTTAAGAAGTCAATGATTGAAAAATATTTTAGCTTAAAGGGGCTAAAATACGGAGTAAGAGGAATCAAAGTGTACCACTTGATTCCTAATGAGCAGCACCTACACGTATGAAGATTGACTCACTATAAACACCTGCGAAAACCAAGAATTTAGATATGACATGCATCATGGAAGCCTAAGGAGCAAGGTCATTTACCTCGTTGAATAACTATTCCAGAGAAAAATATATTATTTACTACTACGAATTGCTATTCATGGACGAATGTTTAGCATACAAGAGGTCTTCTTCATCCATGCCTCACGTGAGTAAAATGTCTTGATGGATATGGTGCTCGCATGTTATTCAATATACTTTGAGATGGAAGCAAGAAAGAGATAGGTATTAATTATCTAGGCCCACTAGACTTGCACCTTGGACAAATATTCATGCTCAGTAGGATGGCAAATTCAACATTCTAGAAGTAATTTGATATTTTTATGAGGACTTGACCCCCAATACATGTTTGCAAAGCCCCACCATACAAGCACAAGAACGACTCAGCTACAAGTTATGCTCACGATTCCTTCAGTCATACATGATGATACCTTGTAGTTTCTTATGGGACAATATCTGCCCAAACAAAAAAGACCGAGTTCAAGAATCAAAACCACATCAAGAAATGGAGAGGCTGACCACCCAAAAAAATCAGAGGACTCACCAACCCGAGTAGAAGTTAATATGGACGCTTG
This sequence comes from Ilex aquifolium, assembly GCA_951799425.1. Lineage (NCBI taxonomy): Eukaryota > Viridiplantae > Streptophyta > Magnoliopsida > Aquifoliales > Aquifoliaceae > Ilex > Ilex aquifolium. The sequence continues at coordinate 33,871,272 of OX637395.1, read as the reverse complement.
TGCTAAGGAAAAGCCATGGAGATCATTTCTCGGAAGATCAAGTTTTCAATGACACCGTGGGCAAAGAATTTTGTCGAGCTTTCACCAATAAGTGGTCGGCCTAACGCATAGGTGGTCGGTCTATCGCAGGGGATCACAAGGAAAAGAGCCCACCACTAGAGTTTGCTCTCTTTGCAAGAGAATTATTCAGGCATGTCGTCGAACGTCAGTAATGCATCAATTGTACTCTATAGTTGAGATCATTTAAAAAAAAATGATCACCATTACTAGAAAATTTTGGAGAACAGGCTTGTTGATCGAGAAAGTAGTAAAAGCGTGGGCACTCTTTAAGGAGTGATTGAATCTCACCCGGATCGAAGATCGGCATGTAATTGACATTTTGATATAATGTCAATGGTGAAAATATCTGAGAGTAATCACGCCTTCACAAATCTTGCCTACTCATTCGAGAGGGACTATCAATCACTTTAGTGATCAACTAGTTCCAGATTTTCATGGAGGTCGGCAACATTGCAGAGGCTTGTTGACATCACTCAAGGATTTCAAAAAAAGGTAAGAAGCATTTGAGGCAGGGATCAATTCCACTCGCTCTATTGTTGCAGCAATAACATTCACGCCAACAAACGTCTATTTCTACAAAGCGTAAAGCGCAGAACATCCAGTGGAGTTCCTCCCTTTTATTAGGGTAAAATGGGTGGTCGTGAGTGACCTTCAATTCTCAGAAAAGAAGTGGTCGATATTTTCTAGCAAAAAGCTCACAACGCTTCGGCGCTCTCCTATATATTCTATGAAGAGCACTGATATCAACCAAAGTTATTGAGTTTTAGCATGACAAATTAAGACGAATGTGTGATTCATTCGAGCTTGCCTCCTCAACTACAAAAGGGAGAGGACCTGATATAGAGCAAAATAAAGCAGTGCAAAGTGGAACACCATCAACAACCTGACAAAGAATAATGTCACCATATCATCAAGAATGCCCCCTAGCTGTTGAAAGCTTGCTCTTAGTCTACAACTTGACCACTATAAGGTTGCAAGGCTACATGCACACGATAAAGGGTTGAGTATGGACCAAGTGAAACAGAACTTCACAAATTATTCCTGCTCTTACCAAAGTTCTTGCCATGTGGTGGAATACTATATATAGAGCACATGTAGATCCAAAATGAGCCTTGGGAGGCAGCTTGAAAATTCCTTGACGAAAGGAAAAGATCCAAAATAGTAACAAAATCCATAGTACTTCATCAACACGAATCACAGCTAGGCATTGAAAAGTCAGAGACTGCATGTGTCTACGCAATATATTAAGCCAAGGTCGAGGAAGGTGTGGGACGTACCGAGCGCACCTTCCCTCAAGTCAATACGTTAATTGATAGAAACTACAAGCCGAAATAAGAATCGATGTCCTTTTATAAATGATATGCCTAAGCTCTTGAGCTGAGATTATTGATGCTATATCACTTCAAGGGAGTGCCTCCCATATACATACATGATTGAGTTTTTGAGTTGCGCCTTCAGCGGAGTACCTCCCGCAAGTGAAAAAGATTGGACTTCAGAGCTAATCTTTTTGTAGAGTACCTACCACAAGAAAGATGCCTAACAGCGGAGTACCTCCCGCAAATGAATAAGATTGAGTTTCAGAGCTAATTTTTTTGTGGAGTACCTACCACAGGAAAGATGTCTAATGGGGAGTACCACCCGCGTGTAAATAAGATTGAGCCATAAAACTAATTTTTGTGGAGTACCTGCCACATCAAAGACCCGAGAAGGCTCGGGCATAGGCCAACCTACTGCTAAGGTAGGGAGGAAAAAATCCTGACAGAGGCAGGGACCTAGCTCAGGTGCAGCCATCCGATCAAACTTAGGCCCATGACTAGGCACGACGGTGTAAGCCAAATGGGTAAAGTTTGAAGACCGATTAGATCGGCGGATCGGTGCAAGGGTCACAATAAGTGACCAATAATTGATGCTTGAACCCTTCAACGAGGCAGGTCCTCTTGGCTAGGGGAAGGGGGCACAAAAAATGCATTTTTATGAGGAGCAATACAAGGCAATTAATGAAAGAAAGGATAGCAAACAGAGAATATCTCCCAGTGTGTCACATGAAAAATATTCTCTGGGGGCAAATGAACGGGTCGATAAATTTTGATCATTATTTGACAATTAGATTTGGACACGTGGCAAGTTGCACGTACTGAAAAATGTTATTTAGAATGACTCTACTACGACTGAGCAGATAGCTAGGCTATCCCGACCGAGCTAAAATTGGTCCGACCTAGTAGAGGATAAACCTCGACCGAGCAGATAGCTAGACTATCCCGGCCGAGCTAAAATTGGTCCGACCTAGTAGAGGATAAAACTCGACCGAACAGACTTCTAGGTTGTCCCGGCCGAGCAGAGGATGAGATACGACCGAGCTGTTTAAAATAGTAACGTGGTGCTAAAAAGATGCCTACAATTCAGGCATTTTGGTTAAACGAATGGGCATGATCATAGGCTTAGTAAAAGGAATTGCGGGAGAGGTCTTAGCAACTTCCTAAACAGAATCACTTGATTAGGGGAAGGTGTACCACCTTGAATAAAAAATCATGGCTAACTAAAAAAGACTCTATAAAAGGCATAAGGAGTCAAGGTGAAAGGTACGCTGAACTCTCCTTGTCTTCTTGCAATTGTCTCAGTTCCATTACTGACTTAAGCATCGAAGTGCCTTCGATCGAAGCACTTCGATCTTGGGCAGTTTGTTCGTTTTGTAGGAAGCAAAAACTGGGAGATCAAGTTCAGAGCTCACTCTTATCAGAAACGTTCATTCTTTATTCTTGTATGAGGTATCCTCAATTTTTACCCCTTACAGAGTTATAATATTTTGAATTTTCATTTGGGTTGTGTATCATTATTCATGAGAAAAATAAGTAGTCTTTTTTTTTTTGAGTAATGATTGCTTAACTTGTATCCCAAATTTTTTTTACTACAGGGTGTCTACACTTGTGTCGACTATTCTTTCAAGTTCAACAACTAATCACTGCGGCTTGAGTTGGGCATGTCCCTAAAGGAACAATGGTGGTTAACCCTTGGTGGAAAGAAATTGAACCTAATACCTCTGAGTTATCAAAAGTCAGACTCAACCACTAGACTACCTTTAAAAGGTTGAGTTGTTACCTTCACACATTTAACATTTTTATAAAAAAAAACTGATTTATTGAGCAATGTTGTGTTTACCAAATTATTTACCAAAATTTATATCCCAAATTAGTGTGGGAGATTGGATCAGTGGGATCCACTAACTTCACCAAATATTCAATGCATAGAATTTTGGCACATCATTTAAGATACAAGATTTAACAAACAAATTTGAGCAGTATAGTTTTATTCTTTATTGAGGCCCATAGTGTGGTGGTTATGAAGGTGTCAACTCATTTAGAATGAATTTTTTGAAATACAAGTTTAGCAATATAATATTACTCTTTTTTTTTTTGTAAAAAATTAGTAAAGTCAAAATTAAAATAAAGGAAAAGAAGTTTTGAGTGTGAGTGAGTAAAAAAGTTGGCAGTTGACCTAATAGCCAGCGTTTTCGCATGTGTATATAAAGGTTTGTCTGCTATTTACAGTTCCTGATTTTTTACACATTTGCTTGAAGTTTCTCCAAGTGATTTATGTCTGTATAAGAATAGACTTCATTATCATTTTGTTTTTGTATTGGTGTTTTAAGACAATATTTGAATTTGTGTTAGGTTGTTCATATCAATTTTTAGTTAATCATGTCACTAATTTGGCTAGTTATTATCGCATTGTATTTAAGTTGACCAACATTACTCATGAACCAATAACCCTAAATCAACATTCCTTTCTCCCTTAACTAAACCAACCGCCCATGTACACTCAATTGAATACTAGCAAGATCAAGTAAAAATCCTTTTTAACTTGACAAATAATTTTTAGAATACATGACAATAATTAAACAATTACGTCATTCTGAAATCTGATTATTTATGCTTAATATTAATTGTTCGTTTATTATTGATGTTAATAAGTCGTGTTATTTTCAAGTTCATGTCAAGATTTAGCTAACTATTATCCACTAATTTCATTTTGGGATCACGTTGTGTCAACGTGTCATGTCAAAAATTGACATCTTTACACACACATAAACAAGTTCCATCATGACGAGTTGGACAAAGTATTGTTCGGGTTCGATTCATTTATGAAACAAATTTAAAATTGGGATCATGCTTGATTTATTTTCTAAATAAACAAACTTGAACAAGTTTTTTCATATTAGAGTGTCAAACTCAAAACCAATTGACAATGAGTGAAATAACCTTAAGTATACTACCTTGAGTTATCCTAATAATTTGACGTGGTATATAAGCTCTCTTCACTTTTGCAACTTTACAAAACAAAGAATGAAATTGATATGAGACTAACCCAAGTAATACTCAGTAGCTTCATTGGGTGCATGAATCTGCAGTTTCTCATCAATCATGTGTTTTATTCCTTATAATCGGAAGGGATAGTTTTCAATGGGATCTTTATCATCATATGAAAATGTTCAAGGTTGTACCAGAATTGTTGATTAGGGCTTCATTTTCTACCTTACAACAACTGTTGGAGACCATACAGAACCTAAGCAGAGTTGAAAAACACCGATGACAGCCACAAGCCAATAGTTTGCAGAGCCAACATGACATATGTGAAAGCCACTCAAACTTTCACCCCCCCCCCCCCCCCTCCCCCCCTGAATTTAGACGATTACTTACGAACCTATGATGGCATAGATATGAGCCCCCACCCTAGTCTGAGAGGTTGACATAGAACTTTTACTCAAACCCAGCCGGTTTGAGTAACTTATACCCAAAATTGGGTGACTTTGAAAATAATTTCCAAACTCAATTGGTTTTGAAAAGGTCAGTCCAACTAACGTCTGTAAATGAAAAACGTTAGTCTTAACACGAGTTTAATCACAGTTTATCAATGTAAAACATTAGTTGCACCAACGTCTTTATAAAAACGTTATTTTTACTAACATTTTTTTACGTTTAATTAAATCCCAGCCTACCCTTTTCTACTTTCAAAGCCATTCAATTTTTAGAATGAGTTTTCAAAATCGACTGAGTTTGGGTAAAAGCTCAGTTGACATATCTTCATCAATGCGGATTGATGGGAAGGATATAGATTCCTAGCATCATGCCATGACAATCTAGTTAGATCTCCTCCTCTTCTTTATTGTACAACAATTGGATTTCACACTGCTTCACCAGAAAATACTCCGCCATAACCACTGAAATCCAAACACCACCCTCCCCCCACGGAACACTCACAGAATGCCGGGCTTTCCTCTCAACGAGGGCTGCCTGCCGCTCTAATTCACCTCCCTGGGGGGTATGGGGGGAATCTTCAGAATTTGTAGCAAGACCATGTTCGCTAGTTGTCTAGATTAGCGTTCACATGTTCTAATATAGACTTGGGGCCCCCAAGTCTATATTAGTGCTCGCATATTCAGTGAGTTGTTTCCGGGATGGTAATAAATAACCCTCCCCCCACAGAACACTCACAGAATGCCGGGCTTTCCTCTCAACGAGGGGGAGGACACCACTCAGCACCTAAGGTGGGGTTCAATGCCTAACAAAAACGGCCAAAAGAAAAAAAGGGCAAAAAAGAGATGTATGGCTGAGGGAGGGAGAGAAAGAACGCATGCATGGAGATTCTGTCTGTGGGAGGTTCGAGAATCTATGAAAGGACATCTAAGGCTAAGGAAGAATTCAAGTAAGTCCATTACTGAGAGAAGTGGTGATCTCGTCTCACCATGAAACTAATTTTCAAACTTCACAAGTCTTAACCATAGTATATATTCATTTTATTCAACCACACCATAGAATGTTGGGCAATAAGTACGTCCAATTCAAACTCTTGGTTCTCTTAGGCACCGTTTGATAATTATTTTCAAAAGTTTTTATTTTTTTGCTTTGTTTAGGAAAAAAATAAAAAGTAGTGTTTGTTTTTGCACCAAAAAAAGACCTTTAAAAAAAAGTAAAATAAAAATATAATATTTTTTTCTAAAAGCAAAAAAAATTGCTTTTTAGAAGCAAATAACATATTTTACACAAAAAAAATATAAAGACACACTAATACACCAAAAAATACACACACACATTAATACACCAAAAAATATACATAGTCACACTAATACACACACATTAATAAACTATAAACAAAAATAAAATCACATATATACCAAAACACTCGCACACGAGGATTCCACATGAGAGAGGGGCAAAATATAAATAGAAACTTTTTGAATTTCAAGTATTAGAAATGTATGGAGATTCAAAACAAATTATTAAATGAAACGCAAAATGGATACTGATAGTGATGGGATTTTGGGTATGGCTCGCCATAATTGAGAGCCCAATAGGTCCAAGAGGTTTCCACTCGCATAGCAACCCAAAAAGTTCACCCCCAGCCTGTCCACGCCAAGAATGGAACAGACCGAGCCCAAAGGATGAGGCCCAACAGTACCTGAAAGCTTAAAGTCCAGTCCAACCCTAATCCAACTCAGCTAAAAGTCAGCTCAGGATAAAGGAGCTCGTCCCAATGTCTATCCTGAAGCACTCCCATCGTACCACGTGTCCTGAGGGCAAAGGGAGAGAGACCACTTCTGACATCCATAACGAACACGCACTCTCTGCCACAGAGAATATTGGTGCGCGTAATTGCTCAAAGACTGTGGGTGCAGTGGCATCAAGTGACAGAGGTCGCTACAGAACAAAAGTAGAAGAGCCCACGAAATCAACAAAAATGAAGAATGAGCCACAGGAAACCCTAGAAGAATTATTTGTATAAATAGAACACTATTATACTACAGTAGAGATGACCATCGTCTTCCTCACTGCTCATTCAAATTATCTGTATTGTTAGGCTTGTATTCTCTAAGCATTCCTTGTAAAGGCACTAACCTAAAAGAACTACTATAATAACCCCTTTCAAGCAATATACTCCCCCAAAGAGCAGGAGACTCTCTTACAGTGGATGTTGCCTTGGTTTTTCAACTAAGGTGAACCACTTACATCGCGTTCTAGTTTTCCTCTCACTGCTTTACCCATTTCTAGTCCTTATATTTGCTCTGCATCCTCTCTGGCCTAACTGGCCACGGTTCTGGACTTGGGCTAATATTTCCGAGCACCATCAGATACCATTCAACCCTAAAAAATGTATAAACAAAATGGTACAAAATAATTTTTATTTTGCATAATTTAACTCAGTTATACTAAAGTGGGACGCAACATTCTTTTAATTCTAAAAACCATGTATACGTAATTAATTCTACATTAAATTTCTCATCAGTCATTTTATTATGAAATTTAGTTGAGATTACCTTTCATCTTGTTCAGGAACTGATCCATGAATGGAATAGCAAAAAAATGGTTTCGGATTGTGACATGTTACCATTTGCATCTAATTGTGTGAGTCAATTACATGTCACTAAATTACCCAAAAAGGGTGATGGTCAGCTATATAATTATTTCTAGACAAAAGGGACAATGTATTAAATTTAACTATTGTCTATCGATAAATATATGATCAAAATATTTTATATATGTTTGTACTCAATTACAAGAACATTTATTTTACTGAGTTAGAGGGGCAGTGGACCACTATTTGTTAAAAAATCTATCCATTAAATAATTTTTAAAAAAGTAAGGGGGGGAATGTATCATTTTCTAAGTGTAATAACCTTTTAGTATAGGCACACGTGTAGTTATTAAAAAGTGAAAGGGGCTAGTGCCCCCCTAAACACATGGAGCTTCGCTCCTGTGCAGACACAAACTAATGCACTAAAAAATACATACACACTATATTATACCAAAGAACATACAATAATACATCAAAATACGCACTAGCACACTAGTGTGTATTTTGGTTAAAAAACTCCTTGGTAAAAAGCACATTAAAATTCCTTATATTATTATTTTTTTTTTGACAAAAACTAAAAACAAAAACAAAAAAATTAAAAACAAAACAGTTACCAACCGTAACCTTAGTGTCGATTGTAATTCAATGCTGTTTCAGCACAATTAGGCGCTGCTAAAAAGGCAGGCCTTTCCATTGCAAAGGACCAGAAGGCTGCAGTCTTTTATCACTTGAGCTGTTATTGCTGAAAATATCACCTCTCTTCTGTAATGCACTGGAACTTCTAAGAGTCAATAATAATATCCGTAATACACAAGGATCTTGCTAATGCGGGTAAAGGATAAGATGTACACAATCTTATCATGTATGCAGAAAGATTGTTTGCGCGTGTAATTGTCTGTATCCCCAAAAAAAAAAGCATAGCACAATGCAGTATCCGACCAACAATTGTTATGTATGCAAGTCATTTGCGTATTGAATAGTGACATCCTGGTTATTTGAAATGCAAGGGACGTCCAACCAAGGGACTTGACTGCGTCACCGGAGGAAAATTTTTGTTATCGTACCTCCAAATTTTATTATTTTAATGGACATTTTTACAATAAAAAAATTTATCATTTTTGTGGATTTTTTTATTACTGTTGTAGTAACTATTTTTACAACTTTTTTTCAGTTCAAAAAAAATTATCACTTTTGGGGGTAATTTACCACATTTGTGAGTATTTTTACCGTTGTTGTGGATGTTTTTCCTATTGTTGTGATAACTATTCTTACCACCTTTTTTGGTATTACAACAATAATAAAAATATCCATAAATGTGATAAAAATCAATACCGTACCGAAATTTTATTTTTTGGTACTAGAGACAAGTTCCCAACTAAGTAACCTGTCAAATTTACCGACTAAATTCAGTACCCAATATATTCTTGAGGAAATTGGGTGTTGGCTGCTGGATCCTCTTCTATGGCTCCTCTTCTATGGCTTCCTTAGGTAAACAAAGAAAAGGTTGAAAATTTCTGGGTCACACAGAGTCACAGACTCACAGAGGCAGAGTGACCATATTTCATTCATTGTTATACATTTGTGCAACTTTACAATACACAGAATGTATAGTGTTTACTTGTGCAACTTTACAATACAAAGAATGGGCTTGACAACAACTGGTCTAAGAGGATCGAGATCCTCTCCATTATCTGTTTTTATACAATTTTACTCAATAATAGATCACTCACCATGTATTCACGTGGAGTCCATTATTTATATGTGGGTCCCTCGTCCATTTACGGCTAATAATCTAACAATGAGTGAAATCGAGGAAAAGTGTAATAGAGAATATCTAGATCCAATCTAAGGAATCTTCTGAAGCTTCATTGGATGCATGAACCAAGGGTCGCTTAAAAACACTGCTAAACGCTTGTCCCGTTATTTCATTTTCTTCATTGGCAATCTTTGGAGACCATACAGAATCTAAGCGGGGTCTAGAAACACCGATCACAGGCCAACAATTTGCAGAACCCATAAAACAGATGTCAAAACCACTCAAAGTTCTACCACCCCTTAAATTTTTACGATGACTTATGAACCTGTGATGGCACAGAAGATGCGCCCCTACCCTGTTCTGAGGCTTTGACATACCTTCATCAATGCTGTTTTGATGGGAAGGGTAGTTTCCCAGAATTTTGCCTTGACAATCTGACTGAAGCTCCTGCTCTTCTTTCTCGTACACCAGTTGGATTCCACATTGCTTCACCCAAAAACCGCTTGCCATAACCACTGAAACTGAAACTTCATCACCACCTTGAAACTGATTTCCACACTTCATATGGCTTAACCATAGCATATGTTCATCCACTCCAGGGATGCCATAGAATGTTGGGCAGTAGGTCCATTTCAGACCCTGGGTTTTGTTAGTGATATGGACAAAGTGTACATCACCAAACCCATGACGATAGAAAGCGCTTATCTCATACATAATGCATATATTCAGGCCTCGGATCTTGTGACTAAGATGTTGAGGTACGTCAAAAGAAATTGAAGACTTCACACTTTTATAGCTGAACCACTCTGGAACCATGCTTCCAGGAAGAAAGATACTGAATACACCACATTCATACAACCCCTATGCCATTGCAATCATGAATTTGTCAAATATTTAATGATACACACACAAACATATATATATATATATATATATATATATATAGAGAGAGAGAGAGAGAGAGAGAGAGAGAGAGAGAGAGAGAGAGTACCTGAAGAGGAATCTTCCTCTCCGTGTATGTCATATTACTGGCCAATTTGACAGCAATGCTTCTGGTGGAATCCAAATTGAGCAAGCCCACGTCATTAATCATTTCATTGTCAACATCTTTTATGGGTTCTAACTTGAATAAACCTTTGACCTCAACTAGTTTCTCACAGCCAAAAATCTCCAGGTGCAGTGATTGTAACAGATTCGGAAGATTTTCTATTCTTTCCAGAGAAGTACAGTCTTTTGCAAGCAAATCCTTTAAGCTTATAGGGAGCTGGGGAAGTGATTGCAGATTTGTGCAACAGTCCAACTGCAAAGACTGGAGCATAGTAAGACCTTTGATGCTCTCTGGTAGGCCACTAATAGGATTTCCACTTAGATTTAAGTCTTGCAATGAGAACAGAACACTAAGATCACCGGGAATAGCATCATTTGATAGGTTGCAGTTTGCAAGGCTTAAGCTTACAAGCGTGCTAGGCAAAGAAACCAACGCAAAATCAATGCGAGTTTTTCTAAGTGATGTCAGATTCCAGTAGAGGTTATCCGACGAAGCACCCTCTCTATCATTAGAGAACACTTGATTTATAGCTGTTCCATCTGCATGAAACACTGTCAAGGATTCCATTTTCGCCAACTCTGGCAATTCCTCAAGTTTTGAGCAACCAGAGAGTACAAGTTTTTTAAGAGATTTGAGCATATTCATTTCTCTTGGTAGCTTCCTAAGATTCTTGCAGCCTTTTAGATTCAAGAAAACAAGTCTCTTTAGGTGTCCAATGGATTCATGAACTTCAATCAAACTTATGCAATCTTTAAGCATCATTATCTCAAGATTAGGGAGTCCAGAGAAGTCGGGTGTTTTTGTGAGCAAATGGGAATGACTGAGATCAAGGATTTTCAAAGACTTGAGCAGCTGCAGTAAAAATTGAAAAGATAAAGTGTTTTAGTTCCTAGAAATCTAAAAATAATAATTAAAAATGTTAGCATCGTACTCTTGTTCCTTTCCAAATTTGTTCCAAGCTGCTATTGCGCATGTCAAGAGCAACTAGCTTCTCCAGATGAAAATTGCTTGGTATGGTTTTTGAGGGGAAACCATGCCAAGACAACGATCTTAATGCGTTTGGAAGTTTTTCATATCCTCCAATGAGTTGTACATAATTGAGCTGGAGTAATCTTAGTTTATGCATCCTTTCGAAAGCATCAGTATTCAGGTGTAGCTCATTTGAAACAGCATCATATCTTGAAAAGGCAGCTCTTATGGAGTTCCAAGAGTTCCAAAGAGAGCGTCTGATTGATGTCTTGTGATGCGAAGAAGTTACATCTGTGTCAAGAAATTGTTCAGTGTTGTGATGGTCTGCATTATGCACACCAGAGATTGCATCAGCAAGCTTATCACCATGCAACTCATGCAAGTCTAGGATTAGGCCTTCAACTGTTTCGGTTCCCTGATAACAAAAAAAATCAGATAGGTAAAGAAAGCATGCCTGCAAAAACACACCAATATACAAGGGACATATGATTCTTACAGCTACTTCTCTTAATACATCAAACGAATCCTTATGACACCATAGTCGACTGCGCTTTCCAGGCTCCTTAGGCGATTCTTGCCGAATGATTTCCCTTCCCATGTCTCGAAGCAATTGATGCATCATCAGCTTGTTATCATTACTGATCGTTACAAGGCATCTACCAATAAGATTTTGGATTCCAATTGTTGTGTAAAAACCACATTCGTCCAAGATTTTCACTGTATCATCTCTGCCCTTCCCAATAAAGAAACATGCAATATCAAGGAATAGATTTTTATCATGATCATCTGACAGGGAGTCATAGCTTATTTTGAGTACTTTTTGGATTTGACTATCAGGAATTGCTTCCAATTTCTCTATAGCACTTTTCCATGTTTCTACACTTTTTCCGAACAGAGATGAACCCACAATTTGAAGAGCTAAAGGAAGGCCTCCACAATGGTGCAGGACTCGCTTCAAGAGCTCCTTGTATTCTTTTACAGGATGGCTTTGTCCAAACGCGTGCCAACTGAAAAGCTGAAGTGACTCATCACCATCCAATTTCTTAACCTCAAACATTTTACACCTGTTCGTAGACTTCAGTAGTTGCTCATGTCTAGTAGTTATGATAATCTTACTTCCACGACGAAACCATTGCCGCCATCCAAGTATATTGCGTATTTGATCCTCATGATCGACATCATCAAGAACAAGAAGGACTCTTTTACAGCATGTAGCTTCTTCAATTGTAAAAATTCCTTCATCAATGTTGTATATTTTTTCCTTTCTCCCTTTCAGAATATCTGAAATAAGTTGCTTTTGTAAACGAAGGAAACCATTGGGTTGTGCAGAAATTTCTCTAACATTGGCAAGAAAGCTTTTGGCTTCAAAGTTCTCAAAATTGAGGTTATAAACAGTTTTGGCTAGGGTTGTCTTCCCTATGCCACCGATTCCATATATCACGACTTTTCGTACATCACTTGACCCATCATATAGCCATGAATTAATTTCTCTTACATGTGATTCTAACCCTATTATGTAGGGAGCAACACTTAAGAGAGTCCGATTTAGTTTATTCCCAATCTCTTGAACAATTTGTTGGATGAATTTTGACTCATGCCTATGGAAAATAAAGCACAACAAGAATGTTTTGAGTTGTCATCAAACAACAAATAGAATGAACTAGAAAACATCGCACAAAAAATGTTCATGAATATAAACTTGAACGAATGATATATGTCAAATGGACATGAATCATTCACAAATGCCCAAGAAATGGGGATAAATGAAAAGAAAGAAACTACTTCTACCTAATTCAATAGGCCATATCATACCAAGCCAGCGGTTTATCATGTTTTACACTCCTAATGGCATCTGCACTCTGCAAAAATTCTTCACTTTGCATCTAGTCTACATATATTTATAGCCTGATCTATGTCTTGTAAGCAAAATTAAAATTCACGTTATGTAAAGTTCTCCAAACTCAAAAGTTCTCATTTTGTTCCCCAAATTGTAATTATTCATTTTTGCAACTAGCTGAGTTCTCTATTTAGGAAGAAAATTTATGTAGTTTCTACAATTACCAACTACAGACTGATTGGAGTTTAAATATTTCTAAAAATATGGGGGTGTGGTTGGATCCTGTGCTAAGTATGCAAGGGAAGGAAGGTCCCTTGCCATTGGGAAACATCTTAGCTTTGGTTTTGTTTTAGATTGAAGTAAACTGGCCTGTTGCGAATTCTTGAGCAGGTTAATCAGAGTATTGATGGATATTTTTCCACAGCTATGGGTATTTGCTAGGAATTAAAGATTTATCAGCCATCGAAATGATTAATTTTAAATCAAGGAGTATCAAAGAATGAATTCAATTGTAAGTCAAGCAAATGTAATTGTAGTTGTTGAACTGAGAAAAGATAAGAAGATTTTCAAATTGATCATCTAGCTAGAAAGTTACCCATCAGCTTGATTTTGTAAGACCATCCCTGCCAAGTCTGCAGCTTCTCTGAGTGCTGCCTTCCACCCTTCCACCTTGTCCGTCCATTCCTTTTCCCCTTTGGTGTTTTCCTCCTTAAATCGCTCTTCATGTGAAGCAAACGCTTCTGCGAAGCTATCTGCTTGCTTCCTGACTCGGGAAGGAAAAACATCATAGAAAATTGGCAGAACCACAACATGTGGAAAATTCCTCTTGTGTTCGAGGATCTGCACAAGTTCATCAAGGCACCATCTTGAAGAGGCATAGCCTTTCGAGAAGACAATTATCGAGATCTTCGACTGTTGAAGTGCCTTTTGCAATTCTGACTCAATATTATGTCCTCTCTCGATTTCATCGTCATCTCTGAATGTATGAAATCCTGCTTGCAACAAAGCTGTGTAAAGGTGGTCGGTAAAGGTCTTGCGGGTGTCTTCGCCTCTAAAACTCAAGAACACATGATAAGTACACCGAGAAGTAGAGGACAAGGCTTCTTGGGCTCTTGCAGCATCCATTGAGAACAGCAATGGGAGATGAATGAGTGAGGAACTATGCAGTCTGACAAGGCACCGGATTCATATCAAAAGAGTGGCATAATAATAGTCAACGCCTTCGAATATACGAATATAAATTCAGCAAGGATAATATTTCCGTAGGTGGCTTCATGGTTAGTCAATGATGCGGAAACCAAATCACATGCAGCCATCAAAGTGGACCAAGCAAAGCATTCTTCCAATTGAGTACAGAAGAAAGTTATATATGTGGGACAATGTACATATAATATATGCATTCACACACAAACTATGTGTGTTCCCACCTTGTCTCTAGCTGGAACTTCCTTTTGTTATGATAATTACAATTGAAAACATTTCTCATAAGTGGGAAAACAATGGATTCTCTATCAATGTTCCTATAGCTGGCAAAAACCAGTTCAAAGAAGAGTGACTTTACCCCCAAACAGGCCTTAATGTCCATAGTCCCTTATAGAAGCTTACTATTCACTTCCCAACATACTTGACACTTTCCAAAATGTATCCCAAAATATTTGACATTTGATTGCTATATGGTGTTATAGGGTGAATCTCACATAGGCAGGTAAAACAATGGCAGCTCAGTGCACGACTCTCACACCACTGCAGGTAATTAGATGTATGTAAGATTATTCCACAAGTGGATGCGAATTCCATTTTTTCTAGTCTCTATTGTTTGAAAATAATCCTATAACCTGTGATTTTGGATCAATTTGAACAATTAACATCTTTATCGAGTCTACAAAAACAATCTTTTATCTCGCCTCTATCTCACACTTTCCTCGTTGTTTTTTCTTTTTTCTTCTTGTTCCACCACCAACACTAACCATCGCAGAACCACCACCACCCATCGCAGAACCACCACTGCCCCCGCACGGCCAAAATGTCTTCCCCAGCTCAAACACCACAACCCACTGCCCAAACACAATGGCCAAACTCAATAAAAGTTCAACACAAAAATTCAACACAAAACCAACCAAATTTCATACAACTCAACACAAATTCATCCAAATATTACACCCAATTTCGTATAACTCAGCAAAAATTTCATACAAAACTTGAAAGCATTACCGTGCTCATTGTTTGTTTTGCTATCGTCGATTTTCGATTTGGTCTGATTCTTTATTCGGCAGCCGTTGACTTCGTTTTGTTCTGCGATAGTATACTTTGTGGGAGCTGAAATAATTTAATTAAGGAAAAATTTCAGTCACACCCTTCTAGTTTATCATATTTTTAAAGACACCCTTTCTAGTTTAAATTTAAACATCACTAACAACCAATGCTATTAAACAACCGTTTCTAAAAAAAAAAAATCATCTAAAATACCAAAATTGCTCATACATAAAACTCAAACAATCTTTCTATATAAAATTCCATTGAAATTCGAGCCGATTAAAATTTAATTTTTCACATATTAAAATTTGAACTGATTAAAATTCATTTTTCTAGATATTAAAATTTGAGTTAATTAAAATTCAATTCAAGCTGATTAAATTTTATTTTATTATATATTAAAATTTGAGCTGATTTTAACTCTGCCTGAATTGTTAACGTCGATTAAAATTCATTTCGAGTCGATTAAAATTTATATTTTTTATTTATTAAAATTCGTGCTAATTAAAATTCAATTTCAGTTGATTAAAATTTATTTTTTATGTACTAAAATTTGAGTAGATTAAAATTTATATTTTTTATGTATCAAAATTCTGGCTGATTAAAATTCAATGAAAATTGACTAAAATTTGATTCAAGCCGATTAAAAATGAATTTTAATCAGCTCAAATAGAATTTTAATCAGTTCAAATTTTAATAAATAAAAAAATATAATTTTTAATCAACTCAAATTTTAATACAGAAAAAAAAATTTTAATTAACTTAAATCGAATTGTAATCGATCCTAATTTTAATACGTATAATAATTTAGAAAATAAAGAGAGTCTCATTTAAGATAAATCTATCTAGTGGGGGTGTGGATACATATTTTTTCTAAAATATATCATAGGTAATTAACTACCAATGAACATTTAGTCAAATAATACTCCTTATTTTGTAAAGACTCTGTCTTCTTAAAGTCAAGGATTCAAGCTCTCTTCTCCCCTCCCAAAAAAAATTAAAAGAAAAATATTATGAAAAAAAAAATCTGATAGAAATATCGGTGAAGATTCATAAAAGAGGGAAGATGCATTTGAAGATATAATAAATTAAAAATGGAATGACTAAAATTTTCCTTTTAAGTTATTATATAAACAATTTCCCTTTTAGAGGTGAATTACAATTTGCAATAGATTTTTATTTAAGCCGAGCCAAATCTATAAAATATGAGTTAATACATTCAATGGAAGCATTTAAATCTATACCAAAAATATGCCACATATACATATTTTCATTTCTTTATCATTTTTTCAATCAATAATTGTGGGTTATCCAATTCAAAATCAATGATTAAAATTGATCGAGGTATAGTACTAAATTAATCTTATTCCATAAAATTATCTCTCACTTATTATTCTATTATAAATAAACACATTGATTAAAATATCATTTTCATCTTTTAACCTTATATCATGAAATGGTCCAAACCTATTTGGAGGTCCCATCATTGAAAATGGGTGATTAAAATGAAGAAATTGTGATATCATTCGGCTTCATTCATGAGTCCTTTCATTTAGTATAGGTGATTGATGTAAGAATAAAACTAAATTTTTAGAACTGATGGTTCAGCCCAGAATTCCAGGCCAGTTCAAAAACCCAGTTTAATATTGAAAACCATGTCTACTGCAAAATTAACGCTACCTCCACTGAATTACCTAACCTGTTACCAAAATATCGACTCAATCTGTTAAAAAACGCCTATAAATTATAAATTTCACCTACATAAAAAAACATAATCACTTACATTTGAACACTATATTCAAACTAAAACACTTGAATTACTGTAATCCTTCATAGTGAAATAGATCACCTTAACCAAACCATTTAATTTATATTTACTTGTATTGAATCTCTTTTTTAATTATTACATTAAATACCTAAAAAATAATATATAAAACACATTTTGTGTTTCATCGAAAATTTTTCATTGGATTTTAATTTTAATTATATTTAAATTTTGAATCTTTAAGTTACAAATTTTATTGTCCTAAAACATGTCAAAAGATTAAAATTTTTTATTCTATTAAAAAGAAGAAATTACACGAACATTACTACCAACTCAATACACCACATAGGATCATATAGTCATATCAACCATTACCTCACTTTATTTGTATCAGAGCTTAAACATTAACACAAACCCACATCACATTGCTATAATTTGCAGGATCAAAACACAAAGACACAAATCCACGTCACATTGCTATAATTTGCAGGATCAAAACACAAAGACACACTTTCTTCTACATCTCCGCCTTTGTAGCCTTGATATCCTCACCACCATTCCCTTCATCAGCAATGCTAATCACCTTAGTTGTCTTCTTCTTCTCCTCAGCTAACTTGGGCACAATAATCCTCAGCACACCATTCTCAAAATGAGCCTTGATGTTCTCCAAATCTGCATTCCTAGGCAACCTGAATTGCCTCCAAAACCTCCCGACAGTTCTCTCAACCCTGTGCCACTTCTCACCCTCACCCTCGACCTCCTCCTCCCCCTTTCTCTCTCCACTCACCCTCAACACCCTGTTCTCATCAACCTCGATCTTCAAATCTTCTTTCTTTATCCCCGGAACGTCCAGTGATATTATATGTGATGTTGGTGTTTCTTTCCAATCTGCTCGGGCGAGGGCTAGTGGTTCCATGTCTTTTGGGCTGGTTAATGGGTTTTGTTCGAGGATTTGAAATGGGTCATCGGGTGGAAGGATCATGTCCCAGAGGCTTCGCGTGTAAGGTGTCAGTGCAGTGGTTTGGAGGGGTATAAGAGCTGCAGCTATTGTTATTGCAAGGAAGAGCATGGTGAATCTTGCTTTACCCATTTTATGTGATGAACTTTATTTTTGGGTGAAGATGAATGAGAAGAAGGTTTAACCGAAATTGTTTGGAGAGGTGGTATAAAGAGATGATGTTGATGAATGGTTGTGTTTGTGTACAAAGGTTGTGAGGTTGTTTGTGTGCTGCTTTTCTCTGTTGAGCAATAGAGACGGGGTGGTGGGGGGTTATATAGGGGAGAGTGGAAAGAGAGATGGTGTTTTCTGGATGGTTCTGGTGTTGTAGCCTATAGGTGAAGGAGGAGAGAGAGAGGGAGATGATGCTTTCTGGATGGTTCTGGTGTTGTAGCCTATAGGAGGGAGAGAGAGAGAGAGAGAGAGAGAGAGAGAGGCAGCTGATAGATGTGGGGATTAAAGAACCCTGTAATTCTGGAATGTTCACGAAAAGAATGGTTTGAGACTCTTTTTCATTTTCATTTTCTTTTTGTGGAGAGTATTATTATTGAAACCTAAAAAAATTGATGAACAATGTTATTAGGACTTTGACCTAATTCACTATAGTAATTGGATTGATTATGAATTTGATCAAATATTAAAATTTGGTGTTAATTCAAAGTTATAATAAAGTCATATCATTAAGTCAACAAATTATGTCAAATTTTTAGGTCTAAATATCATACTCTTTGCTGACATAATGATGTATCAATTGTCAAGTGGTAGAGTTTCAATGAAAAAGTTCAAAAATAACGGTCATAAAAATACTATTGATTTATATCACTGTCATATTATTATGTCAAGAGATCATATCAATTTTTTAGATCTCAATATCATTCCTTTAGAGAAAATGTTATATAAATTGTATCGTGTCTTCAGGTACGAATTATCGCTAGTCTATATAATAAAACACATACCAACTTGAATTTTTATCCCTTACATATTTTCTTCCTAAAAATATCACATCATTCATTTTTATCACATGTTCAATCATTTAATATTTCCTTAATTTATAGTTTAACATTTCAAACATTATCCATATACGATAGTATACAAATGTTGAAAAGATTTAGGGAGAATTATATTCAGACCCCCTGATATTTGTCATTTAATCACTCAGACCCTCTGCCATTTGAAATATATAAACTTTAGGGGGTCTGAGTGTAATGCTCCCAAAGATTTAATCTAGTATAATCAATTTTTTGGACACTCGAATTTTATGTTTCATCGTGTCTTCAAGCACGAGTTATGACTAGTATATATATATATATATATATATATATATATATATATATATATATATATATATAGACACACACACACACACACATTGATAATATTACAAAGTCACACTATGAAGTCTAGTTTTTATTACTCATACACTGTTATGATATACTGTATTGATACACTTTAAATTTTTGTAATTCTTAAACTCTAATTTTTATTACTCGTACACTGTTTTGATACACTTAATTTCATAAACCCATTAAACTGCATCGATACAGTGTATCAAAACAGTGTACGAATAATAGAAACTAGGCTTCATAGTGTGACTTCGTAGTATTATATGTATTATATGTTTATATATGTGACAAAAATTCTTTAATTTTAGAACATTGTAAGATAAGATAATTAAAATTCCTTAATTTTAGTTGTCAAATTTCAAAAGTTTTCAAAAAAACATATCCCTAAAAAAATGGAAAGGATTTATTATGAGTTTTAATTTCCCTAAACTTTAGATTTTCTTATGTATTTTTTGACAATTAAGTCCAATTGCGTGTACTGGCTTCCAAAAGATCTTAAAAAAAAAGGCCTACTCTAGGGTGAATTTTTTGGGGCTCTCTAAAATTTGGGCTTAACCAAGTAGAGAGTCATGTTGGACCTAACAAAATTAAATATTGATTGAAACTTTTAAATTTCAGGGCCTAAAAATTTAGATTATATTTAAAATCCAAAAAAATTAAAAATTTAGATCTAATATACTAAATTTTTTTTGGGAGTCCTAAGCAAGTACCTTAGTTGCCGATGCCTAGGGTCGACACAAGGGTGTACTTGAATTCTATAATGGAAAAGAGAGGCAAGAATTTCGACCATAACTGAATTCCAGTAATTAAAGAAAATGAGGGAGAAGTAAATTAAAGAGAGATAGACGAAGAAGGGGAAGGTGAATGAGGACGCATGACTGTTTGTTATTGGCCAATTTATGAATACACAGGGAGGATAACAGCTGAAAAACAGGGAGAGAGATAGAGATAGAGTAAATGACTACGAGTAGGAAAGCAATTGGGTAGATGCGATGATTTAGATTTAGTCCTAGGCCGAATTATGAATAAACAGGAGAGAGAGACTTCTGAAAAATAGCGGCAGAGAGAAAGATAGTAACGACTGAGAATGGAAAGCAATTGAGTAGAGGTGATAATTTAAGTTTGGTGTGGCATTAATTGTGGAGGATAACCATGACATAATTTTAGTATTAGAGGATAAAAGTGAATTTTTTTTCTTCATGTATGCTGGTATTTTAAAATAGTATAGATTATAATTTACAATAAATTTCTATTTAAAACAAGTCAAATCTATAAAACATGAGTTACTACATCCAATTGAAGCATTTAAATCTATACCAAAAGAGTCGACACATTTAATTTTTACTAGGAATGTACTACGTGCGTTGTACGTGAATAATTTTCGTACAAAAAAATTAATAAAATGTATTAGGTATATATACATCTGAATTAAATATCATCTCAAATTTACAAATTTTAATTTTTTATTCCTCATATTCTATTATAAGATTATGAAAATTTTATATATTCCCAAAATTCTTTGTTCTAACTATAAAAAAATAAAAAAAATTAGTTAAAGTATTTTTAGAATTTTGTGATTAAGATTGATTTTTTTAGTGATGTTTGAGAAATTAAATTTCTTAAAATTCATTTGATTAGGATTTCAATTATAATTCATTGAATAAAATAAAAGTAATTATTAATATACTAATCACATTGGAACCTTACTGCAATTAAAAATAAGTTAGGTCAATTGGAATAAGATTTAATATATTACTCTATAATTTATATTATCAAATATCTTAAAATTCTAAAGAATTCAAGTTTTATTTAAAAATACACTACGATATTTATTTTTATAAAAAAAAAAAATCTTAGTACAACTTATAAAGTTTAGGGTAAATTACACTGACATCCCTGTAGATTGGTCTAATTACAGAGACATATATATATAAGATGATGAGTAATATTAGAAATATGGAGTTTTTGAAGTTTTTTCGAACAATTTATTGAAAATATAATGATGCATATTTTTTTAAGAGTAATATAGTTGATCAAAAAATAAATATTTATACATAGATAATAAATAATTAAAAGAGATGTTTTAGTTATTTTGGAGATTTAAATATATAAGGATATGATAGTAATTTAGATATTTAATTGTGAAAGGATAGAGTTGTCTTTACAATATTTTATAAGGGTAAAATAGAGATTCAAAAATTTTTCAAGTTAATGTACTTTTATTAATAGTATAGATACATGAACTCCAATTTTAGGGCACATTAAAATTAATGTTATAATTAAATTACATTATGCTCAAGTGACACTTTTCTTTTAGAATTATAGACGAGTTTGAAAAAGGGGACTTAATTGAAACAGAGCATGAAGTTTAAGGACTTGGTTATTGTAATTGATAGTTCAAGGGTCAAATATAAATGTGATGTAAAAATCTGATGTAAACTTGGAGGACGGAAAATATAATTTGCTGTTTCCAAAATTTTACAAATAACTAATGGTTAACATGCACCATATTGGAAAAATAGGTCCAATGCCATGATGAGACACCATGTAGAATTCTAATTTTATCCTCATCTTTTAATTATCAAATTTTTTTCATTATTTTGCATTCTTATGTTAATTCGGCGGTACACTCTTGGGTCATTTCAATTGTTATGTGACTTTGCATTTTTTTTGGTATGTCAACTTCAGCGGCATACCTTTAAGACTTTTTAATTGTTATGTGATGTGTTTTCTTTATCACAATATGCTAATTCTTTCTTCGATTAAGGTAATTTTATTTTATTACTGATTCTATTGATATATTGTCTGTGTGGTTTTAAATTATTCTACTAATTTATATTGAATTTAAAATGTTTAAGTTAAGAATTTATTTTAGTTGTTGTGTTTTGAATCAAAAACGTCATTAAAGTAGAATTAATCGGCAAATATTGTCTCGAATTTTAAGATTAGGTACCCCAATAAAATGAGAAAGTAAGAAAATGTGGGTTTTCTTTAGGTCCTACAATGAAGTTTATGTTAGTTGATTTTTTTTATGGATTTCGATGTTAATTTTGTAAGTGTTAGATATTGGTCGGGTCATGGACCTAAACCAGGGGCGCCCATGGTGGGTCGATCCAAATTAAAGAATGCCCAAATGGGCATGTCTTTTGGAGGTATCATTTACCACCCAAAATACATGTCTGTTAAATATTAAGAGACATGTCTCTATAAAATGTGTCTCTTAATTATACATATTGGTTGCCTATATAAACCCAAGTCAATCTAATAAATGAGAGATCTATGATAAATAATCAAACGTTAAAGTCTCATACTCTATTTCTCTCTCTCTCTCTCCCTATATAACGTTATAAGACTCTTAGAAACTCGGTGTTGATTTCTATTGTATAACAACACTATACTGCTAGAGAAATCGAAGAAAGACGATTTTCAGATTTTAAAGTACGTGAAACATTCTCAAACAGTTTTTAGGATTAAAGAGAATAAGGTATGTCTTTGATCATACGCTTCCGCAATATGTATACAATTTCCAACATTGGTATCAGAGCCATTTAGGGTGTTCTCGTACATTTGGAATCAATTATCAATTATTTTAAAAAAATATTGTTTTTACAAAAAGTTTCGAATGAGTTTTAATGGCATCTCGAACAAACGATATTCGAATGCCTTAAAATTTAAATATGTTGAAGTTCTTATATACATAAACGAATCTGAAAATTTTCACAACAAATGGTCTCACAGTTTGAAAGTTCCAATTATTCAAAAATTTTCGAACTTCAACCAAAAAAGTTGCATGCCTTGTTTACAATATCTAATCCTACTGTAACAATCAAAGGGGTAAAAAACAGGAATATTGTATAAACTGACCACTTCGAGGGGAGCCAACCTCCAAAACTCAAGAATTAAAATTTACTTCTCCGCTGATTTTTATTCACTGCTAACATTTTTTTATACAAGACTCTAGCAACTGACTCCTACAAAGACTCCAACATAGACTCAACAACTGAAGATACTGCTCCTATTATGACTCCTTAATCCCCAATGTTGTGCATTGAGGTTTGACCCAATCAGCTAGAATAACAAAATTCCGTAAATACCTCTAACAATTTCTCCACCTAATTACCGTAAAAATAAACAAACCTTAAAACAAAATTTGTGGACTAAACCACAACAAATTTATTGGGACACACATGACAATATCCCCTCCTTAAACAACCTTGTCCTCGAGGTTAGGGTATTTCTCCTTCAGCTTGTAATAGTTTTCCCACGTAGCATCCTCTTCGTCAGTTCATTGCCATTTGACTAAGACTTCAGTTACAACTCTGCTTCCTTTCTTGACCATTCACCTTTGAAGTATAGCTTCTGGTTCTGGTTGGATAATGCCTTTTTCATTCATAGGAGGTAGAGTGGGTTGCACAGGAACATTCTCACCCAACTTCTTCTTAAGCCATGAAACATGAAACACTAGATGTATGTGTGCTTTTGGGGGAAGATCAAGTTTGTAAGCAACAACTCCAACTCGTTGAATGACCTGATAAGGACCAAAATACCTAGGAGACAACTTGAGAACTTTTCTCATGGCCATAGAATGCTGCCTATATGGTTGTATACGCAGGTATACCCAATCACCAACATCAAATTCACATTCGGATCGCCGAAGATCAACATATTTTTTCATTCAAGCTTGAGCAACTTGGAGATTTTCCTTGAGAATTTTGGTAATTTGATCACGACTTTTAAGCTCATCCTCAACAACTTGAACTCAGGTAGTTCCACGCACATAGGATAAAATGCGAGGATGAGGAACTCCATAAATAGCTTCATAATGGGTTAATTTTGTTGACTCATGAGTATTGGTGTTGTACCCCCATTCTGCCAACGCAAGCCATTTTGACTATTCCCGAGGTTTGGATCCGATGAAGCACCTAAGATAATTTTCAAGGCATCGATTGATTATTTATGACTGCCCATCGGTTTGGGGATGGTACACCGAACTGAGATAGAGTTGTGTGCCCTGTAACTTGAAAAATTCTTGCCAAAATGCACTAATAAAAGTGGGGTCACGATCACTTACAATTGTTCTTGACATCCCATGCAATTTGAAGACATATTCAACAAACAACACAGCTATAGATTTCACATGATAAGGATGAGAGAGGGCAATATAGTGTGTATACTTGGATAGTCGATCCATAACTACCATAATGACATCCTTTTCGTGAGAACGAGGAAGCCCTTCAATGAAGTCCATGCTAATATCCATCCAAATTTGCCTTGGAATCGGTAAAGGTTGTAGAAGACCAGCTGGTGCGATATTTTCTAATTTGGTGTGTTGACACTGATCGCATTCACGAATAAATTCGCGATTATCACCTCTTATACCAGGCCAGTAAAAATCTGCCTTGATCCTCTTCAAAGTTTTATGAAATCCGAAATGGCCAGTAGTGGGACTATTGTGAAGATGTTGTAAGATTCGAAACTTGAGAGGAGTGTCAGAGCTGATATATATGCTGCCCTTGTAGAACAAGATTCCATCACAACACGAATATTTGATAGGATCCAAGGTACCATCAGAAAATTGCTTCAGCAACTGTTACAACCCTGAATTGCAAGCATACCTCGTCTTAACCTCATCAAAACAATTGGTGTATGGGCTAGATAAAGCGAACATGAAGCCTTTCTCTTCATCTTCCTTTCGGGAAAGAGCATCTGCTATTTTATTTTCTTTTCCAGATTTATACTCCACCACAAAGTTGTAACCCAATAATACACTGATCCATTTTTGTTGGACCAGAGTACCCACTCGTTGCTCAAGGAGAAATTTGAGACTTTGCTGATCAGTTTTAATTTTGAATGGCCAACCAACCAAATATGGCCTTCATTTGCAGACAGCGATCACCAGAACAAGTAATTCCTTCTCATAAGTGGAGAGGAAAATATTTTTTCCCTTAAGTGTGTGACTGAGGAAAGCCAAGGGTCGTCCTTCTTGCATTAAAACAACCCCTATGTCATTACCTGATGCATCGCATTCTATAATAAAATGCTTTGAGAAATCAGATAAAGCCAAAACAGGGGGTCGATTCATGGATTCTTTCAACTTTTCAAAAGATTCCTTAGCAGCTTCAGTCCACTGGAAAGACTCTTTCTTCAGCAAAACGGTCAATGGTGCAGCAATTTTCCCATAGTCACGAATGAACTTTCGACAATACCCTGTCAGACCCAAAAATCCCCTCAAGGACTTGAGATTTTTTGGGAAGTGGCCAGTTCAACCTCGCTTGTATTTTTTATGGATCTGCAGCCACTCCATCTCCAGAGATAATTCACCAAAATATTCAAATTCACGACACCCAAACCTGCACTTTGAAGCTTTTGCAAACAACTTGTGAACTCTTAAAATTTCAAGTGTCACCCTAAGTGTTCCAAATGATCCTTTAAATTCCTACTATATATAAGAATGTCATCGAAAAACACTAGAATGAACTTATGGAGGTATGGTCAAAATAGATCATTCATTAGCCCTTGAAAAGTTGATGGTGCATTAGTAAGGCCAAATGACATTACAAGGAATTCATAATGCCCATCATGCGTTCTGAAGGCAGTTTTGTGCACATCTGCTGGGTGAACTCGAATTTGGTGGTAGTCAGATCTAAGATCTAGCTTAGAAAAAATGACTGTGCCGAAGAATTCATCCAGTAGCTCATCTACTACCAGAATTGGGAATTTGTCTTTCACTGTTTCTGCGTTAAGAGCACAATAGTCAACACATAAATGCCAACTCCCATAAGATTTTCGTACTAGTAACAACGGAGAGGAGAATGGACTTTTACTTGGGCGAACTATTCCAGAATCTAGCATTTCCATCACAATGCGCTCAATTTCTCCCTTTTGATAATAAGTGTAACGATATGGCCTAACACTCACAGGTTTAGCCCTTCTTTCACGACAATTTTGTGGTCTTGATCACGTGGACATGGCAGACTCTTCGGCTCTTGGAAAATATCTTGGAACTGGTTGATCACTTCTTGAATACAGGGGAACACTGTTGTTGGTGTCAGAGCTCCTATTAGGTTAAAGACTTGCATGAACACACCTTTACTTTTGTCACCCATAACCTTTGTAACCTGTGATTCTTCAATAAAAACAAGCTCCGATGGTGATTGCCCTTTAAGTTGGATCTGTCGACCATCCATATTGAATTGCATCCACAAATTGGAGAAGTCCCACATTATAGGGCTAAGAGTTTGCAGCCAATACGCTCCTAGCACGACGTCACACCCACCCAGACTTAGCAGATGGTAGTCTGTTTGAATGTGGTGTCCCTGTAGAGACATGATGACCCCTTCACAACAACCTTGGCTAGCCAATTGTTCCCTGTTAGCCACCCTTACTTGTAATCGTCTACCATCCCTAACTGTCAAATTCATCTTCTTAGCAATAAAAAGGTCTAAAAAATTGTGAGTACTACTAGAGTCGATCAACACTACCACATTGTGCCCCTTCAAAATTCCTTGGACTCGCATAGTCTGTAGAGCTGGTGCTCTGACTATCGCATGCAGAGAAATTTATGTGGTCTCAGTTGTTAGGAATTCAAGTACAGCTTCCTCTTTTTCTGCTTCTTCTTCACCTGCTTCACTTGTATCCCCAGCTTGATCAACTCCATCAAGCAGGTATAGTTTCTGCACCTTGCACTTGTGGCTCGGTGACCATTTTTCATCATAATTGTAACACAACCCTCGATCACGATGTGCCTTCATTTCTACTGGAGTGAGTTTTTGAATAGGTGGAGATTTTTTCCTTGTGACCTCATGAGCAGCAATAGCACGACCCCTTTCGGCCCGAATGGGCTTTGGACAGTGATACACCTTTTCTTCTTGTATTCGCGCCAATCCAAAGGCAGCTAATAAAGAAGTGGACTTGAACATCTTGACAGTGAGCCTTATGTCATCCTTGAGTCCACCCAAGAAACAACTGATCATGAAAGATTCAGTCAATCCTTCTGTGCGATTGGCAAGGATCTCAAATTGACTTTGATACTCTTCCACCGTAGTACATTGGCAGAATTTAGTAAGAGTTTCAACAGGGTCATCATACTCGGTTGGACCAAACCGAGTTTCCAATGTCTTGTTGAATACATTCCAGCTGGATAATGCTCCTGATTTTTCCATCCATTGATACCAAGAAAGTGCCTTCCCTTCCATATGGTGTAGCGGAGAGACGAAACCACATCTTGCTTGATATGGTTAGGTCTATGATGGCACAGGCTCATCAGCCTTATGTCATATTAGGGAGATGCTTTATTGACTGCTGCTTATATCCTTAACCGAGTACCTTCTAAATTAGTTCCTTCTACCCCATATGAGTTATGGACAGACACAAAACTTGATTTAAATAATTTATGGTCATGGGGTTCAACTGCTTATGTACACAATACTTCTCATAAATATGAGAAGCTAGGTCCTAGAGGGAAAAAATGTATCTTCATTCGCTATTCTGAGCACTCTAAGAGCTATGTGTTTATAGGTGAACAACTTAATGAAAGAGTAACTTAAATTGAGTCACGAGATGCAATTTTCCCTGAAGATGATTTCCCTAGCAAAAGATATGTGTCTAAAGGAATAGAACTCTATGAATAGATGATCCCCAAAGAGATATACCCACTAACCAAGTAAAGATCGAGAAAATAGTTTCGTCACCTCCTAGGGATAGTGGGAGCGATATACTCAATGGTGGATCAGTTCTAATGGACGTAGATCCATACAACACAGAGTTGCGTAGAAGTAAGTGTGGAACCATCCCTCGACGTCGTTTTGAGATTGAAGGAGAAGCTTTCATGGTTACTCCACATAATGATGCCGAACCTAAAAATATTAAAGAGGCTCTATCATCACTTGCTAGTAATGAGTGGATAGTTGTAATGAATGACGAGATGGAGTCAATGAAAGCTAATAAAGTCTGAAACTTGGTTGACCTTCCGCCTGGGCACAAGGCCATTGGGAACAAATGGGTTCTCAAAATTAAACGCAAAGCAGATGGATCCATAGAAAGGTATAAGGCTCGCCTAGTGGCAAAAAGTTACACTTAGAGAGAGGGTGTGGACTACGAGGAAAATTTTTCTCTAGTTGTAAGGTTTGCCTCGATTCACATGATTCTAGCTATTGTCGCACGTTTAAATTTAGAACTATATCGAATGGACGTTAAAACTGCATTTCTTAATGAAAAACTGGATGAGGAGATCTACAGGGATCAACCTGCGAGCTTCGTGGTGGTGGTTCAGGAGAATAAAATTTGTAAACTCCAACGATCCATTTATGGCCTGAAGTAATCATCTAGACAGTGGTATCTAAGGTTTCATCAAGCTATCACTTCTAATGAGTTTACGATGATTGATGAAGACCATTGTGTGTATGTTAAACGGTCTAAAGATAGCTTATTGATTCTATCTTTGTATGTTGACGATATTTTATTGGTTGGAAATAATAAAGAGATGATTATCACCACCCAAAAGTGGTTGTCCTCAACATTTGAGATGAAGGACTTGGGCAAAACAAGTTATGTGCTCGGAATTAAGATCCTAAGGAATCGTTCTAAGAAACTTCTTGGTTTGTCTCAAGAGACTTATATTAAGAAGGTTTTATAACGATTCCATATGCAAAATTGCAAACTCATAGACACTCCTGTAGCGAAAGACAAGAGCCTAAGCCTAAAGATGTGTCCTAAGACTCCTGAGGAAAAGGAAAGGATGACTCGTGTTCCCTATGCCAGTGCTGTAGGTAGCTTAATGTACGCTATGATGTGTACTCGTCCCGATATTTGCTATGCGGTAGGCCTAATTAGTCGTTTTCAGTCAAATCCTAGAATAGCTCATTGGAAGGCAGTCAAGAGGATACTACGATATCTTATATGTTATGCTACCAGTCTTTAGATTTACAGATGGTTGGTTATAGTGATGCTGATTGGGGTGGTGATATAGATTAATGCAAGTCCACATTAGGATATACTTTCTTACTTAATGGTGGGGCCATTACATGGAGTAGCAAAAAATAATCATCAATATCCTTATCCACTATGGAAGCAAAATACGTGACTTGTTCTGCTGCTGTACAATAAGTTGTTTGTTTAAGAAGGTTCTTTCAACATCTAGGAGTTGTCACACATACCTTGGGCCCAGTGATGATTCATTGTAATAGCATGACTGCATTAGAACTCTAGGACTTTGTAGGTACTGATTATGTGCTAGAGATTGTATGGATCACACAGTCATTTGTATTGAAATTTTTTGGGATATTAATACATGGTTTTAATTGCAATTAAATTTTATATTGCTTGATTACCATGATATTTGAGAAAGCACACACATTAAGTATGTTAGCGGCATGATTGGCTCACTCACACAAACCATCGCCTTTGGCACTTAAGGTGGCGAGCAAAGATGAGATACTCTAGCATATAGTATCACTTTGTTTTGTACACAGAATGATATCTGACATTTGATGATCGATAATGGACACAACTTCATGTCCATTATGCCTGTGTTTGTTGATTAGCCAAATGCGAGATCTTAATTTGGCACCTTTGGAGGATGAGCAAATAGAGAACTCGAGTTAGACGCTTGTAGATCGACTAGACTAAGATCTGTACGGTGTCTGAGTATGACATACGCTCTCATTAGGATCGAGACATTTCACCGTAACATGTATTTCATAGTACATGTGCTTGGCGACAATTAAGGAGGTGAAAGAATGGATCCCTGCTTCCTTACTGTGTGAGCCCTCCGAGTCATTTTTACATGACCAGATTATTTTGTTTAACTAAACATTCTATGTACTCTATGACTTTTGACTATATCATAAAGTGAAAGAATTAATGCTTAGCTACTTTGACATGTTACTTACGACCATAAGTGGTTAGGCCTTCCAGGACATTGCTAGAAAAAAACGGTTAATTTTGAACTAAGTGACATGAGGACGAAAGGAAGGTCATTTGGAACATCCCGCGATATATTCACCGTCGACAACTTTGGGCGCTAGTTTAGATAGTGACAAAATGTGAATGTATAGGCGAAAGTTTTGAGAGATTATACATGTTCTTATATTGTGAGAGATTAGAGATGCTTGAACTGGTGTATCTGAATGGGTCTAGAGTACTTGAGACACCATTTTTTTTTTTTTAGGGTTGATGTCTCTATGTTGACTCTATAGAGTTTCTAGTGTGTAGAGCTACCAAATTGCAGGTGTGCTTAGCAGTCGCACGACCCATTAGCCTGTATGAATTGATGTTGATGTATATAATGAATTGAGAGAGATAACACTGTCGTGCCCATCACGTGCGAGTGAGAGATGTTAGATATTGGTTGGGTCATGGACCTAAACCAGGACGCCCATAGTGGGTCGATCCACATTAAAGAATGCCTAAAGGGACATGCCTTTTGCAGGTATCATTTACCACCCAAAATACATGTCTGTTAAATATTAATAGACATGTCTTTATAAGATGTGTCTCTTAATGACACTTATTGGTTGTCTATATAAACCCAAGACAATCCAATAGATGAGAGATCTCTGATAAATAATCAAACGTTAAAGTCTTCTACTCTATTTCTCTCTCTCTCTACATAACGTTGTGAGGCTCTTATGCTGTGGAAACTCGGTGTTGATTTCTATTGTGTAACAACACCATACTGCTCCAAAAATTGAAGAAAAGACGATTTTCAAATTTTAAAGTACGTGAAACATCCTTAAACGATTTTTAGGATTAAAGCGAACAAAGTATGTCTTTGATCCTATACTTCCGCAATATGTATACGATTCCAAATAGTAAGTAATGAATTTTTGTTTTCTTAATTGATTCTAAGAATGCAACATAATAAAAAGGTTTTAGTAACTAAAGGGTAAGAATAAAATTGAAATATAATAGAATTTAAGACTTAATTGAAATAAAATATCAACAATAGGATTTCATTGATATAAAATAAAAATGATAGGACTTAATGGATGTTTATGGAATAATCCTTATTGGTAATTTTCCAATTAAGAAAAAAATAATTGACACCAAACAGAATCTTTATTTTTATTGTGATGCAAAAAAAGAAAAGTAAATCGTGGGATTACCCTTTTCAGTGCCTAATCTAAACCATTAGAAATTTGCATTTAAATTTGATGATACCAATAAATTGGCTAAGGTTGAGCTCAGGTCACCAACCTCAGGTCATTCAGTTCAGACCACGCGGCTCATGATAAGCAGCAAGGAATGCGCTGGTCGGAGATCTCCAACAACAAGACCCTCATGAGAGCAATGACAGCCACATCAGGCACTTCCCAAAAAGAGGCGCGTGACTCACAACGGCCCAATATTCTGGCGAAAGATGCACGTAACTCGCAACGGACTAATATTTTGGCGAAAGATGCACGTAACTCGCAACGGCCTAATATTTTGGCGAAAGAATCACAAATGCCTTAACACTATCCACGCCGATTACCCAAAAAAGAGCGTCGATTACAAGAAAGTGGCGAGGATCACGCAAGGTAATCATGTAAGACATTTGAAGGCTATAAATAAGGGGCAAATCCTTCACAATAAAACTCAAGCAATTATCTGTGGAAATACCCTGTGTAATATTCTCTTTTGATTAATTGAAACCTTCTATAGGAACAAAAGATTCCATTAGAGTGAACTAGTCGAACTTTTGAGCTGGTGAACCACTCTAAATCTTTTATCTATTGTTCGGACTTGATTTTTCAGTAATCCCCAAACCTCTATATAGCACGCCTCCTTCTCAATTGTGCAGCACACGTATACCATCAAAATCATTTAACAAATTAAAATCGAATGGAATCATTATTTTTTTGTGGGAGTCAAATATATTACCAAAAAGCAACCAAACACGATATAAGATGAATAAGACACTAAATTATGCCTACCAAACCTATGGAATTGGAATGATTTGGGTCGGATACTCCCATCATACTAAATCCTTGAAACAAACACGCTTTCAAGTGCTGCAGTGACATTTCTCCTCCTCGTAATTATGGATTGAAATTTACAAATGTTTTAAAATAGTTTTGAGTGTTACAGAAGACTGATCACTAAGTATTTATGCTGACAATAAAAATGCATCACGTGTACAATTTCATTGATTTTCATTACTTTATTATTTTTTTAATTAATGGTTGTGAGTTATCTAATTCAAAATTAATTACAAATATTAATCGAGATATAATACTAAAATAATTTTACCTCATAATTTTCGATCATTCATCTAGGTAAATGTCACGCATGTCAATTAAAAAAAAGACTATCTATTACTTATTATTCTATTATAAATAAACACATTGGTTAAAATATCATTTTCTTCTTTTACCCTTACATCATCAAATGGTCCAAACCTACTTGGAGGTTCCATCATATTATTTCTTTTCGAACAAGAGGTTCCATCACTGAAAATGGAGAAATTTTGATATCATTCGATTTTATTTCTCATATTAAACCCTTGATAGCCGAGGGATTGCCAAAACCAAAGTTGAAAATCCATCTTAGAGTACAATATAAGTTGTCCTCTAAGATTTCTTCAACGAATATTTAACTCATTTACAATCATATGTAATTACATTTGTATTATATATATATGAACATATCATATGTAACTAAAATTTTATGCTGTCTATCAAATTCATATCAATCCAAATCTAACAAGTTTACTCCTTGTATCATTGAAACCTGCAATGACCAATCCTGAACTTAAATGTCAAAAAATTTAATTTTTTTTTATTTTCTTAAAGAAAAGAAATTACAAATAACTCAACTACTAACTCGATACACCACATAGTAATATACTCACTAACACAAACCCACATCACATTGCTATAATTTGCAGCATCAAAACACAGACACATGTTTCTTTTACAGCTCAGCCTTTGTAGCCTTGATATCCTCACCACCATTCCCTTCATCAGCAATGCTAATCACCTTAGTCGTCTTCTTCTTCTCCTCAGCTAACTTGGGCACAGTAATCCTCAGCACACCATTCTCAAAATGAGCCTTAATATTCTCCAACTCTACATTCCTAGGCAACCTGAATTGCCTCCAAAACCTCCCGACAGTTCTCTCAACCCTGTGCCACTTCTCACCCTCGACCTCCTCCTCCCCCTTTCTCTCTCCACTCACCCTCAACACCCTGTTCTCATCA
Source organism: Ilex aquifolium (assembly GCA_951799425.1). Classification (NCBI taxonomy): domain Eukaryota; kingdom Viridiplantae; phylum Streptophyta; class Magnoliopsida; order Aquifoliales; family Aquifoliaceae; genus Ilex; species Ilex aquifolium. Next base: position 33,837,718 of record OX637395.1, on the reverse strand, counting down.
ACCTCGATCTTCAAATCTTCTTTCTTCATCCCCGGAACGTCCAGTGATATTATATGTGATGTTGGTGATTCTTTCCAATCTGCTCGGGCGAGGGCCAGTGGTTCCATATCTTTTGGGCTGGTTAATGGGTTTTGTTCGAGAATTCGAAATGGGTCATCGGGTGGAAGGATCATGTCCCAGAGGCTTCGCGTGTATGGTGTCAGTGCAGTGGTTTGGAGGGGTAGAAGAGTTGCAGCTATTGCCATTGCAAGGAAGAGCATGATGAATCTTGCTTTACCCATTTTATGTGATGAACTTTATTTTTCGGTGAAGATGAATGAGAAGAAGGTTTAATGGAAATTGTTGGGAGAGGTGCTATAAAGAGATGATGTTGATGAATGGTTGTATTTGTGTACAAAGGTTGTTTGTGTGCTGCTTTTCTATGTTGAGCAGTGGAGGGGCGTGGTGGGGATTATATAGGGGAGAGTGGAAAGAGAGATGGTGTTTTCTGGATGGTTCTGGTGTTGTAGCCTATAGGTAATTTCTGGATGGTTCAGGTGTTGTAGCCTATAGGTGGGGGAGAGGGAGAGGGAGAGGGAGAGAGAGAGAGGGGTCTACGAGTTTCTAGACAGGTAGCTGATAGGGATTAAAGAACCCTGTAATTCTGGAATGTTCACGAAAAGAATGGTTTGAGACTCTTTTTCATTTTTTTTTTCTTTCTTTGTAGAGTATTACTATTGGAGCAATGTGATATGGATTTTAAAAAAAGACTTAAAAATTAGACTTGATAATTATAATTATTGATTTTATTGTGGGTTCCATCATTTATTGTGGATGAAAAATTAATTATTTGTGTTAAAATATATCTTATTTGTCTATATATCTTTTGATATATACATATATTATGTATACATTAATTTATATTAAAATACAATGATAAAATATATATATATATATATAATTTTAAATTAAAAAAATATTTTTTTCATCTTAACTAAGAGTGAAAATTTTCGACTCAACACGATGACACGACACGAATTTTATGACACAAACTTGATTATAACTCGCCACGAATTTGAAAATGACCTGACACGCGAACAAGAAATATAAAAGGCTTATATTCAGTTCAACACGTCAAACTCAAAATTGACACTATCAACCCGTTTATTTAAAAATAAACACTTTCTCTATTTTCTCGTTTGTATGATAACACGAAATTAACACAAAACTAACATGTTTAACTAGTATTATAGACATAAAATGTTAATTATTTGTAACTATTTATTAAGTATTCACATAACTATTATATATAAAAAATATTTTTACATATTATTATTATATTTATTTAAGTTAATTTTTAGTTTGTAGAAAAAATATTAACATGGATTCAATTAAGTGAAAATATAATATTAGCGTTAAATTTTTTATTCAAAGTTTATGTAGGTCAACATGAATACGAACATGAACACGACACGAAAATAAACAGGTCAACTCGCAACTCGACACGACACAATTAGTTAAATGAGTTGAGTTAGGTTTGACTAATGTTCAATACCAACCCGTAATGACTCAACACGAATCTGACACAAAACGACTCGATTGTCACCCCTAATCTTAGCCAGCACAAAAAAAAAAAAAATTTAGTCATTTTTATTTTCCATTCATCTTACAAAACACCAAGGAATGAAAGTGTATCATTCCTACTTTTCTTCCCTGAAGGATAGAAAATATATTCCTCTTACTTTCCATCCTTCTTACTTTTCATCTTTCCTACCAAACAGAACATTAGAGAAAATGTTATATGAATTGCATCGTGTCATCAGACACGGGTTATCGCTAGTCTATATAATAAAACACATAGCAATTTGAATTTTTATCTCTTACATATTTTCTCTCTAAAAAAATGGAGAGGATTTATTATGAGTTTTAATTTTCTTAAACTTTAGATTTTTTTTTATTAGAACTCCTCTCTCTCTCTCTCTCTCTCTCTCTCTATATATATATATATATATATATATATATATATATATATAGATGAAGAGACGTGAGAGACAAACACACCGGATAATGTGAAGATAATTAAATGTGGGGTTAGTTTCAAAATCGTTTTTAGGAAACTTATTTATAATAAAAGGGTATTTTAGTCTTTCTATGTCTTAAGTGGATTTTTGTATATAAAAAAATTTCTATGTACTTTTTGACAATTAAATCTAATTTCGTGTACAAACTTCCAAAAGATCCAAAAAATAAAAAATAAAAAAATAGGCCTACTCTAGGGTGAATTTTTGGGGGCTCTCTAAAATTTGGGTTTAACCATGTAGAAAGTCATGTTGGACCTAACAAAATTAAATATTGATTGAAACTCTTAAATTTCAGGCCCTAAAAATTTAGATTATATTTAAAATCCAAAAAAATTAAAAATTTAGATCTAATATACTAAAATTTTTTTGGGGGCCCAAAGCAAGTAACTAAGCCTAGGGTCAACACAAGGGTGTAACTGTATCGAAGGCCCCCGTTCCTGTTACACATGGAGGCATTTATGGTGACCAGTGAAGATGAAACGATTAAAGAAGAGGAAAGTCTAGAGGAAGTAAATTGAATTCTATAATGGAAAAGAGAGTCAAGAATTTTAATCATAACTAAATTCCAGTAATTAAAGAAAATGAGGGAGAAGTAAATTAAAGAGAGATAGACGAAGATGAGGAAGGTGAACAGAGGGAGCATGACTGTTTGTTCTTGGCCAATTTGTGAATACACAGGGAGGAGAGATAGAGACAAAGAGTAACAGCTGAAAAACAGGGAGAAAGATAGAGATAGAGTAAATGACTGCAAGTAGGAAAGCAATTGGGTAGAGGTGATGGTTTAGATTTAGTCCTTGGCCGAATTATGAATAAACAGGAGAGAGAGACATCTGAAAAATAGCGGGAGAGAGAAAGGCAGTAACGACTGAGAATGGAAAGCAATTGAGCAGAGGTAATAATTTAGGTTTGGTGTGGCATTAATTGTGGAGGATAAACATGACATAATTGTAGTATTAGAGGAAAAAAATGAATTTTTTTTTTCATGTATGCTGGTATTTTAAAATAGTATAAATTATAATTTACAATACATTTCTATTTAAAACAAGTCAACTGTATAAAATATGAGTTACAACATCCAATTGAAGCATTTAAATCTATACCAAAAGAGTCGACACATTTAATTTTTATACATGAACTCCAATTTTAGAGCACATTAAAGTTAATGTTTTAATTATATTACATTATGCTCATGAGACACTTTTATTTTAGAATTATAGACGAGTTTGAACAAGGGGATTTAATTAAAACAGAGCATGAAGTTTAAGGACTTGGTTATTGTAATTGATAGTTCAAGGGTCAAATATAAATGTGATGTAAACTGAGGACTAAAAATATATTTTGCTATTTCCAAAATTTTACAAATAACTAATGGTTAACATGCACTATATTGGAAAAGTAGGTCCAATACTATGATGAGACACCATGTATAATTTTAATTTTATCCTTATCTTTTAATTATCAAATTTTTTTCATTATTTTGCATTCTTATGTCAACTTGGCGGTACACTCTTGGGTCATTTCAATTGTTATGTGACTTTGCATTCTTTCTGGTATGTCAACTTCGGCGGCATACCCTTAAGACTATTTAATTGTTATGTGATGTGTTTTCTTCATCACAATATGCTAATTCTTACTTTGATTAAGGTAATGTTATTTTATTACAGATTCTATTGATATATTGTCTGTGTGGTTTTAAATTATTCTACTAATTTATATTGAATTTAAAATGTTTAAGTTAAGAATTTATTTTAGTTGTTGTGTTTTGAATAAAAAACGTCATTAAAGTGGTATTAATCGACAAATAATATCAATGCAATTTTTTTAACCTTTTCTTATTTTATTAAATAATCAACAAATATTGTCTCGAATATTAAGATTAGGTACCCCAATAAAATGAGAAAGTAAGAAAATGTGGGTTTTCTTTAGGTCCTGCAATGAAGTTTATGTTAGTTGTTTTTTTTATTTTTTTATGGGTTTCGATGTTAATTTTGTAAGTGTTAGATATTGATTGGGTCATGGAGCTAAACCGGGGTGCTCATGGTGGGTCGATCCAAATTAAAGAATGCTCAAAAGGGCATGTCTTTTATAGGTATCATTTACTACCCAAAATACATGTCTGTTAAATATTAACAGACATGTCTCTATAAGATGTGTCTCTTAATGACACCTATTTGTTGCCTATATAAAACCAAGACAATCCAATAAATGAGAGATTTCTGATAAATAATCAAATGTTAAAGTTTCCTACTCTATTTATCTCTCTCCCTACATAACATTGTAAGGATCTTGTGCTGTGAAAACTCGGTGATGATTCCTATTGTGTAACAACACTATACTGCTAGAGAAATCGAAGAAAAGATGATTTTCAGATTCTAAAGTACGTGGAACATCCTCAAACGATTTTTAGGATTAAAGGGAATAAGGTATGTCTTTGATCCTACGCTTCCGCAATATGTATATGATTCCCAACATTGGTATTAGAGCCATTTAGGGTGTTCTCATACCTTTGGAATCAATTATCAATTGTTTAAAAAAACAAATATTGTTTTTACAAAAAGTTTCGAACGAGTTTTAATGGCATCTCCAACAAACGACATTTGAATGCCTTAAAATTTAAATATGTTGAAGTTCTTATATACATAAACGAATCTAAAAATTTTCACAACAAACGGTCTCACATTTTGAAAGTTCCAATTATTCAAAAAATTTCGAACTTCGGCCAAAAAGTTGCATGCCTTGTTTATGATATCTGATCCCACTGTAATAATCAAAGTGAAAAAAAAGCAGGAATATTGTATAAACTGACCACTTCGAGGGGAGCCAACCTCCAAAACTCAAGAATTGAAATTTACTGCTCCGCTGATTTTTATTCACTGCTAACATCTTTTTATACAAGACTCTAGCAACTGACTCCTACAAAGACTCCAACAACGAGTCAATAGCTGAAAATATTGCTTCTACTATGACTTCTTAATCCCCAATGTTGTGCACTTAGGTTTGACCCAATCAGCTAAAATAACAAAATTCCGTAAATACCTCTAACAGCTTCTCCACCTAATTTTCGTAAAAATAAACAAACCATAAAACAGAATTTGTGGACTAAACCACAACAAATTTATTGGGACACACATGACAATATCCCCTCCTCAAACAACCTTGTCCTCAAGGTTAGGGTATTTCTCCTTTAGCTTGTAATAGTTTTCCCATGTAGCATCCTCCTCGTCAGTTCTTTGCCATTTGACTAAGGCTTCAGTTACATCTCTGCTTGCTTTCTCGAATATTCGCCTTTGAAATATAGCTTCTGGTTATGGTTGGATAATGCCTTCTTCATTCATAGGAGGTAGAGTGGGTTGCACAGGAATATTCTCACCCAACTTTTTCTTAAGCCATGAAACATGAAACACTGGATGTATGTGTGCTTCTGGGGGAAGATCAAGTTTGTAAGCAACAGCTCCAACTCGTTGAATGACCTGATAAGGACCAAAATACCTAGGAGACAACTTGAGAACTTTTCTCATGGCCACAGAATGCTGCCTATATGGTTGTACACGCAGGTATACCCAATCACCATCATCAAATTCACGTTCGGATCGCCGAAGATCAACATATTTTTTCATGCAAGCTTGAGCAGCTTGGAGATTTTCCTTGAGAATTTTGGTAATTTGATCACGACTTTTAAGCTCATCCTCAACAACTTGAACTCGGGTAGTTCCACACACATAGGATAAAAGGCGAAAAGGAGGAACTCCATATACAACTCCATAAGGGGTTAATTTTGTTGACTCATGAGTATTGGTGTTGTACCACCATTCTGCCAACGCAAGCCATTTTGACCATTCCCGAGGTTTGGATCCGATGAAGCACCTAAGATAATTTTCAAGGCATCAATTGACTATTTCTGACTGCCCATCGGTTTTGTTATTTATGACTTGTATTCCAAGTCTCAATTGGATTTGGAGACTCAAAAGTATTTGTTTTCAAATAGAAGATTTTTTCATTATTTAATTGAGAATGTATTGAAGAGTTCTAGTCCTACATGGATTTAAACTCCTTACCTTAAAAGGAGTTTTCTAGCCTATAAATATAGGGATTTTGGTTTGCTCTATTTGTGTCTTTCCAATAATTATTGTAATATTGGAATAGAGCGGGTGAATGTTCTCTTACCTTTTGACTTGAGAACTTTGTAATCTCTAACATTCAATAGTAAAATTTTGCTCTTGTGTTTCGTTTGTGGACGTAGGCTTGCTTGTTGAGCCGAACCACATAAATCTTTGTGTTCTATTTTTTTCTATTTCGCTGTGTTATTATTTTACTTGTGATTTTGGTTCATAACAAATTGGTATCAGAGCTATTGGTTTTGGGATGGCTACAGCAAAATTTGAAATAGAAAAATTTGATGGTTAGAAAAATTTCAGTTTATGGCAGATCAAGATGAAGGCGTTGCTTCGTCAGCAGGGTTTGATAAAGGCCATTGATAGAACTTTATCTAAGGAGACAGATCAGACTAAAGTTGTTGATATTAAAGAAAAAGCACATAATACAATTCAGTTGTCTCTTGCTGATGAAGTTCTTTGTGAGGTTATCGATGAAGACAAAGCTGAAGGGCAATGGAAAAAGTTGGAGAGTTTATATATGAAGAAGTCTCTCGCCAACCGCTTGTATCTGAAGCAACGGTTGTATACACTCAACATGAAAGAAGGTATGCCCATTAATGAACATCTTGATGAATTTAACAAAATTATTATTGACTTGAAAAATATTGATATTAAAATTGGGGATGAAGATCAAGCCCTGATTGTGTTATGCTCGCTGCCTGATTCGTTTGATAATTTTGTTACTTTGATGTTGTATGGGAGAGACTCAATCTCTTTAGTTGATGTGAAATTCTCTTTGAATTCTAAGGAGTTGCGTACTAAATTGAACGGTAAGGGCAGTGATGCTCAGGCTGAGGGTTTATTTATGAAGGGTCGTCATGATAATTCCTCTAATAATAATAGAGGTCGATCTGTTCAAAGAAATTCAGATAAAGGAAAAAGAAAATCTGGATATCGATCACAGTCTAGAAAGAAACAGAATAATGTTGAATGTTTTTATTGTCATAAAATTGATCATTATAAGCGTGATTGTTTTAAGTTGAAAAATAAAGGGGGACAGAAAAAATCAAATCCTTCCGATTCCTCTAGTGTTGTTGGTATTGCAGAGGATACATCTGATGGTTCAGATAGTGTCTTTACAGTATCTGATGGACGTTTTAATGATGAATGGATTCTTGATTCGGGTTGTTCCTATCATATGTGCCCTAATAGGGATTGATTTACCACCTATGAGTCAATCAATGGTGCTTCAGTCTTGATGGGAAATAATAGTGCTTGCAAGACTGTTAGAATAGGTACTATCCGAATTAAGACACATGATAGGGTTGTGAGGACTTTGACAAATGTACGACATATTCCAGAATTAAAGAAGAATTTGATTTCCTTGGGTACTTTAGATTCCATTGGTTGCAGGTTTTCTGCTAAAGGTGGAGTTATGAAAGTCTGTAGAGGTTCCCTAGTTGTGATGAAAGGTAAAAAAATTAATGACCTCTATGTTCTTCAAGGTGATATTGTGATTGGTGCAGCTGGTGTGTCATCTTCAAAAATTCCAGATTCAGATACTACCCAGCTATATGCGTTTGGGTCATATGAGTGAGAGGGGCATGGAAGTCTTGTGTAAATAGGGTTTGCTTGGTAAACAGGAAATTGAGAAACTTGATTTTTGTGAGCATTGTGTCTTTGGGAAACAGTGCAGAGTCAAGTTCAGTACAACTATTCACAGGACTGAAGGTACAATTGATTATATTCATTCAGACCTTTGGGGTCCTTCTCAGGTTCCATCTAAGGGTGGTGCTCGGTTTCTTTTGACATTTATTGATGATTATTCAAAAAAGGTTTGAGTATATTTTCTGAAACGCAAGAGTAATGTTTTTGGGACTTTCAAGCAATGGAAGACTTTGATTGAGAAACAGACAGGCAAGAAAGTCAAGCGTCTCAGAACAGATAATGGTTTGAAATTTTGTGGAGGTGAATTTAATGAGTTTTGCAAAGATGAAGGTATTGTCAGACATCGTACTGTCCGGTCTATTCCATAGCAAAATGGGGTTGCAGAGAGGATGAACATAACTCTTTTGGAGAGAGCACGTTGTATGATCTCTAATGCAGGATTCTATAAAGATTTTTGGGCTGAGGCTGTCTGCACTGTTTGCTATTTGGTTAATCGTTCTCCATCCACTGCTATTGAGTTGAAGACTCCACATGAGGTATGGTCTGGTACTCCTGCTGATTATTCTGATTTAAAAATATTTGGTTGCACTGCTTATTGTCATGTGAATGATGGTAAACTTGAGCCTAGGGCTAAGAAGTGCATATTTATTGGTTATGCTAATGGTGTGAAAGGATATAGATTATGGAGTTCTGATCCTAAATCACCTAAGTTTATAATCAGTAGGGATGTTGTATTTGATGAATCTTCCATATTTCATCCGAGAAAGGAGTTTGTAGTTTCTGGAGGGAAAGAACAGGATTATAGCAAGGAGGTGGAGCTATAGGTAGAAACTTCACAGAAAGTACTTGAAAGTACTCCAGTTCAATCTATTTCAGATTTACCTGGTTCTAGTTCAGGTGATGATCCACATGAGCAACAGGAGTATAGTATTGCAACAGGCAGGGAGAAGAGACAAATTGGACCCCCTCAGAAATATGAGTATGTAGATTTGGTGGCTTATGCACTGACTATAGCAGAGGAGTTTGGTGTTCAGGAGCCTTCCACATATTCAGAAGCTGTCACAGGCAATGAGTCTACACATTGAGTTGTTGATATGGCCGAGGAAATTAAATCTCTTCACAAGAACCAGACATGGGAATTAATGAAGTTGCCTAAGGGCATGAAGACTGTTGGTTGCAAATGAGTCTTTAAGAAAAAGGAAGAAATCCCAGGGGTTGAATCTGCAAGGTACAAGACACGGTTAGTTGCAAAGGGCTACAGTCAAAGAGAGGGTGTGGACTTCAATGAAGTTTTCTCACTAGTGGTGAAACATAGCTCTATTCGTGTATTGCTTGCCATGGTTGCTTCACTCAATCTTGAGCTTGAGCAACTTGATGTAAATACAACTTTTCTACATGGTGAGTTAGAGGAAACTATCTACATGCATCAACCAGAGGGTTTTATTGTTCAAGGTAAAGAAGATCATGTTTGCTTGTTGAAGAAATCATTATATGGTCTGAAACAGTCTCTAAGACAGTGGTACAAACGTTTTGACACCTTTATGGTAGATCATGGTTACTCTAGAAGTAATTATGATAGTTGTATGTTTCACAGGCAGTTGTCAGATGGTTCTTTTATATATTTATTACTTTATGTGGATGACATACTTATTGCTGCTAAGAGCATGATAGAGATTGACAGGTTGAAGAAACAGTTGAGTTCAGAATTTGAGATGAAAGATTTGGGTGCTGCAAAGAAAATTTTGGGTATGGAGATTCACAGGGATATAAAAGCAGGTATGTTATATTTATCTCAAAAGAAATATATTGAGAAAGTTATTGAGCGATTTGTGATGCAGAATTCGAAGCCCATGAGTACTCCACTTGCCACTCACTTTAGGCTTTCAGTAGCTTTATCACCACAAAGTGAGAATGAGGAGCAGTTTATGTCTCGTGTTCCTTATTCTAGTGCGGTTGGGAGCATCATGTATGCTATGGTTTGTACTCGTCTAGATATTTCACAGGCAGTTAGTGTGGTTAGTCGTTACATGACTAATCCTGGGAAGATTCATTGGCAGGCTATGAAATGGATACTTCGTTATTTGAGAGGCACTACAGATGTTGGCTTAGTATTTGGTAGAAGAGATGATATCGATTCTATAGTTGTTGGTTTTGTTGATTCAGATTATGCGGGTGATCTAGATAAGAGGAGATCTTTGATAGGTTATGTTTTTACTTTATTTGGGTGCACTGTAATTTGGAGGGCGATCCTATAGTCTACAATTGCTTTGTCTACCACAGAGGCAGAATACATGACAATATCAGAGGCAGTTAAAGAAGCAATTTGGTTAAGAGGTTTGGTCTGTGGTTTGGGCTTGGAAGAGGAGGTAACTACTGTATTTTGTGATATTCAAAGTGCAATACATTTGACCAAAAATCAGATGTATCATGAAAGGACCAAACACATTGATGTTAGGTATCACTTCCTTCGTAAGGTTATGGCTCAAGGTATTGTCACAGTGAAAAAGGTTGCTTCAGCGGAGAACCCAACATATATGTTGACTAAGCCGGTACCAGTGCTCAAGTACAAGCATTGCTTGGACTTGATTGGTGTTTGCACTGTTTGAGATACCCTTCGAGGTATTTGACGAAAGCAGCGGTCAAATTCACTTATGGTTGGATGGCTTGATGGAATACAAGTCAAGGTGGAGATTTGTTATTTATGACTTGTATTCCAAGTCTCAATTGGATTTGGAGACTCAATAGTATTTGTTTTTAAATGGAAGATTGTTTCATTATTTAATTGAGAATGTATTGAAGAGTTCTAGTATTACATGGATTTAAACTCCTTACCTTAAAAGGAGTTTTCTAGCCTATAAATATAGGGATTTTGGTTTGCTCTATTTGTGTCTTTCCAATAATTATTGTAATATTGGAATAGAGCGGGTGAATGTTCTCTTGCCTTTTGACTTGAGAACTTTGTAATCTCTAACATTCAATAGTGAAGTTTTGCCCCTGTGTTTCGTTCGTGGACGTAGGCTTGCTTGTTGAGCCGAACCACGTAAATCTTTGTATTCTATTTTTTTTCTATTTCGTTGTGTTATTATTTTGCTTGTGGTTTTGGTTCATAACAGGTTTGGGGATGGTACGCTGAACTAAGAGTTATGTGCCCGGTAATTTGAAAAATTCTTGCCAAAATGCACTGATAAAAGTGGGGTCACGATCACTTACAATCATTCTTGGCATCCCATGCAATTTGAAGACATATTCAACAAACAACCTAGCTATAGATTTCGCATGATAAGGATGAGATAGGACAATAAAGTGCGCATACTTGGACAATCAATCCACAACTACCATAATGCCATCTTTTCCATGAGAACGAGGAAGCCCTTCAATGAAGTCCATGCTAATATTCGTCAAAATTTGGCTTGGAATTGGTAAAGGTTGAAAAACACTAGTTGGTGCATTGACACTGATCGCATTCATGAATAAATTTGCGAATATCACCTCTCATACCAGGCTAGCAAAAATCTGCCTTCATCCTCTTCAAAGTTTTATGATATCCGGAATGACCAGCAGTGGGACTACTGTGAAGATATTGTAAGATCCAAAACTTGAGAGGAGTGTTGAAGCTGATATATATGCTGCCCTTGTAGAACAAGATTTCATCACGACACGAATATTTGGTAGGATCCAAGGTACCATTAGAAAATTGCTTCAGCAACTGTTGCAACCCCGAATTACAAGCATACTCCGTCTTAATCTCATCAAGCCAATTGGTGTATGGGCTAGATAAAGCGAACATGAAGCCTTTCTCTTCATCTTCCTTTCAGGAAAGAGCATCTGCTACTTTATTTTCTTTTCCAGATTTATACTCCACCACAAAGTCGTAACCCAATAATATACTGATCCATTTTTGCTGGACCGGAGTACCCACTCGTTGCTCAAGGAGAAATTTGAGACTTTGCTGATCAGTTTTAATTTTGAATGGCCAACCAACCAAACATGACCTCCATTTGCGGATAGCGATCATCAGAGCAAGTAATTCCTTCTCATAAGTGGAGAGGAAAATATTTTTTCCCTTAAGTGTATGATTGAGGAAAGCCAAGGATCACCTTTCTTGCATTAAAACAGCCCCTATGCCATTACTTGATGCATCGCATTCTATAATAAAATTCTTTGAGAAATGAGAAAAAGCCAAAACAGGGGGTCGAGTCATGGATTCTTTCAACTTTTCAATAGCTTCCTTAGCAACTTTAGTCCACTGGAAGGACTCTTTCTTCAACAAAACGATCAATGATGCAACAATTTTCCCATAGTCACGAATGAACTTTCGATAATACCCGGTCAGACCCAAAAATCCCCTCAAGGACTTGAGATTTTTGGGAAGTGGCTAGCTCAACATCGCTTGTATTTTTTATGGATCTGCAGCCACTCCTTCTCCAGAGATAATATGGCCCAAGTATTCAACTTCACGACACCCAAACCTGCACTTTGAAGATTTTGCAAACAACTTGTGAACTCGTAAAATTTCAAGTGTCACCCGTAAGTGTTCCAAATGATCCTTTAAATTCCTACTATATACAAGAATGTCATCGAAAAACACTAGAATGAACTTACAGAGGTATGGTCGAAATAGATCATTCATCAGCCCTTGAAAAATTGCTGGTGCATTAGTAAGGCCAAATGGCATTACAAGGAATTCATAATGCCCATCATGCATTCTGAAGGCAGTTTTGTGCACATCTGCTGGGTGAACTCGAATTTGGTGGTAGCCAGATCTAAAGATCTAGCTTAGAAAAAATGACTGCACCAAATAGTTCATCCAGTAGCTCATCTACTACTGGAATTGAGAATTTTTCTTTCACTGTTTTCGCGTTAAGAGCACGATAGTTAACACATAAACCCCAACTCCCATCAGATTTTCGTACTAGTAACACCGGAGAGGAGAATGGACTTTGACTTGGGTGAACTATTCCAGAATCTAGCATTTCCTTCACAATGCGCTCAATTTCTCCCTTTTGATAATAAGTGTAATGATATGGCCTAACACTCACAAGTTTAGCCCTTCCTCTCAGGACAATTTTGTGGTCTTGATCACGTGGACATGGCAGACCCTTCGGCTCTTGGAAAATATCTTGGAACTAGTTGATCACTTCTTGAATACAGGGTAGCATTGTTGTTGGTGTCGGAACTCCTATCAGGCTAAAGACTTGCACGAACACACCTTTACTTTTTTCGTCCAGAACCTTTGTAACTTGTGATTCTTCAATAAAAGCAAGCTCCGATGGTGATTGCCCTTTAAGTTGGATCTGTTGACCATCCATATTGAATTGCATCCACAAATTGGAGAAGTCCCACATTATATGGCCAAGAGTTTGCAGCCAATACGCTCCTAGCATGACATCACACCCACCCAAACTTAGCAGATAGTATTATGTTTGAATGTGGTGTCTGTGTAGAGACATGATGACCCCTTCACAACGACCTTGGCTAACCAATTGTTTCCCGTTAGCCACCATTACTTGTAATCGTCCACCGGCCCAAACTATCAAATTCGTCTTCTTAGCAATAAAAGGGTCTTAAAAATTGTGAGTACTACCAGAGTTGATCAACACTACGACTTTGTGCCCCTTGAAAATTCCTTGGACTCGCATAGTCTGTGGAGCTGGTGCTCCGGCTATCGCATGCGGAGAAATTTGTGTGGTCTCAGCTGTTAAGAATTCAAGTACAACTTCCTCTATTTCATCTTCTTCTTCACTTGTATCCCCAGCCTGATCAGTTCCATCAAGCACGTATAGTTTCGGCACCTTGCACTTGTGGCCGGACGACCATTTTTCATCGTAATTGTAACACAACCCTCAATCACAATGTGCCTTCATTTATACTGGAGTGAGGTTTTGAATAGGTGGAATATTATTCCTTGTGACCTCATGAGCAGCAATAACACGACCCCATTAAGCCCGGATGAGCTTCAGATAGTGATTCACCTTTTCTTCTTGTATTCGTGCCAATCCAAAGGCAGCTGATAAAGAAGTGGGTTTGAACATCTTGACAGTGAGCCTTATGTCATCCTTGAGCCCACCCAAGAAGCAACTGATCATGAAAGATTCAGTCAATCCTTCTGTGCGATTGGCAAGGATCTCAAATTGACTTTGATACTCCTCCACCATAGTACATTGGCGGAATTTAGTAAGAGTTTCAACAGGGTCTTCATACTCCGTTGGACCAAACCGAGTTTCCAATGCCTTGCTGAATACATCTCAGCTGGATAATGCTCCTGATTTTTCCATCCATTGATACCAAGAAAGTGCCTTCTCTTCCATATGGAAGGAGGCAATCATCAATCGATGTTGGGGGAGGGTCTGATGATAGGCAAAGAATTATTCAGCTCGATAAAGCCACCCAAAGGGATCATCTCCATCGAACTTAGAAAAGTTGAGACGAAGAGCTCTTGTTTGGATTCCACTCACGGCATCTGTTTGAGAGGGATCAGCTTGGCGAATAACATATTTGCCATGAGAATTATCTCCCATGTCCCATCGTTGTGAATGACTCAAGGAGTAGTACCTGGTAGCAATGAATTACAATTGTTGCACCACCTCATCAAGGATTCTCTGTTGGGATTCTTGCGCCTCCTTAAGTTGATTCATTGATTCACAAAGCTGAGAAACTCGAGTTCCCTCAGCCATTGCAGGATAGCTGGCTCTGATAATAACTGTAACAATCAAAGGGAAAAAAAGTAGGAATATTGTATAAACTGACCACTTCGAGGGGAACCAAACTCCAAAACTCAAGAATTGAAATTTACTTCTCCGCTGATTTTTATTCACTGGTAACGTCTTTTTTTACAAGACTCTAGCAACTGATTCCTACAAAGACTCCAACAAAGACTCAACAACTTGAGATACTGCTCCTACTATGACTCCTTAATTCCCAATGTTGTGTATTGAGGTTTGACCCAATCAGCTAGAATAACAAAATTCCATAAATACCTCTAACAGCTTTTCCACCTAATTACCATAAAAATAAACAAACCATAAAACAGAATTTGTGGACTAAACCACAACAAATTTATTGGGACACACATGACACCCTGCCTCGGGTGATGAAGTTTGGATGGAATTGATGCTTCAAACATAACGGCAGGCCTTCCCATATATTTAACGATTTTTTCTTCTGGTATAAAATTTTTACTTTGTTCATGCACTAATGACGAAAAGACAAGCAAATGAAACCCACTGATTACAATAAAACAAAAATGGTTAAACTTGACAAGTTGTGGTCATGCTAATGAATAATTCTAAAATAATTCTTCTTTCACATTTACCAAACGGAATGAGTTGCCTTAGAAAGAATTGGGCCTTGAAGACTTACTGTTAAGATTGTTAAACCTTTCCCATTAATCTTAGATATTGTTTCTGTAAAATTTTCAAATATTGGACTATTGGGCTTTATTTTGAAATATCTTTGGACCATTACAAGTGTTTAAGATATTGAATCTTAATTGTCTAAAATTCTAACAATTGAGATAAATACTTGATTTTTCACGCGACTTGTGAAAATTGTTAATACTTGAATTTAGATTTTTGCGGCAAAATTATACAATTTGTTGTGCTAATATCCCATACGCATTGTCTCTACATGTAGATTAAATCATAATGACTACTAAAAGCATAGTGGCTGAATTAACTAAGGGCGATAAATTAAACGGCGATAACTATGACATATGGCGTCGTCAGATTCAAGTTGTCTTGTATGAGCAACAAGACTTGGATACCCTTGACTTTGTGTAGCCAGAGCCTGAGCGACCTCAAACCCGCCAAGAATAAGAGAATTATCAGTCTTGACAGAATAAGCATCAACTTGCGCGCTATACCATGCAAGCGAGCATGCAAGATGACCTTATTCCTGAATTTGAGAAATTACTCCACAACTCACGCCATGTGGAAGGCCCTCAAAGAGAAGTTTGATATTACTTCTCTTGTGAGGCTTCGTGGTTTAACTATGAGGTTTGACTCGCATCAAAAGAAGCTACAGCATACAATGAAACAACACTTGAGGGCTATGACCTCTATGATACGTGATTTAGGCGCTGCTGATCATCTGTTAACCAATGAACAACAAGTTCAAGATGTACTTCGCTCCCTTCCACCATCATGGGAGCATATGAAACAAAACATGACGCATAATGAGAGTGTGAAAACATTCGAGAATGTATCGTGTCACCTTGAGCTTGAGGCTGAGCGCATGGAGGCTACCAAAGGTGAGAGTAGCTCTTATGTGGCTAAAGTTGGCTCACACAAGACCTTTGGGTTCAAGCGCAAGCGCGGTGGAAATAAGTCTGATGCTTAAACTGGGGCTGGTCACTCTAGTTATAACAAGCACAAACAGGGTAAAAAAGCTGGTAAGAATAACAACATGATTTGCTATAACTACAATAAGAAGGGTCACTTTGCTCGTGAATGCACTTAGTCGAAGAAGGTACTCTCTAGTTCTGTCTCTCGCATTGACTGTTTAGTTACTAGTCAAGTTTTTGTTGCTCAATCTCATAATTCGTGGATTGAGACTCAGGAGCAACAAACCACATAATGAGACACATATTCGAATTTGTGGAGTACCGTCGAGTTCCAGCTGGAAGCAAACGAATTTATGTAGGGAACGAGACCAGTATAGATGTGCTTGGGATTGACACATAAAAACTGGAATTGCGACACGGGCACAGTCTATACCTTCATGATGTATTATATGCTCTAGGAATTCGACGAAATTTGTAGTCAGTTACTAGCTTAATGAGACTAGGTTTTATTTTTCATTTTGAAGGCCAGCATGTTGGCATTTATAAGAGAACTACATTCTATGGATCTGGTTATATCACATATGGCTTTATTGTATTAGATATTGATCATTTTAGTAATGAAATTTTTTCTTATGTTACATCTATGGATAGTGTTGATTCTATTAGATGACATGCTACATTAGGTCTTATTGGGCAAGACATAATGAATAGATTAGCTAGAAAGACACTTTTGGGCCCATTCGCTAAAATCAACTTGCCTACATGTGAAAATTGTCTCACAGGTAAGACAACTAGAAAACCATTTGATAAGGCCAAAAAAGCATCTATTCCATTGCAATTAATACACTCAGATATATGTAGCCCAATGAATGTGAAGGTAAGAGATGGTGTATCCTATTTCATCACTTTTTTAGATGACTTTATGCATTTCGGTCATGTCTATCTGATTTCTCACAAGTCCGAAGTATTGGATTGCTTCAAACGTTACATTAAAGAGGTTGAGAATCAGCGAGATAATGATGTTAAGGTTCTTAGAACTGATCGAGGTCACGAGTATCTATCTGAACAATTTAAAGAGTTGTGTGAAGAAAAAGGAATAATCAGGAAATTGACAATAGATGACACTCAGCAACAAAATGGTGCATCAGAGAGACGAAACCGCACCTTGCTTGATATGGTTAGGCCTATGATGACACAAACTCATCTTCCGATTTCATATTGGGGAGATGCTTTATTGACTGCTGCTTATATCCTTAACTGACTGCCTTCTAAATCAGTTCCTTTTACCCCATATGGGTTATGGACAAACACAAAACTTGATTTAAATAATTTACGGTCAGGGGGTTCAACGGCTTATGTACACAATACTTCTCATAAATATGGGAAGTTAGGTCTTAGAGAAAAAAAGTGTATCTTTATTCGCTATTCTACGCACTCTAAGGGCTATGTGTTTATAGGTGAACAACTTAATGGAAGGGTAACTGAAATTGAGTCACGAGATGTAATTTTTCTTGAAAAGGATTCCCCTAACAGAGGAGATGTGTCTAAAGGAATAAAATTCTATGAGTAGATGATCCGCAAAGGGATATGCCCACTAACCAAGTAGAGATCGAGAAAATAGTTTCGTCACCTCCTAGGGACAGTGGGAACGATATACTCAATGGTGGATCAGTTCCAATGGATGTAGATCCATACGACACAGAGTTGCGCAGAACACTACAACAAAAAGCATTTTTTGCGACGTTTTTTTTTGCGACGTTTTTAAATTTGTCGCAAATAGTTTACTATTAGCGACGATTTTTTAATTTCGTCGCAAATTTCAGTTTTGGTAAATTTTTTAGCGACGTTTTTAAAAAACTTCGCAAAGAAACATTTTACTTAAATAAAAAATTTAAAAAATATTAATTTAATTGAATTTTAGCCACGTTTTTCAAAAACGACACAAATAAACATTTTACTTTAATAAAAAGTTTAAAAAATATCAATTAAATTGACTTTTCACAACGTATTTAAAAAACGTCGCAAATAAAAATTTTACTTAAAAAATTTTTTAAACAAAATATCAATTAAATTGATTTTTGGCGACGTTTTTCAAAAACGATGGGAATAAAAATTTTACTTAAAAAAAAATTTAAACAAAATATCAATTAAATTGACTTTTCGCGACGTTTTTAAAAAACGTAGCAAATAAACATTTTACTTAAATAAAAAATTTTAAAAATATCAATTTAATTGAATTTTAGCGACGTTTATCAAAAACGTCACAAATAAAAATTTTACTTTAAAAAAAAGTTTAAAAAATATCAATTTAATTAACTTTTAGCGACGTTTTTCAAAAACGTCGCAAATAAAAATTTTACTTAAAAAAAATTTAAACAAAATATCAATTAAATTGACTTGGCGCGACGTTTTTAAAAAACGTCGCAAATAAAAATTTTACTTAAAAAAAAATTTAAACAAAATATCAATTAAATTGACTTTTCGCGACGTTTTTCAAAAACGTCGCAAATAAAAATTTTACTTAAAAAAAAATTTAAACAAAATATCAATTAAATTGACTTATCGCGACGTTTTTCTTAAACGTCACAAATAAACATTTTACTTTAATAAAAACTTTAAAAAATATCAATTTAATTGACTTTTACCGATGTTTTTCAAAAACGTCGCAAATAAACATTTTAGTTAAAAAAATTTTAAAAAAATATCAATTAAATTGAATTTTCGCGACGTTTTTAAAAAACGTCGCAAATAAACATTTTACTTTAATAAAAACTTTAAAAAATATCAATTAAATTGACTTCTGCCAACGTTTTTCAAAAACGTCGCAAATAAACATTTTACTTAAATAAAAAATTTAAAAAATATCAATTTTATTGACTTTTCGCGACGTTTTTTAAAAAACGTCGCAAATAAACATTTTACTTTAATAAAAAATTTTAAAAATATCATTTTAATTGACTTTTAGCGAAGTTTTTAAAAACGTCACAAATAAACAATTTACTTTAATAAAAAATTTTAAAAAAATATCAATTTAATTCACATGTTAATTTGAGTGTTAATTTAATGAAATTGAAAGTCGATTTGATGAAATTACATGTTAATTTGATGAAATTAAATGTCAATTTGATAAATTGAATGTTAATTTGATGAAATTGAATGTCAATTTGATAAATCGAATGTTAATTTAATGAAATTGAAAGTCGATTTAATGAAATTACATGTTAATATGATGAAATTACATATTAATATGATGAAATTTAATGTCCATTTCATAAATTGAATGTTAATTTGATGAAATTGAATGTCAATTTGATAAATCGAATGTTAATTTAATAAAATTGAAAGTCGATTTGATGAAATTACATGTTAATTTGATGAAATTGAATGTCAATTTAATAAATTGAATGTTTATTTGATGAAATTGAATGTCAATTTGATAAATTGAATGTTAATTTCATAAAATTGAATGTCGATTTGATAAATCGAATGTTAATTTAACAAAATTGAAAGTCGATTTGATGAAATTACATGTTAATTTGATGAAATTGAATGTTTATTTAATGAAATTGAATGTCAATTTGATAAATTGAATGTTAATTTCATGAAATTGAATGTCAATTTGATAAATTGAATGTTAATTTAATGATGTAGAAAGTCGATTTGATGAAATTACTTGTTAATTTGATGAAATTGAATGTTAATATGATGAAATTTAATGTCCATTTCATAAATTGAATGTTAATTTG
This sequence comes from Ilex aquifolium, assembly GCA_951799425.1. Taxonomy (NCBI): domain Eukaryota; kingdom Viridiplantae; phylum Streptophyta; class Magnoliopsida; order Aquifoliales; family Aquifoliaceae; genus Ilex; species Ilex aquifolium. The sequence continues at coordinate 33,817,869 of OX637395.1, read as the reverse complement.
ATGAAATTGAATGTCAATTTGATAAATTGAATGTTAATTTAATGAAATTGAAAGTCGATTTGATGAAATTACTTGTGAATTTTATGAAATTGAATGTTAATATGATGAAATTTAATGTCCATTTCATAAATTGAATGTTAATTTGATAAATTGAATGTTAATTTAATTAAATTGAAAGTCGATTTGATAAATCGAATGTTAATTTAATAAAATTGAAAGTCGATTTGATGAAATTACATGTTAATTTGATGAAATTGAATATCAATTTAATAAATTGAATGTTTATTTGATGAAATTGAATGTCAATTTGAAAATTTGAATGTTAATTTCATGAACTTGAATGTTAATTTGATGAAATTGAATGTTAATTTGATAAATTGAATGTTAATTTAATTAAATTGAAAGTCGATTTGATAAATCGAATGTTAATTTAATAAAATTGAAAGTCGATTTGATGAAATTACATGTTAATTTGATGAAATTGAATGTCAATTTAATAAATTGAATGTTTATTTGATAAAATTGAATGTCAATTTGATAAATGGAATGTTAATTTCATGAACTTGAATGTCAATTTGATAAATCGAATGTTAATTTAACAAAATTGAAAGTCGATTTGATGAAATTATATGTTAATTTGATGAAATTGAATGTCAATTTAATAAATTGAATGTTTATTTGATGAAATTGAATGTCAATTTGATAAATGGAATGTTAATTTAATGAAATTGAAAGTCGATTTGATAAATCGAATGTTAATTTAATAAAATTGAAAGTCGATTTGATGAAATTACATGTTAATTTGATAAAATTGAATATCAATTTAATAAATTGAATGTTTATTTGATGAAATTGAATGTCAATTTGAAAAATTGAATGTTAATTTCATGAACTTGAATGTTAATTTGATGAAATTGAATGTTAATTTGATAAATTGAATGTTAATTTAATTAAATTGAAAGTCGATTTGATAAATCGAATGTTAATTTAATAAAATTGAAAGTCGATTTGATGAAATTACATGTTAATTTGATGAAATTGAATGTCAATTTAATAAATTAAATGTTTATTTGATGAAATTGAATGTCAATTTGATAAATGGAATGTTAATTTCATGAACTTGAATGTCAATTTGATAAATCGAATGTTAATTTAACAAAATTGAAAGTCGATTTGATGAAATTATATGTTAATTTGATGAAATTGAATGTCAATTTAATAAATTGAATGTTTATTTGATGAAATTGAATGTCAATTTGATAAATTGAATGTTAATTTAATGAAATTGAAAGTCGATTTGATAAATCGAATGTTAATTTAATAAAATTGAAAGTCGATTTGATGAAATTACATGTTAATTTGATGAAATTGAATGTCAATTTAATAAATTGAATGTTTATTTGATGAAATTGAATGTCAATTTGATAAATTGAATGTTAATTTAATGTAGTGGAAAGTCGATTTGATGAAATTACTTGTTAATTTGATGAAATTGAATGTTAATATGATGAAATTTAATGTCCATTTCATAAATTGAGTGTTAATTTGATGAAATTGAATGTCAATTTGATAAATTGAATGTTAATTTAATGAAATTGAAAGTCGATTTGATGAAATTACTTGTTAATTTGTTGAAATTGAATGTTAATTTGATAATTTGAATGTTAATTTCATGAAATTGAATGTCAATTTGATAAATTGAATGTTAATTTAATGAAGTGGAAAGTCGATTTGATGAAATTTCTTGTTAATTTGATGAAATTGAATGTTAATATGATGAAATTTAATGTCCATTTCATAAATTGAATGTTAATTTGATGAAATTGAATGTTAATTTGATAAATTGAATGTTAATTTAATGAAATTGAAAGTCGATTTGATGAAATTACTTGTTAATTTGATGAAATTGAATGTTAATTTGATAATTTGAATGTTAATTTGATGAATTGGGTGTTAATTTAATGAAATTGAAAGTTTATTGGATTACTTTAAATGTTTAATTGAATGTTAATTTGATAAATTGAATGTTAATTTGATGAAATTGAATGTTAATATGATGAATTAAATGTTAATTTGATGAAATTACAAGTTAATTTGATGAAATTGGATGTCAATTTGATAATTTGAATGTTAATTTGGTTAATTGAGTGTTTATTGAATGAAATTGAAAGTTTGTTTGATTGATTTAATGTTAATTAGTTGAGTTTGAATGTTAATTTAGTGAATGAAATGTCTATTAGAAAAAATTTAATGTTAATTAGATATAATTTGGTGTTAATTTGATGAATTAAATGTTAATTTGATGAAATTACAGGTTAATTTGATGAAATTGGATGTCAATTTGATAATTCGAATGTTAATTTGGTGATTTGAGTGTTTATTGAATGAAATTGAAAGTTTATTTGATTGATTTAATGTTAATTAGTTGAGTTTGAATGTTAATTTAGTGAATCAAATGCTTATTTGAAAAAATTGAATGTTAATTTGGTTTTAATTTGATAAATTAAATTTTAATTGAATGAAATTACATATTAATTTGGTGTTAATTTGAATGTAAATGATGAATTGGGTTTTAATTGAATGTTAACTAGTTATTTGCGACGTTTTTATAAATCGTCGCAGAATTCAAATTTTTTTTTTTTTAATTAAGTAAATTACTACCGGTGAAGGGAAGGGGGATGAAATATTTAATATTATTTGCGACGTTTTAATTAATCGTCGCAGAAGTGATTCCCTCCAAAAATTTTTGTGGCGGGAGAAATGGCTCTGAAATATTTTAAAGGTGAAAATTATTCCCGACGTTTTTATAAATCGTCGCAGATTCATAATTTAAATTTTTTTTTTAAGTAAATAACTACCAGTGTGGTGGAGGAAGAAGAATTGTTTAATATTATTTGCGACGTTTATAGAAAACGTCGCAGAAGTCCAAATTTAATTTTTATTTTTGCAGGAAGATGAAATATTAATGTTATTCGCTACATCTGCCTCTCTCTATCTCTCTGCCTCTCTCTGCCAATCAGACACCGCCAGCCACCAAAACCCAGCACCATCACCCATTTACACAAACTGACTCAGCAACACTCGATTCCATTTGCAAATTCTCATTTACTGATTGCAAAATCAATCATCAACCCATTTTAGCCTTTAGTTTTCCAATTTCTCCTACCTTTCTTCATACAAATCTTTGATTTTTTTCTTTCTTTCTTGAGACCTGCATATGATATATCTACATAGATACAGATAATGCTCAAAGCTATACAAATTCTTGGTTCATCGTCTGGGTTTGTTTCACAGAGATTGAAACCCCATGCGAATCATGGCCCTTTTTTCGTATCAGTCTCTATGCAATCATCGCCGTCTTCTTCTTGTTCTTCAAGAAGATTAACAACGAGAAGTATTTTCCAATCGCCCATTTCTTCAGCTCGCAAGAATCGTTGCTTCAGAGCATTAAGGATGTCTTCAACTCAATCTGAGTCAAACCCAGATGCGACTTCGTCTTCTTCTCCAAGTTCATCCTCATCTGTCGCAATTCGATCAACTGTGAGTTTGATGTGTGAATTTCGATGGGTTTGTTTTTTTTTTTAACTTCTTGAATGTTTATTGGAAATTTTCTTAGTATGTTATCGTGGATTTGTGGTTTTTTTGACAGTGTGGAGCTATGGATGGATATTTTTGTTTTACCGAATAGCATACTTTTGCTTCTCTTTTGTGGGCTTACATGATTTTTCAATATGTTACCTTTTGGGGTTCGATTGAATTTCTCTACTGATTGTCGTATATAATGTGATGCTGTGTGGTGGGTTTTGATTTCGCTGATAATGTGCTGAGATGGTGGTCTCTGAGTTTACATGATTGCTCATTAGGTATTCATTTGTAAGTTTTTTCAAATGTACCCCATAATCTTAGCCTTAATGCTTTTGATATTAAATTCCGGAGTGCGTTTTATATTTTTTATGGTCGGTTGTGGTTGATCTGAATTTTTTGACTAGACCCTCTACTGTTTGATGGTTTATCAAGGATCCGGATTGGGGGTCATGACCCTTGAGCTGCTGAGCATCTTAACAATTATTTGATGATGAGGTTTTCTGTTATGATGTTTGGTGGAATGGCAATGTCGTGATAGTGGATTTTATCCTTATTCGTTATTGGGTTTCTTAAGTGTGTAAATATCCATTATATAGGGGGATGGGAGGTGTCACTATTTGCAGTTAATAATTGTTTAGAAATTAAAATTTGAGTTTTTTCCTCTGTCTCTTTGGTCAAGTTCTTCCTCCCATAGAAATCCCAACTGTGTTGGAACACTAGCAATAAAGCAAATTACAGTAATGGTTGTAGAAAAGGCAGCAACATCCTAATTGGTAGTCATTGAGAATTATGTGCAAATTTGTAAGAATTTATGGAGTGGGATTGTATATTTTAGATAATTTCCTTAATTATTCCACCCTTAATTTGCTTACTTCTTTGAGATTTTTTTTTTTTTTTTGTATTTTGACATTTAATTTAGTTTCATCATCATTTGGATTGACATAATTTTGTTATTTGTTTATGAACAATTGACTTACAAAAAAATTAAGGGAAGACATGGAAGGTCGGTAGACAGGGGGTACTTATTGACTTTTCAACTCCTCAAAGCATACACTCAATTGTTCATTCAACTTTGCCATCTGAGTTTGTATGGTATGGTGATATGGCAATTAAATAACTGTGGCATGCAGAAGATGATGAAACATTTATAAAAGTAAGGTTTAGATTTTCAGAAAATAAACTATTGAAACTTCTTTTTTTCAGTAACTACTGAAACCTTAGGACAGCAAATTCTAAAGGGGTCTTCATTTTATTAAGTCTAAAGACGCGGGAAACTTTGGGGACTACCAAATCAAAGCTTCTTGGAATAATTACAGCAACAACAGGTTGCTTGTAATTACAATAACACAATGTGATCCTAGAGTAGCTAATGATGAAGAAGAATCTAAAATTTTTGCCTAAACTCTCGAAGGCTTCACCCCCTAGGGGTGATTCAACTCTATCACTATCCGAATAGGTTTTCTTCTTTGTGTTCTACATAATGTTTTTTTGGGTACTATGCAGTTTATTTTGTGGACAGCAGCATGTGACAAGCTTGATTGATTTTGTTATGCATTGCTAGATACAAGGCATACAAAAATTTACATAAAAGAAGAAACCTCAAATATAAAAATGGCCTTCTCATGAATAACGAGGTAGCTCAAGTTAATAAGATAACTCATCCATCAATTGGTATGAATTCTATTACTTATGGTGATTAATTTGTAATTGTCAAAATGCAATTTAATGCGATTTGTGAATATTAATGGAGAGCTTTTTTGGGTTTGGTCACTAGGAATTTTATTATGTCTCTAGGCTTTGGACTCTCTTAAGGTTCAAACTTCGTTCTTGCCTTCCCTCTCACCTTAATAACTTGCCTGAGCATTGCACAGGTTGTTGCTATATGATATGTGGGTTTTTTTCTGTTTTATAGTGCCTATATATGTTATAGACTTAACAGAATTCATATGAATCACTAGATTTTCTTGAATTGTTCCGTCTATACTAACAAAAGCTCTTGTCTTCTGCAGTGTAGTCTTGTGTTGTGCTTGTGCCCACACCTATGCTTCTGTAAAATTGCAACAGTTCAACTCCAGCTGCAGTTTTCTCCATTTTTAGTCTACTTTTATTTCTTTGACCCCCAGTAAGTTCCTCTCTATTCTTCTTTACTGTCACTGTATGTGTGCTGATTGTTCTGTTTAACATTGGCTGATTTCTTCGTGCTATAGATTGATCAATGGGTCAGTTCTCCCTCTTTTGTGGTTTGTGCAAAAGTAGAAAGAATCCGGCTTTTTTCCAAATATCAACTAATAATGGCTTCAGTTCTCATGGCCACTCTTCCCCAGCATTTTACTGGTATGTATTACAACTTGCTAGATATGTTAGTTATGCACTTATGCATGAGGACTTGTGTTGCTAAATATCATGGATACATATGTTAACTATTCAGACTCATAATTTGATTTCTGTGAATTAACAAGATACATATGCTCTGCTGTGATATGCTGCTGGTTATATTGAAGGAAATGTTTGAGCTCTAAGTGGCTGCAGGCAGTCTGTGGTATGGGTGAACTGGAGCATAGAGTGGAGTCTGAAGGCATTTTGTTTTTTTGACATTTCTAATTTGTAATTAGAAATGGTTTAATCCATCTTAAAGGATTAAAGCCATTATATTTTTTTGTAGAGCTGTTGTTCTTTGCTTCTTGTAAATGCATTTTTTGGAATAAAATTTTCCTTTTTTTTTAAAAAAAAAAATGTTTTTGTTAGAATTTTATTATAATACCACTTTTAATAAAAGTATTATTGGTGTACAGGTGAAAATTTTATTAGAATACCATTTTTTATAAAGGGTCATTTTAAAAAAAAAAAATGAACTTTTTTGCGACGAAATTAAAATCGTTGCAAATTTATTTATTCAATTATTTTTTGCATTTTTTATTTAAAAAAATTATTTGCGACGCTTTTTTTACGTCGCTAAAAATTCATTAAATTATTATTGTTTTACATTTTTTATTTATGTACAAATCTATTTGCGACGTTTTTTTTTTGTCGCGAAAACTTAATTTAATTATTATTTTTTTACATTTTTATTTTTGTAAAAAATTATTCGCGACGATTTTTTTTACGTCGCAAAAAATTAATTAAATTATTATGTTTTACATTTTTATTTTTAAAAAATTTATTCGAGACGATTTTTTTTACGTCGCAAAAAATTAATTTAATTATTATTTTTTATTTTGTTACGATGGTGGAATAGATTTTAGCTACGTTTTTTTTTACTTTTGGCGACGTTTTTTTTTTGTCGCTAATAATTTTTTTTTGCGATGAAAATAAATTTGTGTCGCAAAATACTTTCTGCGACGAGGCTATTGCGACGAACACGCGACGAAAAAAAAACGTCGCAAAAAATAATTTGCGACGATTTTTTTTGATTTAGCGACGAAAAAAATCGTCGCAAAAAACGATTTTTGTTGTAGTGGAAGCAAGCGTGGAACCATCCCTCGATGTCATTTTGAGATTGAAGGGGAAACTTTCATGGTTGCTCCACATGATGATGCCGAGCCTAAAAATATTAAAGAGGCTATATCATCACCTGCTAGTAATGAGTGAATAGCTGCAATGAATGACGAGATGAAAACTTGGTTGACCTTCCACCTGGACACAAGGCCATTGGGAACAAATGGGTTCTAAAAATTAAACGCAAGGCAGATGGATCCATAGAAAGGTGTAAGACTCGCCTAGTGGCAAAAAGTTACACCCAGAGAAAGGGTGTGGACTAAGAGGAAACGTTTTCTCCAGTTGTAAGATTTGCCTCAATTCGCATGATTCTAACTATTGTCGCACATTTGAATTTAGAACTATATCAAATGGACGTTAAAACTGCATTTCTTAATGGAGAACTGGATGAGGAGATGTACATAGATCAACCTCAGAGCTTCATGGTGGTGGGTCAGAAGAACAAAATTTGTGAACTCCAATGATCCATTTATGGCCTGAAGCAATCATCCAGATAGTGGTATCTAAGGTTTCATCGAGCTATCACTTCTAATGAGTTTATGAAGATTTATGAAGAGCATTGTGTGTATATTAAACGATCTAAAGATAACTTATTGATTCTATCTTTGTATGTTGACGATATTTTATTGGCTGAAAATAATAAGAAGATGATTATCACCACTAAAAAGTGGTTGTCCTTAACATTTGAGATGAAGAGCTTGGGTGAAGCAAGTTATGTGCTCGGAGTTAAGATCCTAAGTGATCGTTCTAAGAAACTTGGTTTGTCTCCAGAGACTTACATTAAGAAGGTTCTTGAACGATTTTAGATGCAAAACTGCAAACTCATAGACACACCTGTAGCGAAACACGAGAGCCTAAGCCTAAAGATGTGTTCTAAGACTCCTAAGGAAAAGGAAATGATGACTCGTATTCCCTATGCCAGTGCTGTAGGTAGTTTAATGTACATTATGATGTGTACTCGTCCCAATATTTGCTACGCGGTAGACCTAGTTAGTCGTTTTTAGTCAAATCTTGGAATAGCTCATTGGAAGGCAGTCAAAAGGATACTACGATATCTCAAGGGGACTTCAGATTATATGTTATGGTACCAGTCTCCAGATTTACAGATGATTGGTTATAGTGATGCTGATTGGGGTGGTGATATAGATTAACGCAAGTCCACATTAGGATATGCTTTCTTACTTAATGGTGGGGCCATTACATGGAGTAGCAAAAAACAATCATTTATATTCTTATTCACTATAGAAGTAGAATACGTGGCTTGTTCTGCTGCTGTAGAAGAAGATGTTTGGTTAAGAAAATTCTTTCAACATCTAGGAGTTGTCACACATACCTTGGGCCCAGTGACGATTGATTGTGATAGCATGGCTACATTAGCTTATGCTAAGGATCCTAAGTATCATGGAAGAACCAAACACATAGATCTAAGATATCATTACATTAGAGACACGATTGCACAAAAAGAAGTAATCCTGAAACACATACCTACAACTCAGATGTTTGCAAATCCCCTAATTAATCCTATAGCTAGAGATGTGTATATGGCTCATGTTAGAACTCTAAGACTTCGTAGGTATTGATTATGTGCTAGAGATTGTGTGGATCACACAGTCATTTGTATTGACATTTTTTGGGATATTAATACATGATTTTAATTACAATTAAATGTTATATTGCTTGATTACCATGATATTTGATAAATCACACACATTAAGTATGTTAGCGGCATGATTGGCTCACTCACAAGAGCAATCGCCTTTGGCGCTTGAGGTGGCGAGCAAAGATGAGATACTCTAGTATATAGTGTCGCTTTGTTTTGTACACAGAATGAGATTTGACATTTGAGGATCGATAATGGACACAACTCCATGTCCATTATGCCTGTGTTTGTTGATTAGCCAAATGCGAGATCTTAATTTGGTGCCTTTGGAGGGCGAGCAAATAGAGGACTCGGGTTAGACGCTTGTAGAGCGACTAGACTAAGTTCTGTACGATGTCTGAGTATGACATATGCTCTCATTAGGATCGAGACGCTCCACCGTAGTATGTATTTCATACTACATGTGTTTGGCGACAATTAAGGAGGTGAAAGAATGGATCCCTGCTTCCTCACTCTGTGAGCCCTCCGAGTCATTTTTACATGACCAGGTTATTTTGTTTAATTAAACATTTTATGTACTCTCTGACTTTTGACTATGTCATAAAGTGAAAGAATTAATGCTCAACTACTTTGACATGTTACTTACGACCATGAGTGATTCGTCCTGCTAGGATATTGCTGGGAAAGCAGTTGATTTTGAACTAAGTGACATGAGGGCAAAAGAAAGACCATTTGGAACATCCCGCGATATATTCACTGTCGACAACTTTGGGCGCTAATTTAGATAGTTACAAAGTGTGAATGTATAGGCGAAAGCTTCGAGGGGTTATGCATGCTCTTGTATTGTAAGGGATTAGAGATGTTTGAAGCGGTGTATCTGAATGAGATTTTCATTTTTTTTAGGGTTGATGTCTCTATGCTGGCTCTATAGAGTTTCTAGTGTGTAGAGCTACCAAATTGCAGGTGTGCTCAGCGATCGAACGACCCATTAGCCTTTATGAATTGATGTTGATGTATATAACGGATTAAGAGAGATAACACTGTCATGCCCACCACGTGCGAGTGGAAGATGTTAGATATTGGTTGGGTCATGGACCTAAACCAGGCCACCCATAGTGGGTCAATCCAAATTAAAGAATGTCCAAAAGAACATGTCTTTTGGAGGTATCCTTTACCACCGAAAATACATTTCTGTTAAATATTAACAGATATGTCTCTATAAGATGTGTCTCTTAATGATACCTATTGGTTGCCTACATAAACCCAAGGCAATTCAATAGATGATGAGAGATCTCTGATAAATAATCAAACGTCAAAGTCTCCTACTCTATTTCTCTCTCTCTCCCTACATAACATTGTAAGACTCTTGTGCTGTGAAAACTCAGTGTTGATTCCTATTGTGCAACAACACCATACTGCTCGAAAAATCGAAGAAAAGACGATTTTCAGATTCTAAAGTACGTGAAACATCCTCAAATGGTTTTTCGGATTAAAGCGAACAAGATATGTCTTTAATCCCACGCTTCTGCAATATGTATACGATTCCCAATAGTAAGTAATTAATTTTTGTTTTCTTAATTGATTCTAAGAATGCAACAGAATAAAAGAGTTTTGGTAAATAAAGGGTAGGAATAAAATTGAAATATAATAGAATTTAATACTTAATTGAAATAAAATATCAACAATAGGACTTCATTGATATAAAATAAAAATGATAGGACTTAATGGATGTTTATCGAAAAAAGCAATCCTTATTGGTAATTTTTCCAATTAAGAAAAAAATAATTGACACCAAACAGAATCTTTATTTTTATTGTGATGCAAAAAAAGAAAAGTAAATCGTGAGATTACCCTTTTCAGTGCCTAATCTAAACCATTAGAAAGAGCATTTAAATTTGATGATACCAGTAAATTGGCTAAGGTTGAGCTCGGGTCACCTAACTCAGGTCATCTAGTTTAGACCATGCGGCTCATGATAAGTAGCAAGGAATGCACAGGTCAGAGATCTCCAACAACAAGACCCTCGTGAGAGTGATGACAGCCACACCAGGCACTTCCCAGAAAGACGCGCGTAACTCGCAATGACCCAATATTCTGGCGAAAGATGCGCGTAACTCGCAACAACCTAATATTTTGGTGAAAGAATCATAAATGCCGTAGCACTATCCACGCTAATTACCCCAAAAAGAGCGTCGATTACAAGAAAGTGGCGAGGATCACGCAAGGTAATCATGTAAGACATCTGAACGCTATAAATAAGAGGCAACTCCCTCACAATAAAACTCAAGCAATTATCTGTGCAAATACCCTGTGTAATATTTTCTTTTGATTAATTGAAACCTCCTACAAGAGCAAGAGACTCTATTAGAGTGAACTAGTCGAGCTTTTGAGCTGGTGAACCACTATAAATCTTCTATCTATTGTTCCTTAATTCCATGTCTTTCAAACCCTAGGAGCCTAAAAGTTTGGACTGAATTTTTCAGTGATCCCCAAAGCTCTATATAGCACGCCTCTACTCAATTGTGCAGCACACGCATACCATCCAAATCATTTAACAAATTAAAATCGAACGGAATCATTATTTTTGTGTGGGAGTCAAATATATTACCAAAAAGCAACCAAACACGATAATAAGATGAAAAAGACACTAAATTATGCCTACCAAACCTATGGAATTGGAATGAGTTGGGTCGGATACTCCACTCCCATCCTACTAAATCCTTGAAACAAACACGCTTTCAAGTGCTGCAGTGACATTTCTCCCCCTCGTAATTATGGATTGAAATTTACAAATGTTTTAAAATAGTTTGAGTGTAACAGAAGATTGATCACTAGTATATATGCTGACAATAAATATGCATCACGTGTACAATTTCATTGATTTTCATTACTTTATTGTTTTTTTCATTAATGGTTGTGAGTTATCTAATTCAAAATTAATTACAAATATTGATCGAGATATAATATTGAAATAATTTTACCTCATAATTTTTTATCATTCATCTAGGTAAATGTCACGCATGTCAATTAAAAAAAAAAGATTATCTGTTACTTATTATTCTATTATAAATAAACACATTCGTTAAAATATCATTTTCTTCTTTTACCCTTAAATCATCAAATGGTCCAAACCTACTTGGAGGTTCCATCATATTATTTCTTTTCGAACAAGAGATTCCATCATTGAAAATGGAGAAATTTTGATATCATTCCATTTTATTTCTCATATTAAACCCTTGATAGCCGAGGGATTGCCAAAACCAAAGTTGAAAATCCATCTTAGAGTACAATATAAGTTGTCCTCTAATGGTGTTGTATTAAGATTTCTTCAACGAATATTTAACTCATTTACAATCATATGTAATTACATTCGTATTATATATTATATATATATATATATATGAACATATCATATGTAACTAAATTTTTATGCTGTCTATCAAATTCATATCAATCCAAATCTAACAAATTTACTCCTTTGATCCTGAACTTAACAATTCTGTAAAGAATTTATCATGCTTTCACAGGTGTCAAAAAATGTAATTTTTTTTATTTTCTTAAAGAAAAGAAATTACAAACAACTCAACTACTAACTCGATACACCACATGGTAATATACTCATTAACACAAACCCACATCACATTGCTATAATTTGCAGCATCAAAACAGAAAGACACATGTTTCTTCTACAGCTCAGCCTTTGTAGCCTTGATATACTCACCACCATTCCCTTCATCAGCAATGCTAATCACCTTAGTCGTCTTCTTCTTCTCCTCAGCTAACTTGGGCACAGTAATCCTCAGCACACCATTCTCAAAATGAGCCTTAATATTCTCCAAATCTGCATTCCTAGGCAACCTGAATTGCCTCCAAAACCTCCCAACAGTTCTCTCAACCCTGTGCCACTTCTCACCCTCGACCTCCTCCTCCCCCTTTCTCTCTCCACTCACCCTCAACACCCTGTTCTCATCAACCTCGATCTTCAAATCTTCTTTCTTCATCCCCGGAACGTCCAGTGATATTATATGTGATGTTGGTGATTCTTTCCAATCTGCTCGGGCGAGGGCCAGTGGTTCCATATCTTTTGGGCTGGTTAATGGGTTTTGTTCGAGAATTCGAAATGGGTCATCGGGTGGAAGGATCATGTCCCAGAGGCTTCGCGTGTATGGTGTCAGTGCAGTGGTTTGGAGGGGTAGAAGAGTTGCAGCTATTGCCACTGCAAGGAAGAGCATGGTGAGTCTTGCTTTGCCCATTTTATGTGATGAACTTTATTTTTCGGTGAAGATGAATGAGAAGAAGGTTTAATGGAAATTGTTGGGAGAGGTGGTATAAAGAGATGATGTTGATGAATGGTTGTGTTTGTGTACAAAGGTTGTGAGGTTGTTTGTGTGCTACTTTTCTCTGTTGAGCAGTGGAGGGGGGGTGGTGGGGGTTATATAGGGGAGAGTGGAAAGAGAGATGGTGTTTTCTGGATGGTTCTGGTGTTGTAGCCTATAGGTGAAGGAGGAGAGAGAGAGGGAGATGATGCTTTCTGGATGGTTCTGGTGTTGTAGCCTATAGGGGAGAGAGAGAGAGAGAGAGAGGTCTACGAGTTTCTAGAGAGGCAGCTGATAGATGTGGGGATTAAAGAACCCTGTAATTCTGGAATGTTCACGAAAAGAATGGTTTGAGACTCTTTTTCTTTGTTAGGTGAGTAATCCTATTGAGGAAAAATGCTAGGGACATGAGATTTAATAATATAACATATATGCAAAATCTTAACAAGATAAAAAAAAACAATTAATCTAAATATATATATATATATACACACATATATAAATTCTAAATAAAAAATTATTAAACTTGACAGATATATCAAACATACTGAAAATAATAAAAATTCATATAACAAACATGAAATCAAATATAAAATTAAATTGAGAAGTAATACTAAACTGTATCTCACTGAAAAAATTCATATTGAAAAAGTGTTTTTGTGAGTGCATGAGATGAGATAGAGAATAAAACCCTAATTATGATAAAATATAAAGTGAGTTTATTTATTAAAAGTGGTGTATGTAGCATGAGGTGAGTTTTGTTACTAATGAGGTGGGTATAAAAAGGATAGACTTAAATGGGGTGAGAATGGAGATTTGTAGGGTAAGAATAACCCCACTCTATGGTAAAATACCCACAAATTGTATTTTTTTTTTTTTTGTATGAAAAAAAAAGTGGAAAAAATACTCATAATAATGGTAAAAAAATTCAAAAAAGTTGAAAATTATCCACAAAAATGATAAATTTTTTAGTTGTAAAATAATTTACAAAAATTATAAAAACACCCCTTAAGATAATAAATTTTGAAGGTATGATGTCGATTTTTTTTTTTTTTTGTAAGTACAGTAATCAAATCCATTATTCTATGTCAACTGATGATATGACACAATCACATTAATTGGATGATCAATGGGACCTAGTGGGAGCCGTTAATCAATGGTTCACATTAAATGATTAAATAGTATAATTAGTCAAAATATTGATTTTTTTTTTTCCCTTGAAGACAGATAAGAAGTAAATTTAGCATTATTGTTTGAGTAGCGCAATCATGAAAGCTATGTACAATAACCTTTTTTAAGTATTTTTTATGTGAGTCGTTAGATTATAGTCTAACGTCTGTTATTCGAAGAAAGACCAAAATTAAATGCAAAAAACTACCAATGCACTAGAAAGAAAATTTTAATGTGATATTAATTATGATCCTTATTATTTAAAGAAAGTATATTCAATTGTTTAAAACCATATTTAACTTTTATCAAATCTTATTAGACGGGTCAATTCAGTAACCCGAATCATTTTACACCAACATTTGATGAATAATCTATATTCAATTTAAACGAATCTAAAAATGAAGAGATATTTAGAGAAAATGTATGATTTACTGTATGCACAGAAAAATCTATCACATATAGGACCATGGGGTTCAACTTGAATGTTTCCGGGTATAATAATTCAAATGGGTTGCAAAAGTTGGGATAAATTGGTTCGGATTGTTGAACTGACCCATTTGACAATATTTGATTTTAACAAGGTAAATGTACTTTTATGATAAGGATCATAGCTAATATCATATTAAAATTTTCTTTCCAGTGCATAGTGTTGTTTGATAAAACTTAAAGCTAAAGTTTGAAAATTGAAATCTGAAATATGAAAGCTGAATGCTGAATGCTGAATTTGTGAACTGTTTGTACATGCTGAAATTTAAGTATTGAATTGAACCAAACTGTTTGATAACTACATAGAACTAACGTTTAAAAATAAATTAGTTTTCAATTTTATCCTTTCACTCTTTATTCTGAAAATATTTATAAATATACTTTTATCTAACAAAAAATTACGATATATCAAATTAATTTAATTAATAATATAAATTATAATCACTATTATCATATTATAGTCTACATTTAACAAACATAATAATAAAATTAATTTAAGTTAAAATTGATTATTTAAAGCTGTTAATTGTCATAAATTTTAAATATTACAATTGTAGATTATGTTATTTGTCTCTGTGTGAAGCGTGTGTGTATGTGTGCAGCGCGGGCGTGTGTGTATGCATGTGCAGAGTGTGTATGTGTGTGCAGCATGTGTATGTGTGTGCTTTGTGTATTATAATGTGTATATGTGCGATAAAGAAGAAAAGAGAAAAAAAAAACTTACTTGTATGTGTATGATCCCTGAATAAGATGACCGGAAAAAGAAACGGTGGTGAGGAGGATAATAGATTAGGAGTTTTGGAAAGAACACTAATTAGAGTTTTAATAGGATTGCAAAATATTTTAGTATAGGATTGTCATATTGTAAATATTATTAAAGATGTTTTTGTTAAACGTTTTCACTCTTCAAAATTAAGTAAGAGATCTTCTACTTAATATTTTAGCCTATTTTTAAAAAGTACTTAATATATTAAATACTCACTTGAGCCTACCTAGCAAGGCCGACCCAACATTATTAAAAATAAAGTCTGGGCTTTAAGTCCCAATTTTTTAGAAGGCCCCATAATTTTAAGTACATTATTAATCCATAAAAAATTTAAATAAAAATTGAAACTAAGTATTCTATGGGAACTCTTTTATTAATAGATACAGGCGCAATCTCTTTGGGTTATTAAGAACACATGTTATGTACTTTTTTGCAAAGGGGTCCAATAGTCCCTTTAATTTTTTATTTTATTTTCTATTTTGATCTTAAGTGGATCACGCATATTATTTTAAGACTATTCTCTCTCCCTTTAATTTCTCTCCTCTCATCCTTTAATTTCTCTCTCCTATCTCCTCTATAACGTTCTTCTCCAATCTATCATTTATTTAAATTCTTCAATCTTCTATATTACTCTTTCTCTCTCCTCTCTCTTCTCGTTTCTCTCTCATACCTTATTTAAATTTTTATCTCTCTTACTCTTATCTTTTTCATCAACTATTTTCTCTTCTGTCATTTCCTTCTATTCTTTTTATTTTATCTATTTTCTCCACTATGTATTGTTGAGAGATTGTGTCGACCATTGCTTTCAAAAAATAATCCATAGTTATAAATCTGAACAATTAGTGGCAGTGATGTTCTTTGCGCTGCTCACATTGACAATATTTGTTGAATTTATCAGTAATAACCATGCGAGTTCACATTAACAATATTACAAAAAATTTATCTTATGTTTTGTATGTGTTATTCTTGTGGGATAAGCATTAGAGTAACTGTTATTGTTCTGGACAGTAAAAATGGAGTATTTTCACTATCTCAGGACAGTAATAAAGACACTGATATTGTCATGGACAGTAACGGCGGATATGTTCACTATCCCAATTTTGTAATTTATTTTCAATATCTGAAAATTCAATTCCTTCTAGATTTTTGACATAATCATCTTTATTTAATACAAACTGAAAATTACAAACTTTACAGTTTGTATTAAATAAACATGAATTAGTAATTTTCATTTTGTGTTAAATAAAAGTTTTCAAATGATGTCCACTTTTGGGATGGTCAAAACTGAGAAGATGGATCTCGTCAATGCCCCTACTGTGGCTATAAGGGATAAATGTAAAAATAAAATCGATGAGGGTTAGGAAATCCAAAACTCCTATTGATTCTGATAACGACTTTATGGATTCACAAGGATATACCTCTGTTACAAGTTATACTCCTGATAATGAAGATATAGAGATAAATCCCCAAGACAGTACTAATGCTGAACTCTATAATTTAATTTACAAGTAACCGGATAAAGAGACGGTGCTAAGTAGTGATGTAAGCAATGACGTCACCAACAGTAATTGTGACGTAAGTCATTACGTCACAAACAGTGAAGATGACGCATGTAATGATGTGAGTAAATAGTATAAAGTTGTGAATAGTAAAATTTTTTACTTTTTTGAAATCCAGATTTTACATCGAGCTCCTTTTTGAAGGGATGCTTGGCTAGTCCGAGAACACACCTTTTCAGACTCCTTTTCCCTTTCTTCTCAAAAACTCTCTCTTGTAAGTCTCCCATCATCTTTTGTATTCCTTCTCTCCACCTCCTCTGTAAGTAAAGTTTGTAATTTTCAATTTGTATTAAATAAAAGTTTTGCTTAAGTTTATATATATATTATCCTCCTTAATGTCATAATATGCGTTCTTTATTTTTGTACATATATCCTTAATGTTGTAATGTGCATTCTTTATTTTTGTACATATATGCGTGTGTGTCTACATAAGTACATATATATATTTTTTGAAAGATTTAAAATAAAGAAGATTTGAAACTATTTTAATTTTTAAAATGTGAATTTTATATGGATATAATTAAATATATATATATATATGAGAGATGGAGAGAGAGTTTTAATTATGAAAGATATAAAATAAAGGAGACTTGATTTTATTTGAATTTTGAATTGTGTATTTTTATATTTCTTATTAAAAATTCTATTTGTATTTAAATAAAGGTAAATATATCTTTTGAAATAAATTTGTCCTTAATGACCCAAAAGATAGGTGCGTGGACTTAGTGACCAAAAAGATGGCCAGAAGGGACCAGCCTCCAAAAACCCCCCCAAATTTAAATCCATTAATTTTGTCCAAAAAATTTTAGTCCAATAAAAAATTTTATTGCAATAATTTTGACCCATTATACAATCTATAACATTAGAAACCTAAAAATCAAAAGTTAAAAAAAAAACAAAAAAACATTCAAAAATCAACTCATATTTACACCTACTCAGTCTCTCTCTCCTATAAAAAACAAAAGTAAAAATTAAAACCTCTTTCTCGACAATAATAACACATCCTTCTTCTGTCTCTCTCACATAAAAAAATTAAAAAAAATTATTTAAAAAAAAATTAATACTAAAAATAAAATAAAAAACTGTATTTAGTGTTTTTGCTTTAAGCCTCAAATTGGCTTGAACCACCCCTGCAACCGTGCATAGTTTCCATAATCACGCTACTCATTATAATTCTTTATTTCCCAGAAAGTTAGCATTACTATTAGCATTGTAAAAATAAAATAAAATAAAAAAGTTGGTGATGCGTCAAGCCCAAGGGCCTAGCCCACCATGTAAGCCCAGTTTAAATTAAAAGCCTCCTCCTAGCCACCTTAAAGTAAGGGTCATCCAAAAGTCTCCTCCTAGTCACCTTGGAGTAAGAGTCATCAAAGAGCCTCCTCCTAGCCACCTTAGAGTAAGGGTCATATAAGAACCTCATCCAACCCACCCTAGAGTAAGGGTCATACCAAGAGCCTCATCCATGCCGCCTTGGAAGAAGTCAACCACCACCTCATCTTTTGACCGAGTCCTACAGAGAGCACCATAACTACCTCGCCCATTGAGAAGAGGTCGCCAGCTCCGCCAGACTAGCTATTTAATTACTATTAAATCGCCCAAATCCGTTATGAAGCGACTATAAATTGCAAGTCCAACCAACACTTGGGGGGCATGACACTCAATGGAGCAGATCTACCCTCTCCCTCTCATTGCTTATAACTCTCTGCTCTCCCTCCACACTTGAGTTAATAAAATACCCGGCGACCCTACCCATTCAAAGTGGACGCAGGTCACGTTGACCGAACCACTATAAACCTTGTCTTGCTTTTGTCTCTATCTCTCACCGATAAATTATTGCATTTTTAACTGTTCAATTGACATGTGGTGTACAAACCCAATTTGTGCATCATCAGTTTGACGCCGTCTGTGGGAACGACAAAATTCTCATATAAACACTTCCTTTGTTGAACTAATGACGATCACCACCAGATCCATGAATCAGCCCGAAGAAAATTCACTACGAGAGGAGGAGATTGCCCCTCCACCAACTGATCATGTTCCGAATGCACAATAGATGCTGGAAACAATGCAATAGCTCGTAGCCCAGAATTAGCAAATCATGCAACTGATGCTCATTAGACAACAAGGATTAGCACAGCCCGAAGGACCTCAAGCTAGAGGAGCTCCACGCCCTGGGCGTCAAGGAACTCCCCACTTGGGCGCCCCACATAGGGGAGCCCACCATGAGGGACCTCCACCTCCTCCTCCAACTCATTCTTCCCATGATGGACACCCTCGTTTCCAAGAGGATAAGGACAAAAATCAAAGTGTGGAGCATGAGAGTCATTTCCATGATAATTCCAAAGGAGCCCCAAATCACTGGGACGAAAAAATCAAAGAAGTACATAATCAACTGGAGGACGTCTTCAATGCCATGAAGGCACAAGGACCATAAATTTTGGAGTACCTTGTAAGGCGAACTGACACACTTTTTGTGCCAGATGTGGCAAACTACTCTTTTTCCCAAAAGTTCAAAATGCCATCTGTAGAAACTTTCGACGGTACAAAGGACCCACTTGATCACCTCGAAAACCTACAAGACCTTAATGCAGCTGCACAACGTCCCCGACGAAATTATGTGTGTAGGGCATTCCCAACTATCTTGAAGGGATCAACGCGACAATAGTTCGCCAAACTCACCCCTGGCCTCCATAGGCCTTTCGCCAAACTGAGCAGATCATTTGTGGCACAGTTCATTGGTGGACGCAGCTAGCAGAAGCCTGACACCCATCTGATCAGCGTAAAACAGGATCGAGACGAGAGTCTGAGGAGTTACCTCACTCGTTTTAACGAGGAGGTCCTCCAAATCGAGGAGCCCAATGACAAAGTCACCATGACCGCCTTTATGGGAGGCCTCCGCTCATCGAGTTTCCTCTTTTCAGTAATGAAGCGACCACCAAAAAGAGAATGCCAGAACTATTGGCAAAAGCTCAAAAATATATGAATGCTGAGGAAATCAACAGGTCCAGGCGAGGTGAATCATCTCGCGGATCGCCAAAAAACTTGACCTGTCTCTGCACTACTCTCAAGCAGGCACCCTATATCTCCAGCTGAGCAGCTCTCTCGCGAGTCGCCAAAAGCTTGGCTTCTGCACTGTTCTCAAGCAGGCAGCCTATATCTCTAGTTGAGCGACTCTCTCGCGGGTCGCCAAAAGCTTGATTTTCTTTCAAGCAGACAACCTATCTCCAGCTTAGCAGCTCTCTGGCCCAGAACAGGCGTCTGTTCGCCCTGAACCGCGCGCCCAATTGCCTGCTCGCTATTTTGATCGTAACTTTTGCTCCGTTACTCCAAATGGGGTCCATAATATATCAAATTGAAGCTCTCAGCGAGCCCTACAAGACAGAAAACCTTTGGATGTGATTGATGTTGTCAAAAGTCCAAAAAAGGCCTAGAAACAGATGTTTTGGCCTCCCAAAGTTTTTTCAATTGTGCAGCCGAAATCCAAATTCAACCGAATGCCCTCCACTCTAAGTTCCATTGGACACAGAGCATTGGAGGACAAATGATGTGTCAAGCCCAAGGGTCTAGCCCACGATGTAAGCCCAGTTTAAATTAAGAGCCTCCTCCTAGCCACCTTGGGGAGTAAGGGTCATCCAAGAATCTCCTCCTAGCTACCTTGGAGTAAGGGTCATCTAAAAGCCTCCTCCTAGCTATCTTGGAGTAAGGGTCATCCAAGAGCCTCCTCCTCGCCACATTGGAGTAAGGGTCATCCCAAGAGCCTCATCCAAGTCACCTTGAAGTAAGGGTCATCCCAAGAGCCTCATCCATGCCGTCTTAAAAGAAGTCAACTACCACCTCATCCTTTAACCGAGTCCTACAGAGAGCACCATAACTGTCTTGCCCGTTGAGAAGAGGTCGATAGCTCCGCCAGATTAGTTATTTAATTACTATTAAATCGCCCCAATTCGTTATGAAACGACTATAAATTACAAGTTCCGCCACTACTTGGGGGGCATGACACTCAACAGAGCAAATCTCCCCTCCCCCTCTTATAGCTTGTAACTCTCTGCTCTCCCTCCGCACTTGAGTTAATAAAATATCCGACGACCCTACCCATTCAAAGTGGATGTAGGTCACGTTGACCGAACCACTATAAACCTTGTCTTACTTTTGTCTCTATCTCTCACCTATAAATTACTGCATTTTTTACTGTTCAATTGACAGGTGATGTACAAACTCAATTTGTGGGTCATCGGTTGGTATAAATCTAATACACGACTCCAGACTCTTTTTATCCATCAAATATATTTATCTCATTTACACCATACAAACCCACATAATGAAGAATAAGGTTTCATATATCGAACTCTTCCCACCGGTAATGTTGGCCTTGCACCTTCGAGGCGAAAATAAATCACCAGTAGTTCATCTCTGATGAGCCAAACAAAATATAAAGACGGAGGACTGTGAGTACAGTCATGCACTGCAATCTCAACTCTCAGGCCACCGGAAAATGCAATTGGCAGACGTATATGGAAGGTATTAACTAATCCTAAAATATTTCAAGACAACAAAACATGTTGTGTACATGAAATTAAGCTAAAACAAGAAATTGAATATGTAACTGGCAGGCAGTTATTCAGCAGAGAGACACCAAAACATGTCTAGCATTGCACACATTAAGAAAAAAAGATGATAAAGAGGGAAATATATTTTTCATTATTATATGGGTTGATGAGATTTAGCATAGGAGTAAGATCTGTTGGCCTAGCACCAAAAAAATCCTTAAAGTCGCAACCAAGCGACAAGATGGCATCTGTTAGACACCTTTGCATAACAAGAACACAAACAAAAAAGAAAGAACAAGGCCCTCAATGAACACTGACTTGTGCGTGTGAATCAGATAAGAGTTGATGAGAATAAAGCATTTCAAATACCGGCAATTTTTTTGAATTTGACAATGCAATCGAGTGCACGCTCAAAATCACCGTCTTCCAAGGCAATTGTGAAGCGGCAGTAACTAGGAATCCCGGTCCATGAAGCACTGTTGATGCATAAGCCAGTGGCCTTGAGCATAGCTTCCCTGATATTGGAGTCATCAATCTTGGCTTCCCAAGCAGTGGCATTTTCATTGATTTTGATGGTCTTCCCGAGATAGGCAGATGGCTTTGCTACCATGGAAACACCAGCACGAGCACAGAGCACCTCCCATCCACAATTTTTAAGGGTCTGTTGCACATACAAGCAAGAAATCGAATAAGAATAATGTTGTAAAAAGAAGCTCGATGAGAGCAGCAACACAGAAGCCACTTCAAGAAAAACGCAGATCTATTCAGTATAGGGTGGAGAGAACTTAATTTTGCAGTGTTTAAATGCCATGATCAATGCAGCTGAATTGAGTAACATGAATTACAAAAACAAACACGGATTACACACTCAACCACAGAAGTTAACTAGTATCTAACTAGATCTCCAAGTAAGTAGTTAAAAATTTTTTTAATCTCAAATTCTGCTGTTGGTTAACATACAAAATTTTTACAGTGGACCTAATCAATCCACATGGACAAACAACAAAGCCCTAATAGATTTTGGACAAAAGTACATTTTCCAAAAGCCAAAAGAAGCATAAAAAGAACCAGCCTACAGATGACTCATGCAAAATGCTAATGCAGTATGAGTGTTTTAATTTGAGGAAGAGACCAATTCAAAAGCAATTTGGCTGCATACAAAACACTATCAACGTCATGTAAATTAAAAAAAAAAACATAATGATGAATCGAAAAACCATTTGTAAACATAATGTTTACCTCCCTCAAGCGTTGAGATCTATTTCCCAAAAGTTTTTCATGTTCTGCAACAGAATTCAATAGGTCTCCCGCTTTCTGGGCTCTGAGATCCAGTAACTTCTTTACAGTGTATTTGATAGTGCTGTGAGGTTTACTTAATCTTAAAAAGCTATAGATTGTATCAGCCAAAGAAGGCTGGTTTAAAACCAGAAATCCAAATGTAAGCCCTCCGGTAAGCATCTTCAAAAATAATCCTCCAAGCAGTGACACACAGAAAGATGAGTTGGCAGAAGATGTCACTTTTGCTAAAGTGCCCTCCAAACTCCAGCCATCCTGACCCTTAGAGTCGATTTCCACCCCTGAGAATGAAGTATCAATTATAACCCTTGCCCCGAATCTAGCACAAATTGATAATATACTTTCCATCTCTTCATTGCTGTAAAGCAAGCCAGTCACGCTGATTGTTGGACCAGAAATGTAGACCCATGGTTTATTCACAGACTCAAGTACATCAGTTAATGTCTTTTCTGTCAATTTAAAACCTGCTTGTCGTTGGCTAGGTATATTCACTATGTTTGCTTTCAGAAACTGGGCAGCAGACACATAATTCCCATTAGAGCCACCTGGGAAGCACAAAGTTCCACCTTCAGCGATGCAGCAGAGGACTAGCTTATTAAATAGAGCCAATGGGTAGTCTGCATATATGAATTCTGTGTTGTTGTCTGTTAGGAAACCATAATTGCTCTTAATAAATTGTCTAATGCCTGTTGTTACATCAATTTCCGACTCAGTGACATTCTGTCTTGCAAAACTTTCAAAGATGGCAGCCTTGACTGGAGTTGGTATGGGCAAAAAAATCTGATCCACATCCATGTGAATCAGGGAAGAGTTGTCTGTCTCACTAATTGATAGCTCAGCATGATTAAGAACTGAGAGGGCCGATTTGGAAAATCCAATCATCTCACTAGTTTTCACTTTCTCACCTTTTCTCTGAAAAAGAAAGAAGAGTCAAATATATAATCCAAAAAATACTAAATTAATGCATTCACTTGACATTATGCACTAAAATCCCCATCAGAAAGAAATTGGAAAGTAACGCCATTGCCAATTTAAAGTGCTCATTCAACATTGATAAACGGAATTTGTTGCAGCCATAAACCATGTGTGTTTTCCAAAAAGTAACCAGTATTGAAAGCCCACAGGTTTGTAGCAAAATTAGGTACCCTTTTAGGCATTTGCACATCTAATTATATTATAGAATTATTATTTTTTATTTTGTTAAATAGATTGATTAAATTGCTTATAATATTATTATATTATTGCATACCAAAAAATAAAATATAACATATATTTGACATTGGACTTTACTTTTTCATACAAATATAGATAATTGTATGTAAATGTACTAATAATAAATGAGTTCAAAAGAATTTAGAAAAGTTGAAAGTCAAATAGGTGTAAAAAACAAAAATTAGATAAAAGTATATAGATGGGTATAATTGATTTTATTATAATAATTAGGGATAAAATTGAAAATCAAAAGCTTTTAGCAGATACTGATATTTATAAATAGTATAGATAGATATAGATACAGATAGGATCACCATAATTCAGGTACTATGTGAACTTTTTAAGGAAAATGAAAGCTCGTGAGAACTCCTGAATGGAAATCGAAAATAGATATAAACACCCTGTAATTTGTTTTTTTCATAAGAAATGAAAATTTAATTATAACACCCTGTAAATAAAAGAAAACATGCTCCATCTTCTTTTTCAGAAATTGTTGAAAGTGACGTTGTAAAATATTTAAAGAGTTCGGTCTGAAGGAAATTATGTAGAAGCAGCCACTTTGTTCAACTAATGTCAGAAGTTAAGCATGTCTATGTCTACCCTTCCCAGCACCTCCCACAGACAGCCCAGCACAAGGCAACGACCTTCTTGAAACATTAGAAGACAATATTAGCAATAACTATCTCAAAATTACAGCAAGACTTATTAACCTCTGTGGGTGGATGTCGATCAGCAAGCTGAAAGGATAGAAGCTCGTGGAAAAGACAACCATAATAGTATTGACTAATCAGTGCAGTATTCCCTTGTAACAGTTCCACGGTCTTGGACAATGCTTTAAAGATTGTATCCTCTTCAGATATAACAAAAGCTACTTCAAGGTCTGAATAAACCTACAAAGAGATTTTAGCTATAACTGTCAGAAAGAACATACTCCCAAGATGCTAAAAGATTAAACTGACAAAGACATAAAACCGATTAAAAAACCAACTCAATGGCCTCAATATAAGTACATATCAAACCATCACTTCATACAACTGAGCTTCCATTGATTGATCTTTTGAAAACAAAATTGTACCTGATTTTTTAATAAGCCACAAATAATCGCTGCATGCGAGGGCAGAGGAGTTCCAGCAAGATACTTCAGGACCCCAATAGAACCAGGGAGGCTAGATAACTCAAATTGGTCTGATATGTCTAAGAATAGACGAGATCCAATTTCTTTTGTTGTATCTAAAAGGTGCTGAAAAGCAGAATTAGTAACAGCCTCAAAATGAGCCATCCCAGTGACCACCACCTGTGGCTTAAGCTTCTTTATCAATTCTACCATCAAATCAGACTGGCGTGGGGCTTCAATGACTGTGATTACATCATCTGAAGGCTCATCAGTTCCCATATTCTGCAGTGTGAAAACCAAATAGCCAACAGTTTAACCAAAGAAACAGCACTGGAGATATCATTGACTTAATAAACTTGAAATTATTCCGTAACACACCCCCACCCCAACTGGGGTGGAGGTGGGGGCATATGATGACCCAAAACCATCATGTGATCATCCATGATGCTAAAAACAAAATATTGATGATTAAAAAGAAATTGACACTGATCTTCTCCACAATATTATTTAGTCCAATTTGAACACAACGAAAATACACAATGTACTCCTGTAACATATGTGAAACAATAATAATTGCTTTACACCGACAAGACATTCCCAACTCAACTGGCATGAATATGTTACCTATGATACCAATTGTAATCAAATAAAATAAAAGTCAAGAAAGGTAAGATTGCTCCATTAAGCCAGACAATATTAGTCAGGCTACGACCTCTCAACTTAACACTGTAAAGCCTTGTCCCAAGTCCCAACTATTTTGGAGGTGACTATATGAATCATATGCAGCCATTGTACTTGGTGAAGACCCTGTTTCTACCAAATTATAAACTATCATGTAATTCTTTACTATCTCAATCATCATCAATTTTGATCTAAATCTACTCGTAAAGTTATGGTCAACAGATATCACATCAATCTATACTACTGGTGCAATTATATGTCTTCCTTAACATGTCCAAAACATTCCATTTGGATCTTTCTAAATTTATCTCTTCTTGGTGCTAGTTCTGCCATTTCATGAATGAATTTATTCCTAAATCCTAAGTCTATCATATCTTGCTTTATAACACCTTCATCTTAACATCACATATTTCAACTACAGTTAGTCTTTGAACACATTTCTTAGTTGTTCAACACTCTATGACTTCAGACATGACTTGTCCTATGATTGGTTTTTAGAAGTTCTACTTCATCTTAAAGGTGTTGGGCACATGACACACTAGATGCACTCCTCTGCCTTTTTCCTTCATTTTCACAATCTTCTCCAAGACTCCTTAATCCTTGCTCTTAATATACTTAATACAAAAAAAAAATGTGTATCTTTCCTTAAACCAAAAATTCTATGTGCACTTTTCTCTCCATCCCTTGAATTTTATCTTAAAAAGAAGATTAAAATGTGTTTTATACATAACTTCCCATTTTAAATTTTTTATTAGCAAAGTTCATACTTTTCAGAACTTTCTTCATTTTCAATTTTGGTCATGTTTTGTAGCATGTTCTTTTCATTTTGACTACACTTTGAACCTCGTCATTCCACCACCAATTTTTTTGCTAATGGTCAATTACATTTTGATTTTCTAATAATCTCATAGATATTCTTTTAACATATTCTACCATATTAGCACAACATTACATCAATTCTATTTTGAACTCTAGGTTGTTTTTTTAGATTTTATTCTTCACGTATTCCATTGTCCCTTTTAAGATTCCACGGCCTAGTTCTTGGATTTTTTCTAGTTTGGAATTTTTAACTAATGCTAACACCATTATCTTATCTTATGTGGTCAAGCTCTCTTCAGGAATAACCCTTTAGTCCTTACATGACAGAAGATCCAGTGTTCTAGTTGTTGAAAAAATCGGTTTGACTCTTATTTGTTCAACATTCAAAGGTTAATAAATACTCATATCTCGTTATAATGTGACTCCAAAGCACCATTTGTATCTCAAAACCTATGATCACCATGCACAATCTCATATACTCCACAACTTTTTCCTATACAACCATTAAAGTGTTTTCCTATTATTCTCTCGTACGGATATTACTCGCCTTAGCTCATCCATATGTCCGTAAAGATCAGGCATTAATATATTCATCTAATCCTAGTTCACTCATAGGTTACTAAAATCAACTTATTAATGTGTTCATCTAATCTGTCTTGGGCTGCATAACGCTGATAATATGAACTATATTTCGTCCTAATACAATTTTAACTAATATTCTATCTCATTTTCTAATAAAAGATACTAATTTCTATTTAATAAAAGTTACTCCTTGCCATTGTGCTTGCTTTGTAATTGATTGGGTTATTTAGTTGGGAAAAAATTTGGGAATTTTTGAAGATAAAGAGGAAGCAATGAAAGGATTGTGGGATCGAATTTATTTCCTATCTTCTTGTTGGACTTCGATGACGAAGAAACTTGAGAATATCTCTACTTTTAGTATTACATCGTATTGGATGACATCTTGTGGAATATAGTTTGAGTTTTTGGTGGTTTCTTCTATTGTTTTTCTGATTTTGAATGTAATATGGTTGGACTACTCATCCACCTTTGCGCAGATAATGTAAATGAAAATTTGTTTCTTATTAAAAAAGGCGTTGAATGCTATTTCCAACTCCGTTTCTGTGTTTATCCTTCTCGTATAATAAAAAATACAAACAGTAAATTATTAACGACTATCTGGGTTTCATTACGGTTGTAGTTGCTAAACTTCTTAGAAAAATGTTTCCCGGGCTATAATCACAATCCTTTAAGATACTAGGCCTACGAGCCTAATTAGTTAGTACCAGTACATTCTTATAATGCTCTAGATCATGGAAAAGCATCAAGCAGCATGACACAAGTGTTAATACTTCATCAGCCCATGAACCTTGGCATTGATCAGTTCCAACTAAAATATCATTTTACAGGCTAAAAGGACCATTGATTAAGGCTTTGAGCAATACCTGCATTTTTAGGTTCTTGAAAGAATAGTGTCTGCACTGAAGATTAGGATATATGAGCCATATTGCTTAGATTGATTAGGCTAGGCATAGCGGCATATAATTTATTTAAGAATAACCGTTCACAACTAAGTTTCGAGGTGCTTGTGTTCCATAAGTATTGTTCAATGTCATGGATAAAAATATCCAGGTCTGCCAGCCTGTCAACTGCCATCTGTTTACAATACAAGCCTGTCAATGCTAATACACACAAGTCCTTTATCCCACTTCAGATTGTTCTCTACTTCAACTATCATTGTAACGTCAAGGATAAGCAAAGTCATCTGGCGTCAAGAGCATATAGATCAACATTAACAAAAAGTTACCGTGCCTGAGAATATACCACCGGGCAAAGCTGATGTGAATTTTAGTTTGATTGACTGATGTTAGCACTTATAGACTGCAATACAGCACAAGGTTTTGGGGACAAAATTGCATTCAGTAAACATGGTTATATATATGGTCTAATGACAAGAGGGTAAACCTATGTAGTAAAAAGGACCACAACATCGAATGAACAATGCTGGAAATATTAGCACTAAAAGAAAGAATAAAGATTTCAAGAATAGCTAGAGATGACAATTTGATAATGCCAGAGAGAGAGAGATTTAAATTTGATGATCCAACTGTATTTTTTTAACTTCTACATGTATGGGTGTGTGTGTGCCAGACAAAGAGTGTCTGATGATGGGAAAACTTGGATGCCCAAAAAGCAATAGAACATAAAAAGTACACAAAATGTATATGCAAATACTTCACAATATTCCATACCTCAACTTTCAGAGATGTTAACCATTGCCTGGGTAGGTGTCGGCTCAGGTGTTCATCAACAATGGCAAGACGAGGAGAGAACAATCGAAGAGCATTCTCAATTGCCACAGACCTTGAGGGAAATACGACAACATTCTTGGAGAAAAATTGAGAAAAAACAAGTCAGAAATGCAACTTATTTTACATGCTGAGAGAGGTGAAAACAAATACTGATCCTTGTCCCTATTAGATTGCAAACCATAATATTGTAGAAGTATATCCACAAAACTAATGTAATGCAGAACATAGAGCACAACAAAGTAATTAGTATTTTCCATACAGGCCTGGACTGAAATATTGTTGCATAGAGACCTCCTAGGTAATGTAGAGATGGTATAATAGTTTCCATTTAAATCAAAAGATGATGAAGAGAACCAGTAAAGCATAACCATCACCCACCACCCACCACCCACCACCCCCAAAAAATACCATGTTCTTATAATAAGCAGCCTGATGTAGTATAAATATCTAGGAATAGGGCTACAAATTTATGTTATGTGATTGTCCAACTATAGTGCATGCCAACGTTTACCTTCATTCTGATGATTTTTTTTCCGTCCTTTAGACAACACAAATGATTTCTTCTAGATTTACCCTGCTCCAACTTACTCAACAACTTATATAATTTATTTGTAGATTTAAGGCCATGAGATATGCATGCTTTATTTGTTGTTTTTCATGTATTATTTTTGAGCATGGAGAAATAGAATTGCTTGTATGACTGTCTTCATTTCTTTTTCCTTTTTTTAAATTTTATTTCTACTGGAGCTTCATTCCGAAGTTTTAACACAAAAAGGAGCACATATTTTGAATCTCTCTCTAGTAATTAATACTAATAATGTGACTCTCTTCTTCAAGTAAGAAAGAAGAAGTCAAAGCTCATTTAGCGCATCTTACCTAACTCACCCACTTAGTACTCACCCCTATCTCTAAAAGGGCTTATGCACACCACTCGCTATCTACTAAACGAGCATTAAAGCGAACGAGCAAAGCCTTCCATTTAATGGCTTCCCCCATTTTCCCTCACCCTACTCTTTCATTTCCACTTAAGCTTCTCCGATTTGGGGAATTAATTGATTGGATACCGAGAGCCATAATCTTTCCTAGGAATGACTTGAAAAGAATCAATAATTTGGACAAAACTATGGCCATGTAGGAGAGTTTCTGCTCCTGCAAAGGTTGCATCTCTAATCCCTAGAGGAGATATGTTCAATTCCACATGACAACACCATTGCCATCTCTTATGACCCCACCTGACTACCGTTTGTTTAACTCAATAACAGCAACTGCGTTGTCTTACTTGGTTGGAAGTACAAGAAGGTGCGTAGCTTGTTAGGAATTAACTAACTTAGAGCCAATCCTAAGAAAAGAGGTGAACCAGAGAAGAGCAGTAAGAGTAAGCGTTGAGGTGCAAGTGCTATGACCTTAAAGGTGAAAGATCCTCCACAGGTTCTAAACCGGTTTAAGCTTTTGGACCACTTGGAACATGGGGTTGCCCTCAACTCGGATATTCCATGCTTGCTCCAAAGTTTGGAGAAAGGAGGGATGATTCGACTGCGTGATAGCGGAGAACTTTAGAGGTAGGTTAGAGAGGATAGACAGAGAGCGATATAGGCTACACACGGAAGTCAATTCGTCTTTTGTCCGTATTGTGTCCCATACCAGGATGAAGAAATCCAAGGATTTATAGTCATGCTCATGGAAGTATTGACTGGTTTAATGCTCATACCAATATGGCAAAGCATTTGAACATTTTTCCTATTCTGAACTATTAAAGCCACTAGAGTATTACCACTAAATTTAATAAGCATTTGCATACTGGATATAACTATCCACTAGGTTACATATTTATTCAATGGGCATAATAGTCATATTTTATGGAGCAGCTATACTGACATTAACATACAAGTATTCCATTTTCATTTAATAGATAAAATATCACTAAAATTGCCAAAGGAGTCCAACCAATGTGCACAGGAAGTACTCCAGGAGCGTTGAAACCCAAGTTATAGATAAAAGGCAAGAGTATCACATCTAAGCTCTCCACACTATTTTAAGAATTCATTTCCTTTTAATAGCTGGTGGTCTCATTCTACATTTCTGGAAGTTAACTATCGCACTATGCAATGCCAATTAAGAAATAGACCATCCATCCAAATCCAAACTTGTCCCAGCCAGATGTATCAAATGATTTTTCCAAGGACTATGATAAAAGTTTGAAAGAATCTTTGTCTGTTTCAGGAGAAGCGAGGCCAGGACAAACAAAGAGAATAGCCAGAAAGGATAGACATAAGTAAGCCATGTTGAAAGAGTATGAAGGAAGCACAATATGTTGGAGAGAGAGGGAGAGAGTTTAGGTTTGGGCATCTGGAAGGAGCTTGCCGAGGGAATAGCGGTGGGATTAATCGAGAGAAAATGATGAAGGGGCTAAAATTTGACGTAGTAGGAGAGGATCTTGTGGTATAGCCTATAGAACATTCAATTTTTTATCATTTTTAATGACAATCTTGGTGACACATATCAGAAAAAACCTAAAAGATTGGCATCCACGAAATCTTTACTCATGATATATCTCTCACAGCAGATGACTTTTATTCACGACTTCTTAAAGGTGTTTTGACTATTCATCACATATACGATAAAAATTGAAGTTTTTGTGAAGATATAGAATTTAACTGCAATACCTTTACAAAATCTATCCTAAGTTACTTCTTTTATAAATCCATTTATCATCTTTTGAGTTCATCTGTACCCCCCACCAAGAAAAAATAAAAAAAAAAAGAAATCGTAATTTTTTCTATACATCCAAGGAATTTGTTCAATGTTTTCTCAATGTCTACTATTGACATTCATTTCAATGTGGTCCTCTAACATGGAGCGGTTGTCAGTCGGAGATTCATAGCATAAAAATAGAACTCTTATAGCATCAAAAATAATTTGTTTTTTTTTTATATGAAGCGATTAACACTATTACAATGAAATCTGAATGAACCATGAGCTCGCTAACTATTACAATGAAGTCTGAATGGATCAGAAACCTAAAAGAAGAGCATAATACATCCTAAAAGAGGGAAACACGTAAAAGACCAATCCTTGACTTTGGCAGGGGTTGATGCCCTGACCTCCTGATTGGGAGTATCAAGTGTGGCCAACCCAGTTAAACATCATAAAATTGATTTCCTTTCTTAAACGTCATACTTTGTGTTTATGTGGCACAAAGAAAATTTCTGAACTGACTGTTTTGAGACAAGCATATTTCGAGCATTCTTCATGTGATAAATGTTGACTAGACATATAACTCGTGACATTCTCCATGTAAAAAATCATGGATGAGCCTTAGGGAGATGCCCTACAATTGTGGCATTACTCCATTTCTTTGGCCAACACAATTTATCAAAAGAACGTTGCGTACAGAAAGATCATAAAACCTAACACAGACAAAATAGACACAAACTACTCAGACAAGTTCAATGCATTATAAAATCAAATGCAGCACTTGATTAACTGTTTCTTACATTGGCAGTAAGTGGAACATGGTGGTATGCTTTCATAAAGCCTGCAATGAGACTACGAAATCGTGTGCTTCCAGCAGGTGACTCATATGGGAAAAATGAATTCTCTTTCAGAACACTGGCAAGATAAGCTAGGAATGGAATCTTCTCATCCGCAACGGAATCATCTTCGAAAGATAAATCCAAAGAGTTGTTTATCTCATGGAACCCATTTTTGAGAAACTCAAAAATTCTTTTAACCTGTCAGTTTAACTCCATCATTACCCCTTTAGTTTTATGCTCCATTGCATATAAAAGTCTATAATATTAAGAATATATGTACTGCTAGCAATCTTACTTGATTTGGTTGACGAAGTTGACAACTGTAAACTGATAAAGCGTGAGATATACGACCACCAGCCTTCCCATAAGCCCATGCTGTTCGAGCACAAATCGGCTGATCTCCAGCAAGGCCCATGAAGAACTCAAAACGGTGTGGACTATTCTTTTCAATCTCAACTAAAGCTGAAATGTCTGTGTCAGAAGCCTGAAACAGCAAATGTCAAAAATATGCATTTTCTGGAGAAGAGGTCATTTTCACTAAGGAGAGTTTACTTGCCTGAAGGATTTTAGTCTGCCAAAGCTTGTTAACACAAAGACCACGGCGTTCAAACAAGCGTTTGCAAACACCTTGTCCTGGACGCCCTCCCATATTAAAGATCATAATCCCCATTGGTTTTATGACAGCAATTCCTTCTTCAACTGCCCTAGCAATTAGACCTAAGCCAAATTGGTCCTCAACAAAACCCTAAACAGAAAAAAAGTGTATAAACTAAATCAACACAATGATAAAAATTTTGTCCATTTACAATGAATAAAAACACAATAGTATATCAATAAATACAACTTCGCCATCACATGGATAGCTATCCGTGTTTGATCAAGGATGAGGATGACGTGAATGCATCCATGACTAAATGCAACTTTTATATTTAAATGCAACAAACTGGAGCCATTTAATTTACAGGTACCATGATCGTTGAACAAGAATAAGGAAAGGAAGAAGCGTTTTGGATTCAGTGTCTCTCAACATCTACCAAGTCTACCATGGCATTTACACAAAAGCTAAACATGAAAAAGTCTCTAAACAGAAAAATTAATTTTTCCCTTTAATAAAACTTATACATACTATCTGAACAATGAATCAATAATAGAGTGTTAGGTCAATAGATAGAGATTTGTCTGCCATTAGAATGAGTTCACATGCATAATGTGCAAGTGTATGAAGTATGCATATAAATATGCAGCATATTTATGATCATTTTAAATTAGCAGGCACGACATGGGTCATGGGTGCTATAGGTAGTGTTGCAATCAAGTTTCTGGCAAGAAATAGGTTCAGGCAGTTTCAGATTTGATCAATGTTCTATAGGGATGAGATCATGGCCAACCCTAACCGGCCCCTATAACAAAGGAGTTGAGAAGTCTTACTGAGAAATATAGACCCTAAGTAACTCTCTAACCTATATCACCTGACTAGCCCATTTAATTCAATTACACCTTCTTTTCTTTTCTTTTCTATTTTATTAAAACATAATTGTGGTTAGCCTATTTAAAAGATTTGAAGTTTCACGATGGGATTTATCCAAATATATGCGTTGAAACAGAAAATTAGAACCCTTCTTGATAAAATGCAAAAATAAAATAATCAGCATTGAAGTGTACAGGACAAATATCCAAACTAAGCAATCTTATAACAACCAGCCACCAAAGATTCTTTACGAATTAAATTGGTTATTCAGGTTATTCAGGTTTCTTGCAATCTACTCTTGTAGTTATCTAGTTCATTCATAGAACCTATTATCTACCTTAGTCCTTAGATATAACCTCTTTCGCGTCTATTACTTTGATCTTAACAGTACCTATTTGTATAATGTTACCTCTAAGAGACCTCATATAGGCAACCTCACGTGCCTAGCATACAATACTCAACATAGAGGTCTTCATGAGCCAAGGTGCAAAATGTAAGATTAGATAGAGAAGGAAAAATAAGTTCATCCTAATCCTCAAAATTCTCATGTGGACTTGTAGAAAGGAGCCTAAGAAACCTACAGGTCAAAAGAACCAAACCAAGTAGCAGCACATTTAAGAGTAGATGTAAAGGGTTGTCTGTACTCAACCACTCGTGAATATCTCAGACTGAGCCCACCTAATATATCATATGGGTTTGGGCAGGACAGTGGATTTGGGTAAAGATTGGCACCCCTAAGTAAGGCTTTCTGAATCAGTAACTCTCCCTCATTACACTAACAGCCCCACCCCACGGTCAGTTTCTCTTTCCCTAATTCAACATTGTTGTCGCTTGAAAATTCAAGTTTTTGTACAAACAAAAAGTCATCTAATTTTCTCCAACAAAAATGGGGAAGACATTATTACGTATAGAACACTTCTTAGACACTTACTGGCATTTGATTGGTTTGCTTGATTCACTTAAATTATTCTGTTGTAAGTACAAACTTTACCAAGTGAATCTTGATTTAAGTACAAGCAAAGAAAAAATAAAGTACAAGCAAAGTAGATGCTCCGAACAGGACTAAGTGTTAGTAAAAAATTCTTCCATAACATTTGCATGTATCCATCTAGACTCCAAAGAAAAACTTGCCCCCCAATACAGTCATAAAACAGTAGTAGACTGTAGTGTCCTATGGTAGTTTCTGCAATTTCTTCATTATTGGGAACATTGAAATATCATAGCTACCAAATAGGCGTCAGCCAATCAAAAACTTAGGCATGCAGCTTTCTAGTGATAGCGTGCTAAAAAAAAAAAGCAAGTCTCCACCATTTAGCATTCAAATAATAAAATGTCATCCAACCTGGAGTGCACAATAGTTACTCAATGAATGCAGAAATTCCTCACTTGCATTTTCCGTAATCATCTTGGACATTGCATCTGGATTTGGATTAAGAATCTGCAGATGAAACAGAAGTGGAGAAAATACAACCATGCGATAATATGTTAGATGACTAAAACCTTGGAGCAATTTAAACAGTTTCTGTTATCTCAAAAACAAACAGGAAAATCCACCAATTAACATATACTATTCACAACAATACCTGTGGAATGCAACCGACAATCCGTTCAAGTTCTAGGTGATGATCCTTGCAGTAAGCTAGCAGATCGGATTCATGAAACTCTACTCTGTCAAGTAAAGTTTTATTCTCCCCGTCGTAGATGGGTTGGCCATTGTCATCCAAAGCATTTAAATATAAGTTTATCCAAGAAACCTTTACTGCTCTTGGATTTATATCAAGGCCATATACCTGTAAAATGATATTTTGCCACTAAGGAATTTCCCAGAAATTTATAAACCACATCTTTTTGTCTTTGACGTGTAGAAGTTGATATATATATGTATATATATACATATATACATATATATATATAAGTGCTGCATCTTGCCACTAGTTCGTTCCATTATGGTCATGAATACCACTATATGGATCATCAAAGAAGCACTAATGATGCTAAAATTGTGGGATAAGAAGAAACAAAAACCTTTAGGGGTGACCACTTCTCAGCAATGGCAATGGATATCCATCCATTTCCACAACCAAGCTCAGCAACTGTCCTGTCCTTGAAGATAGAGTCAGGATGTCTATTCAGTCCCTCATAAAAAGTAAAGGACCAGTCCTCTGGTATAAAGATGCTTGGGATCACCATCATTGTCAATTTCTTCCTTTTCTGGTAACCTTCAACAGGCAAAGAAAAATGTCAAACCAGCTGATGCAACAAGCAAAGCAAGCAAACATATCAGTCTATAAAAACAACATTTAAACCAGCTAGGTCTACAGAGAACACTATTGAGCAACCCAAAAAGAGCATGTACTTATAGTTAGCATAATGTGACATTCTGAGTTGAATTAACAGAAACAATATAAAGGATAAATGTACCTAAGAGGGAAATATGAGTATGTCTTATCATTGCATGGAACACATGATTCAAAAGGAGTAAAATACTTCTTTTATTATTATTTCCTAAAAAGGGAATAAGCTTTGAATATCAATGATTACGGGCTAACTAATTCAGGAGGAGGAGTACAGACCTTTTTAGTAAAGTTGCTGGCCACGAGATCAAAAACAAGGCCTTCTGGGTAGAAGTGACTTTCAAGGCCTTTGTGGGCAGCATAAAGACTCGTGATGCAGGCAAAGTAGATAATGAAAGCAAGGGTTAAGGCTTTAAAACCAAAAAATGAGGCACTATTTTCTGACAAGATAATATTCCAAACACTGTTCGATGGAGGAACGCATTCTAAAATGCTTGCATCTATTATACTATCAGCATCATCTATTGGTCCAACAGGTTTTATACAACAATTGGATGAGGTTTACGTACTTTGATTATGGAGGTTTTCAATATAATGTTTTCTACAGCTGGGCAGGTGGTATACTAAATGCCTCGCTAGTAGGCAGCTGGGCAAAGCAATCTTTAGGAAAAGCTTACTAGATCTCTGTGTAATTTGTCTTCCTAGCGAACAAATATAATTCATGAGAATTTACCCCATTCGCTGAACATTGGCAAATCAACCACAGAAGCTCCCACTCCCAAATCCCCCTGCATTTTCCCACTTCATCATAGAGAAAGAGAAGGAAAGTCATCATTTTGGGTGGACCAAACTGCACTTCCTTTTTGTATAAGGGGTCTTAGGCTCTGTTTGATTCATGAATGAAAGGAGTAGAGGAAAAGAAAACGTAAAGAGAATCATGTGTTCATTTGGCTAAATGGAAAATAAGGAAGAAAAAGAGAATTTTAGGACAAGTGAGACAAATTTCAGATTCAACAGGATAGCAGTTCAATACCACTTCAGTATTCTTGTTAGTTGTAGATTTTATTTAATTTATTATAATTACTAATTATAAAAATTATAATTTAAATAAACTATAAAAATTCTATGCTTCTTATTTTGATTGTTGAAAGATAAAAATATGATTCGAAAAAAATAATTTTTTTTTACAACCATTAGATTATTTAAAAAGTCAAAAGCGCACTTTATTCCGACACGTGAACTATTCACGGAACCATATTGTTAGGAATGTGAACAAGAGTCATGTTCCTAGTCTAAATACTTCATGCTGTATAGTAATTTATTTCATTTATATATAATTTATTTAAAATTGTGTATAAAAAAATTATTATTAATTTAGTTTAATCAAATTTATATCCTATTTAATTAGATATACATCGACTTATAAAGAGACCATTCATTTATCACACAAATTTACTGACTCTATATTGACCTCAGGTTAATTTAGTCATTTCGTTTCTCATTGCCAATTTGCAACCAAATTTTAAAATCTTTCTAACTTGTAGTCTTATTTAACTAGGGGAGCAAATATGAGGGAATTCGTCGTTCCTTTACCTCATCCTTCTTCATTTCTTCTCTCCGACAAAATCTCTGAACTAGATGGAGTGTTAAGACTTTGAAGGCTTAAAGTTTGCAAGGGGCCTTCATAGGTATTAGTATTCGCTACGAGGATATGTTCCAGGAAGTGATAGTATCCATGGGCAGTTGGCACCTTGCAAATATAGGTTAAGACTTTCAAGTGAGAGGTCCAAACAGGTTAGCAGCAGCTTTAACGAGATGATTTAAAATTTCTGTGTTCAATTGCATGTAATTAGAAGCGGACTACAATCCTTCCTAATTTTTTTA
Organism: Ilex aquifolium; assembly: GCA_951799425.1. NCBI lineage: Eukaryota > Viridiplantae > Streptophyta > Magnoliopsida > Aquifoliales > Aquifoliaceae > Ilex > Ilex aquifolium. The sequence continues at coordinate 33,779,732 of OX637395.1, read as the reverse complement.
CATTTTCCCGCCCCATCACTTTGGATATTAGATAAGAATCATAGTGATGGAACTAGAGTGATACAAATAAATTTTTTTTAAAAATTTAAATGAGTGGTAGTTAATAAGTGGAGTGGAGGGGTGATTACATGAGATATGTGGAAAATTGTAATCGGATGAAATCGTATGTTGTAATCAAATAAACAAAAATTCTAAGCAAAAATAAATTGGATAGAGAAAGCTTCCCAACCCTCTTTCCTCAAAATTAATCCTAATAATACACAGTGTAAATGTTAATAAACTCTGGTTTCAGGATATGTATAAAACCAAGAAAACATCTCTTTAGACACCATCAAAATTTCAAAATCACTTGGTTGGGTCCTTGGCTCTGGAGGTATGACTCATTCTTAAGCTATCTTCACTTAGTTCTCAAACTATAAGGAGTGGAGTTTCCAAGTCAACTCTTAAGGTATTTTCCACAAATTCTATTGATGGGCCAAGTCCAAGAGCCCAAATCATGTTACAAGCCCAAGAGCCTAAATCATGTTACAAGCCCAAGGGCCCAACTTCAAGAGGTCCAGGCTAGCCAAGCCCAATGTGATCAACCCGGTCAACCTCATCAAGCTCAAGGAGTTACATTAGCAAGGAGCACACAAGGTCATCCAAGGACCCCCTGGCGCCCAAACTGGGCGCCCAGAACATCTCAGGTGCCCAGGTCTCCTCCTCAGGCGCCAGCCCTCCTCCTCGCCACCCTGGAGTAAGGGTCATCACAAGAGCCTCATCCAAGCCGCCTTCGAAAGAGTCAACCCCTCACCTCATCCTTTGACCGAGTCTCATGGAGAGCACCGCAAATGTCTCGCCCGTTGAGAAAAAGTCGACAGCTCCACCACAATAGCTATTTAGTTACTATTAAGTCGCCCCAGTCTGTTAGGAGACGACTATAAATTGTAAGCCCCACCAACACTTGGGGGCAGATGAGATCAGATGACACTCAACAGATCACAAAACTCCTCTCCCTCTCTAAGCCTGTAACTCTCTGTTCTCTCTACTCACCGGAGTTAATAAAATAATCCAGAAATTCTAGCCATTCAAAGTGGACGTAGGTCACATTGACCGAACCACTATAATTCTCGTCTTCTCTCTCTCTACTTTAAATACTGCATTTATTTACAATTACTTGACAGATGGTGTACAAAGCCAATTTGTGCATCATCATCTATAACCAGTCCAGTGAGCATAAGACTGCCCAATTTTAGTTGCCGGTGTTTAGGAAGTCTGTTATTCTGAATTGGTCCTCATTCCGGACTGAATAAGGCATAAAATCACTATACCATGTTTTCAAACCAACAAATGGCTGATTTCACCCTGAACCAGATTACATCATGCGGTGAGACCTGAACTAAACCAAATCTGGAGATTCCCAACCCTTTGTTTCCAGTATAAAAAAATCGCATTATTGATCAGCATCCAAATCGTCATAAAAAATCTAACGTTTTATTCGTGATGAATGCAGAGCAACTACGACATAACAATTACACCTTGTCAAATGTATACAAACAAGCATATATATAATATGTGAAATTAGAAATGGAAGTGATCGATAAAGAGAGAAATGCGAATGACCTTCATATTGTTCAATATAAATGTCGTGGATTCGGAAATGGTAGGTTTGGAGGCATTGCTCGTTGGCCTCCTTGGCGCCGAAACGCTTCTGGAGATCAGAAAGGAAAATCCGAGCCTGAGTACGAGTCGTCGGATCTTCGAGCCTCTCGAGGAGTGATCGGAACGCACTGTAAGCAGCGTCACCGGACTGCTCACACTGCTTCAAGAACTCGTCTACCGATCCACACAGCCCCTTCACCGCCATTTTTGTTACTCTTCCACAACAACAAATTCCAGAGAAGTTCAGAGAGAGAGAGAGAGAGAGAATTGGTTAGAGAGCTAGAGAAGAGGGAGGAGCTCCGGGAATATATGATACTGGGAAGTGGGAAGTTCAATTAGAAAATAGTTAAACCTGCTTTATTTTTCACGTTTTAAAAAATTTATTAAATTCTTTGGTTAATTGCATCGGAAGTTCCTAAAGTACATAATTTGTCTCATTTTAGGCCTCAATATTTCAATTACATTATTTTGATCCCTGAAATATTAAATATATTTCTATGTGGTCCCTCAAGCAAACAATATCCAATATTTAAATTGCTAAGATTTTATATCATAAATTTATTACTTGATACCTAAATATGAGTAAAAAATAATTTGGTTAGTTTTTGAACAAAATTTGGATAGCTCTTGACAAAAAAATATGTAATATAGGTAGTTCGTAACCAAAATTTGGATAGTTCATGATCGACCAATGCCCCTATCTGCGTCCACCGACCTATCAGCGGGACTTGTAGCTTAATTCTTTACTCATTCCATATTGGGAAGAATTGCAGGAAATCGTTGGACAATTGCATTTTGATTGAGTTATTGATATAAGGAAAAATGAAGAAAGTAAGGTTGACAAAAAGATCCTTCTTTTTCTTTGAATCCACCTAGTATGAAATGAGTCAATCATCCACTTTGGTATCTTATTAAAGAACCAGTCAAAATATGATATATCAGTCATATCATTGTAGCAACTGAAAACTTCTTTTGTACCTTCATTCAAATCAAATATCAGATAGTAATTGCGCTAATATTTCTTTAATGAATGAATTGGCGCTTGCTAACAAAAATGGTGATATTGTTCCTCCATTGATCAAGTCCCTCTGCTTTGATGGAATTCGCTCGTCCCAACTAAGGAGAGATATATAAAAAGAATGTCCGATTATGCCTATTCCTAATCCTAAATGGAATGTAACGATATAAGGATCCATATGTAAACATAGTATCTATTTAAATACGCTCGAATGATCATTAGATAGAAATTTGGTCAAGTGTCATCAAAATTATTATTTTTTTACCTATTTTAGGTATTACTTGACAAGTTTATGATAAAAAATCGTTAGTAATCGACGTTGTTTACTTGAAGGATTAAATAGAAATATATTTCATACTTCAGGGACTAAAATGATACAATTAAAATATTATGGACTAAATAAGATAAATCTCATATTTTGAGCACATATAGTACAATTAACCCTAAATTCTTTATATTGCGTGTAACTTTTAAATTTTTATTATTCACCACACAACTATGCCGTGAGTAACAAATCGGATCCTATTGAAGTTATGTCATATTTAAATTAAAATATGTCAAAGTTTACTCAACCTAATATATTTACCATCGTTTTGAGGTTGTGTAAGATGCATCTAACAAGTTTCGTATCATGTTTAATCGGGTTTACGACAATCCATCACATCAACTTAATGGGAGATATAACATTACTAGTTATAACCTGTGCCTGAAGGCACAGAATAATAAAAAAATGGTAAACAATAAACATATTTATATTCATATCCAAAATCAAATCACAAACATAGAGAATAGATAAATGAATTTAAGCATTGGTTTGTAGTGGGGGTGACAGTGGTGGTGGTGGTGACAGTGCTGGTGGTGGTGGTGGTGGTGGTGGTGGTGGTGGTAGAGGTAGTGGTGGGACGATTTTAACATACTATTATTTTTTTTAAAGTACTTATGAGAAATAATTTCTAGAAGTAGTTTTAAAAAATCACTCCAAACACACCCTTAGAAGCTATTTTTCCTATTAAATTTAGGGTGTTAATATTAGCCGTTAGATTAATTTTAAAGTAAAATTTAAAACGATCTCAACCGCGAATAGCAAAAGTCATTTGGTTTATCTTTTGAGATTTGAATTGTAAGCTACTTTATTATATAGATGTATTAATGTTAAGTTAATAAAGATAAAATTATGTTGCTGATTTTGATATAAATAAATAAAAATGAGTTAAAATTAATTTGAGACCAAGTTATAAATTAATCAAATTAATTGTAACTCAATATAAAAAAAAAATTGTATATTAATCAATTTGAAGCAATGTTATATTGTCATAATTTCACCAAATTAAATTAAATATTTTTACATTTAATAATATTATACGTACCAAAATTTAGTCTAAATAATTTGACAGATGATATGGTAAGTAAATTTTAAATTTAAATAAATAAATATAAGATAAAAAAATATCATTTTTACTACGTAAAGATGACAGTGGACTGAAAAAAACAAATAATCATCCAAATTCGTCTCGTTTGGACGAGGGATGAACTATATGTATTGCACTATGAATGTAAACAGGAATATTCGTATAAACTCATGCGAAAATGGAGGCGAATATGAATTGAAACTTATTTCCACCCGGCTCTGCTAAACTGGTAATATTTATATACTAGTTATTTCTCGTGCCTAAAGACATGGAGTAATAAAAAAAATGGTCAACAATAAACATATTTATATTCACATCCAAAATCAAATAACAAAGATAGATGAGAGAGAAAGAAATTTAAGTAACGGCTATAGTGGGCGCGAGCAGTGGTGGTGGTGGTGGGGCGGTGGGGGTGATACGAGTAATGGTGGGACAGTGGCGATGGTGGCAAGGTGGCAACAGCGGTGGTGGTGGTGGGATACTGGTGGGGTAGAGACGACAATGGCGATGACGATGACGGTGGTGATGGTTGTTATGGAAGAGGTGGTGGTGGAGGTGGCAGTGGTGGTGGTGGTGGGGGGCAATGGTCGTGGTAGGTTTGAGGCAACGACGGCGATGGGGCAAAGGGGTGGCGGTTGTGGTGATGGTTGTAGTGGGGGTGATGGTTGTGGTAGTGGTGGTGGGGGTGGCGATAATGGTGGTGGTGTAGTGGCGACAACAATAATAGTAGTGATGGTGGTAGTGGTGATAGTGGGACGGTGGGGGTGGTGGTGGTAGTGTTGGTGATGGGATAGTTCCAAACACTAATTTTTTTTTTAAAGTATTTGTGAGAAGTTATAATTTATAGAAGAACTTTTAAAATGTTATTTTAAACACACTCTTAGGACCTTATTTTTTCTATTAAATTTGGGGTATTAATATTAGTCGTCGGATTGACTTTAAAGTAAAATTTAAAGAGATCTCAACCACGAAAAACAAAAGTCATTTTGTTTATCTTTTGAGATTTAAATTGTATTATACTTTATTATATAAATATATAATTAAGTAAAGATATACATTTATTATAAATATTATTTTTATAAGTTTTAATGTTTATTTTATTTGTTACATAATGAGTTTTTATCTTTCGTGTAAATTTATTTGTGAGGTTTTATATTTTTTTAATTTTTTTTATATATCATAAAAATTAATTATTATGTACGAAGACGGCGAGGGAGACATGAATCAAAATTTACATGCAAGACCAAGACAGGATTAAAATTTTTCTAACTCTAACAGGAATAAATAAAAAATGAACGGATATTTTTTTAAAACAAGTATAAGGGTGAAGACTAATCCCGTCCTGTCGCAGTCCACCGTCATCCCTTTTTGAAGTCCATGCTTTTTGTGGGTGTAATAGCAGTCAAAAGTTGCCTCCTCCCCTCCGTTATGAGCTTACCCATATGTACACCATTCGTTAAATATTAGTTGGAGTTTTCCAACTCCAACAAATTGCTTTATTGCTTATTGTTTGACGTGATGTGATTTAATTGATCCATTCTGCCACGTGGAATAATGGGCTCCAATAATTTGGAAATTGCTTTTTCCCGGTATGTGGGTATGTTATGGTGACAATGATGTTGGTGTTTAATCAAACACCAACTACATTGAAGTCAATAATTAGTTTAATGGCTACCGTCCTCACTATTGTGTCTTAAAAGTTTTATCGAATTTGAATCATGTCATTTCTCTTTATAATAGTGTCTGTTTAAAAAAAAAGAAGCAAAACTTCTTACACATTTACAAAGGCTCTATTTTAATACAGTATCTTCATTTTTTTTATCATTGAAAATGTGTCGCCTGTATGATTTTTTAATTAATAATTAATAATTATTTAGTTCAAAATTAATAGAGATATTGACTATGCACAGAATAAACTTATGCAAGATCAAATGATCAACAGTTGAGTGTGTAATAAAATGTAATTAACGAGACAATTAATAGAGTAATCAATAACAATAATGTAAATATTAGGTTAACACACAAATATATAGTAGTTTGGTCCGGGTGACCTACTCTACTCCGATAAATGACAACGGTGGCCGAGAGACCTTTATTAATAAAGTAAGGTGAACGAGAAAGAGAGAGAGAGAAATTGTTAGCTCTGAGAGGGATAAAATAGTTAGGAAAAAGAAAAGTTATGTGTGGGGTATATAGAAAGGTGTAGAGATGCTCCTCTTAATTGAGAGAGCTTACAATTTATATGCACATAGCCTTAGTTGTGGCGGTGACTTGAGGGGAAAGACACTAATCATTCGGGGAGGATAGCTACAAAAGGTGAGTACAATTAAAATGTGTCTTGATCTTCGAGAGTGGGTATCCCGATAATTGGTCTTCACGTGCTTTAATCTTCTTGGAATTCTTGGATCTTGCGCTGGGCCAAATTCACGAACTGAACTTGAACTGCCTTTTAACTGATTTAGGCCTACTTAATTTATTGGGTCTGACCCAATTGAATTTGGGCTCGTGAGACATGTTTATCCACTGTGATACTGCAGTCTTTGTCTTCTTTTTCTTTTTTGACAAGTGGAATTGTTTAAAGAACAAAATATTAATACATAGGAGTTGTTTATGGTATCTGATGATACCAAAAAGAGTTCACACAACATCGGTATTCATAAAAAAAATATTCGGTAGGACACTGATATTTATTATTTTGTATGTATTTTTATCACTATTTTGGTATATAATAAAAGTGATAAAAATAATTATTATAGTAGTGATACAAATACTTACAATAGTGATAAATCACCCACAAAGTGATAATTATTTATATTAAAGAAAATTAGTAAAAATAGTTATCACAATAGTGGTAAATTACTCACAAAAATAATAAATTTATTTGTTGTAAAATGATCCACAAAAATTATAAAAATATTCATTAAAATAATAAAATTTAGAGGTATGACAACAATTTTTTTTTAAGTATCGTAGTGTAGTCCTTCCTGCTAATATGTATCGCTAGCTAGAATCAGAGTATCACTTCCTGTTAATTTGGATGAAAGTCCTTGTCTAGGACAGTGCTATTTGTTATGCAACACTATTTTTTTTCCTTTATTTGAGTTGTACTAAAGCTAAAAAAATTTAGATGAATATTGTTATGTTTTAATTTGATCAGCATTAGAATCGATTAAACTAAAATTGCTAATAAGGTTAGTTAAAATCAATTCAAAATATTAACATTGATCCCAATATTATTGAATTGATCGTAACTCGTCCAAATCATAGTTTTCTCATTGTTGTGGATTTATTCTATTGACCGTCCCAGCAAAGTACTATATAAAATTATTTATTTTTTTATTTAATGATCATGAGTGTTTGAACTAGTTTATGCACACTTCGACTAATCCCCTCTTCGATCCAGTCAAAGACAAGTCATCTATGTCGGGACCAGAGAGTTCATCAGGGATAAAATTGTTACCATAAAAGGATATTCATAATAAAGGAAAGACATATTTGACCAGAACTCGGTAGAAAAAGAAAATAAAATTGTAAAACATTCTCGTCCATTTGTTATTTTTCTATTGTTATGGAAGATCGCATACTTACATGAGAAATTTAACATGTGCAGCACCTTGAGGTTTAACATTAATTGCACTTTAGTCCTTAAAATTTTAATTTTGTCAATTTAATCCTCAATATTCACACATTCAACTAATGTGGTCTTTGCATAAATCGCCGTCCAAAAAAGTGAAGAAAAATATCATGTGCATTGCATATGAGAGTATTGATGGACATTTTTGGTGTTTGGTAATAATTTCTATTTCCAAACACCATTACCCTTCATCTAGACTATATTAGAGCAATGCTACATAGATCTCATTGGATTAGTTGTCAATTTCAATGTTAGATGAAACCAAAAATCAATCCAATAGTTATATATCATTAAATCCCTAAATAAGGTCCCAAATAAGATGAAAATAGTATTTTCCTATTAAATATGGTACTAAACACCTATCTTTTCCTTCCTCTTTTTTTTTTTTCTTCTTTTTGTCTCAATCACAGAGCCATCTCTCTTTGTCTTCGATTAACTCTCGATCTCTCTTCACTCTCGATATCTCCCCCTCAAGTAGTGCATCATTATTTGTCTTTTTTTAAAGTCTCAAACACTAGCACCAACACAACACACATTCAAACAATACATGCACAATGGCCAATCTGCGTCAATCTCTCTCTACCAAATACACCATCTCTCTCTCTCTCAAACAGATAAATACACAAACAACACAACACATAGTCACACAAATACTTGACTTTCTACAAATTCATGGCATCGGTCCAAAATTACTGTGGTGGGTAGCAGTCGTGTGGAGGAGGAGGTGGGTTTACAGGTCGCAATGGAGAAGGAAGAGATGTGGTTGTGTTATCGGTTGGGTTGATGGCGGTGGTGTCAGCCGAGTGGGAATTGCAATTTAGCGAGTGGGATGGCGGTTTAGGTTAAGGTTAAGGTTTAGGCACGGTTTAGGTTACCTTAACATAAACAACCGAGTGGGATGACGATTTAGGTTAAGGTTTTGCATTGTATGTGTGTGAGGCGCCCAGAATGTAAGAGGGGGAGATAGAGAGAAAGAAACAAGAGGGGGAGATGGAGTCGTTTTAGAGGGCAGATGGTGGCGATGGATACCAACAGTGGAAGATGAATTTCAGTGATGAAGTCTTGCAAAGAGAGAGAAAGAGGGGGAGAAAAGGGGGAGATTGACCTGTTTAGAGGGTCAATGGTGGCGATGGATACCAGCGGTTGAAGATGGATTCCAGTAGTGGAGTCTTACAGAGATAGATAGATAGAGAGAGAGATGGGGTGGTCACCGTTATTGCTACTGGCTGTGTTTTATAAGGTTATTTTTGGAGGGGGTGTTTTATGGTATTAGGTCTACTGATAGTGCGACGGTAATGTTTTTTTGTTAGATTACTTTATTTTCTCATTTATGCCCAATGTTTTGAAAGTACAATGACAAAAATGTCCATCATTACTCTAATGTGCCAACTACATGATATATTTCATAACTTTTTGGACATCTATTTAGTGCGAAAGACCACATTAACTAAATGTGTGAACATTGAAAAATAAATTGATAAAATTAAAATTTTGATGATTAAAGTCTGACTAACCTTAAATCTTAGAGACTATTCATGCAATTTACCCATCTAACAAACGTATGTAATAAATAAACCCGTAATATACCGAGAAATGTTTCTGTGATATATCATATATGCATCAAGTGGTAGAGTCAGGGGATGTACATTATCATAAATTATTGTACATCCCAATGAATTGCTGCTTCACAGGTGGTGTACATCACACGGTCACACTTGCTCTGCCACATGGTGTATTATACATGAAAACAAAAATTTACTTACCCAAAAAAAAAATTTGGGCAAATTTTACTTTGTACCCTGAAAGATTGCTAAATTCTCACTTTGCACCCTAAAAGATAAAAATTTTCACATTGCACCCTAAAAGAAATAAAACGGTAGCAATTAGGTCCAACACCTAACCGTCATTGAGTTTTCCGTCTGTTTTTTGACCACGTACAAAACACGTGATAACTCAGAAGGGTAAGGTTGTAAATGAACCATTTTGGCGCTCAAATATTCTACAGTGATTGTCTTCTACATTTAAGGTCACAGATCTTCACTGTACATAGAGATCTGTGACCTAGGACAAGTAAAACAGAGAAAAATTGGGAGATGGAAGAGTATGGGAAAATGCAAGCATTATGTTACTGTTGCCGCAGAGCTGTAATGAAGACTTCTTGAACGGATTTAAACCCTAGAAGAAGGTTTATCAGTTGCGCAAAATAATGAGGTAATTCGTTGATTGAGTTTCCCATAAAAGTTCTTTTATTTCCCTTTTTGTTTATAAGATTTTTGGTTTTAATCAGTTGATCAAGTACAAATCCATATGCGTGAAATATTTGTTGATTTTATATGTGATTTTTGTATTTAAAATTTCTATTTTTCTGATAAAGATTGAACAAAAATTTTTTTTTTACAACAAACTGAAGTTAAAATGGTAGTATATTTCTCTGTGTATTGTGTGATTTTCTAATTTTTTATCAATTATAAAATCATAAGTTGGTGGTCCATGTGGTTACTTTCTATGGATCGACCCCCCGATGTGTAACGGATCACGCCAAATTATATCCGGTTTGTTGCGTCGTGTTACCCGTTTAGAAGAACAGCTGGAAAGAAGCAGAGCAAGGGGTAGAATGTTTTGGTTCTGCCTTGTTGATTCCTGATTTGTCATGGTGGTTCTGTATTGCTACATGGGTGATTATGAACACACTCCAGATTGACAGGTTTCAAATGGAGACATAACAAGCTTGGAGCTGTTGTGAATTTCTATTGGTTCAAACCTATTTTGGAAGCTAATGTGATAAAGGTGAAACTATTTTGTATCAAATCTACCGCTGGATAATGCATATTTTGGAAGCCAATGTGATCAAGTTGGAGTTATTTTGTATCAAATTTACCAGTGGATTATGTATTATGCAATGCAAACTAGATTTTGTATTATGTAATGTAATGAATGATTTTGTATTTGGATGGTGTTGGTTCAAACACAGTTGCAGTTGCAGTTGTATTCAGATACATCCATTTTCTTAATAACACAAAATAACACTCAGACAAAAAAATATATCTACCCTTCATTAACTTCATGCAAAAATAGTTGCAGTTAGATACACCCTCATAACAAAAACTAAATGTGTAGCTGCAACATATCAACTAAAAGAGCTGCAGTGAGATACAAAAAGTGACTGCTGAGTTTTACCCCTATTAACTAATTCCATAATTCATTAACAGTACATCCCAAAAATAAAAAAAGGTCCTAGATTTTCACTATGTCCCCACTACATTGTTTGTCTTCCACACTTTCTTAGATGAGTTGAAGTGTTGTGTAGAAACTAGTGCAGAGTTGGAGTGTTGTGTAGGAGTTGGTGTAGACTTGGTTTGCTTGGGTAGGATAGGTTGTGCTGCACCAGATTGTGGTAGTCTCCACACAGGTGGTGTTGAAGTTTTTTGTGTTGGCCTCCAAGGTCAAGCAGGTAGTGATGAAGCAGTTTGTGATGAAGCAATTTGTGATGAAGCAGTTTGGGGTTGGCTAGTTGAGGGACATGATGTATTTCTTTTCCTTCTAATCTGTTAAAGAAAAAAAAAATAACTATTAGTTAAATTTTGTAACTATTAATTGAAAGAATAGAGTTTATGTCTTACAGGTAACTTTTGTCTGCCATTTGTAGATTTATATTGAGTAGCATCGGGGCTTGACCTTGAACCACTTTGTGATGCATTTTTCATAGCTACCACCTGACCATGAAATGTACAAAGGTTAATGTTAACAAAAATAAACAATTGCAGATAAAAATTCTGTTTCAAAAAAAACTTACTGGTAAATTATCTGCATGATGTGGAGGGGCTGTGTCTACACAACTTGATGTATCTACGCTACTGGATGTTGTGACCACCTTGCACTTCCTCTTGTTGTGACCAGCTTGACCACAAGTTTCACATATGATTGCTTTGTATTTCCTTCTCAACTTTACACATTTGGTAGGTTCATCACTATCTTTCCTTCTTGCCTTCTTAGGCCTACCAGGTCTTGTGGTTTGATTAGGGGGAATGAGAGTGGCATAGCCTGTTTTGGGCCACAATTCTTTCCCATTAATAGGACTCATTAGTTGACTGTAACACTTGAGGAATGTTTCAACCCTGTACCAATCAGCCACATGATCCTCTGCTGACAAACCTAAGTAGTTGAGGGCAGACACAACATGTTTACTGGGGATTCCTGCTAAGTCCCATTTCCTACAACTACAAGTCCTATCTTTTATGTTGACTGTTGCTTGGTCTCCACTCATCCCAACAACTTTAAACTTTTCATCCCCATTCCATGTAGGAATGAAAGCTGCTGACTCAATTTTAATTGCTTCTAATCTCTTTTGAATCCTAGGACAAATGGATCCTTTATACTTCTTAATTGAATCCCTTTGTCTATGTATTCATTCCATAAGCCAAACTCTTATATTTTCAAGCATTGTTAAGATAAGTTTGTCCCTAGCCTCTACAATACAAGCATTGAAGCTCTCACACAAATTATTGAGTAGCATGTCACATTTGGGTAATGTACTAAAATTGGACCTAGACCAATTGATTGGTGGCCTTTCACACAACCATTGATAAGCAGATTTATCAACACTTCGTAACTCCTCCATGACATTACAAAAGTCAACAATTCTTGAAGACTTAGCAGCCCTCCACAATAAGTCCTTCAAAGCTAAGCCCTTATTCTCAACTTTGAAGTTATTATACAAGTGTCTTACATAGAACCTATGTTCTGAATTTGAAAAAAGAGTCTCAACTGCATCAAGTATTTCCTACATGCACAATTGGAGGAGTAAATGAGTAAGTGTAAGTGTAAACATCAAGTATAAAATAAAATAAGTAACAAAAAATATTAGCTAGAACTTGCCTTTTGTTTATCTGACATAAAAGTCCATGCATGACTGTATTCTATACATAGATCCTGCTTCAACAATTGGAGGAACCATGCCCAAGACTTCTTTTTTTCCTTCTCTATTACTGCATAAGCAATTGGATACATCTGATTGTTAGGGTCAATTCCAATAACTGCAAGTAAAATGTCATATTGATGGAACTTCAAATGACAGCCATCCAAACCAATTAATGGTCTGCAGCCCAGTTGTAACCCATTTTTTAGTGCCCCAAAACATATGTATATCCTCTTTAACCTTACCTGATCACCTCCTACTGCTTTGGTTTTGATAATACAGGTAGTACCTAGATTGGTTCTCTTGAACTCTTCACAGTAATCCCATAATGACATGAACTGGTCTTTGTCTTTGCCACTAACCCCTGTCCTTGCTGCAGCTTTGCCCCTACATACTTGGCTTTTACTTAAGGTTACATCATGTTCTTTCAACATAGTTTGCTTAAGTGATTTCATTGGCCATGTAGGGTTGGATCTCAACCTTTCAACATACGTATCTGCAAGCCACTTGGCAATGACATGCTTCACTTTGAAAGTTCTATTGCAACTGTGTGCACTATTAAAAGTTTTAACCTGCATTGTCTTCTCTCCTGCCATGATGGAAGCATAAATCAACCAACCACACCCTTCCCTACAAACTGCCCTTATTCTAGACTTCTCATTTTTAGTGAATCTTATTTCTTTTCCCCATTTTATTGCATGTTGCCTAACTGCAACTCTAAATTCAGCAGCTGGTTTGAACAACATACCTAGCTTATACTGTGAGTCAACCATATCAGACTTTGAATTAAAATGTGGATATTTCACCCTCTGTCTCTTACAATCTCCTCTTTCCTCGTCATCCGATGATGAACCACTAAGACTTAATAATTCTTCACTGTCATAGTCTTCACCATACAAATCATTATTAACATCCATTGTTGTGCCTCTATCACTATCAACATCTTTCCCTTTGTGAACCCCTTTCCCTATCTCCTTGTTAATACCAACAAATTCAACATCCTTATCAACAAATGTCTCATACAATTGATCATCAATGATGTCATACTCTATCATAAAAATATTCATAGTCTGATGACAACCCTTCTGAGTATGAGTCACTCTCATTCATATCCCCATCACCACTTGATTTTGAACATTGCTCATGAACATGGTCAGTCTCAACTCCAACTTCTTGTTGTATGGTACCACAGTTTGACTCAACCTGACTTTGGTTAATATGGTCAACATAAATATCAATTACTCTATCCTTATCAACCCAATTGATAATGTCCAAGACATGCACATCATTTTCTAACACCTTCCTTCTATGCCAAGATCTATGATAGAATTTATTAATCTCATAATATCCTAATGAAATCTCATCAACATACAATCTCATAGTATCCTTTAACATACTAACCAACTCAATCAATGAAATCTCATCAACATGACACATATCAATGTGATTGACCTTCCCACCAGTATATGTTCTATCACCCAAATGTTCCAATCTACCACCATGATGCAATCTGATAGTAAAATATTCAGAAAAAAGATCTGCATGTACCACCAAATGGCCAACAAGCTACACACTGCTAATAGTATATACCCCCACAATGCAAACACAATTGAAAAAAAGTAACAAAACAACAACACACACAACCCTGCATGCAGAGAAAAATTGGTCCCCACAATAGACCCACAAACATCCCAACAATGAACCCCACAATGCAAACACAATAAAAAAATAGTAACAAAATAACAACACACACAAACGTGCAGAGAAAAAATGGTCCCCACAATAGACCCACAAACATCCCAACAATGAACCCCACAATGCAAATCCAATAGAAAAATAGTAATAAAATAACAAACACACAAACTCACATACAAAAATTGGTCCTAACAATATACCCACAAACACACCATAATGAACCCCATATTCCAAACACAATAGAAAAACAAACACAAAAAATACGATTACCATAGCATAGTGCATCCCAATGAGTCTATAAATCATTGGTCGCCTCTCTCAGCGACCACGACATTTTTTGAATCAAGCAGCTGAGCTGGTACATAATCAACCCACAAAGTCTGTAAATTGTTCGTAGAGAATATACACAACCGCTTTCTTTGACTGTGAAGCCCTAGACGAGAATCATGCTGCCTCTTCATCTTTCTTTATTTCTCAGTACTCTGAAAATGTGAAGGCTGGGCTGTAGTTGATCGGTTTCTTGAATAGAGGTGGTGTCATGTGCAAATCACATGTGATATTACCTTGTTCATTTACAACATTACCCTTCTGAGTTATCACGTTGATAAAAAAATAGACGGTAAACTCAACGGCGGTTAGGTGTTGGACCTAATTGCTACCGTTTTATTTCTTTCAGGGTGCAATGTGAGAATTTTTATCTTTCAGGGTGTAAAGTTAGAATTTAGCAATATTTCAGGATGCAAAGTGAAATTTGCCCAAAAAATTTTAAGGGAAAATTTCAACTACACTTCTTCTAGTTTATTATATCTTCAAGGACATTCTTTATATTATTAAAAATATCACTGACACCCTTTTTAATTTATATTTAAACATTACTAACACCCTTTGCCATTAAATTACCATTTCTAACAAAAAAAATTATCTAAAATACCAAAAATGCCCCAGCATAAACCCTAAACAATCTTTCTATGTAAAATTCGATTAAAATTCTATCTGATTAAATTCATTTTTCTACTTATTAAAATTCGAGTTGATTAAAATTTATTTTTCTACATATTAAAATTTGAGCCAATTAAATTTCGATTCGAGTTGATTAAATTTTATTTTTTTACATATTAAAATTTGAGCATATTAAAATTCCTTTTTTACTTATTAAAATTCGAGCTGATTTGAGCTCCACCTAATCTGTTAACGTTGATTAAAATTCGCTTCGAATCGATTAAAATTTATATATTTTTACTTATTAAAATTCATGCCAATTAAAATTCGATTCATTAAAATTTGAGTCGATTAAAATTTTTATTTTTTATGTATCAAAATTCTGACCGATTAAAATTCAATACAAATTGATTAAAATTTAATTTTTTAATCGGCTCAAATTTTAATACGTAAAAAAATATATTTTTTAATTAACTCAAATTTTAATACATAAAAAATAAATCTTAATCAGCTCAAATAGAATTTTAATCGGCTCAAATTTTAATACGTAAAAAAATTTTAAAAAAGAGGGGCTCTCATTAAAGATATGCTTATCTAGAGGGGGTGTGGATACAATTTTTCCTCTAATATATCATGAGCAATTTAGTAAAATTGCATTCTAGTTAACAAAAAATATGACAGAGGGTGTCAATCAAGATTCAGAAAATAAAGGAGATATCCTTGAAGATATGGTAAACTAGAAGGGGTGTCGCTGAAATTTTTCCAAATTTTAATTTGTTCTATATTTATGTTGAGAAAATTAGCATAATTTTATAAATATTAATTATAAAAACATAATATAACAAGTATATGATGCAATAGTATGCGATTAGGACAGTATAAAATAGAAAATAATAAATTTAAAAGAGCTGACATGTGATATCTGATAGATATGTGATTATTATTTTAAAGCAGGTGTGTCTCCCAACGGAAAAGTATTAATGAATATCAGTGATTTCAAGATCCAACCTAGATATACTTATAATAACGTCTTTTCAAGGGTCACGTCCATAAAAAATAGACGTAAACTTGACTCAAATCGAAATTACTTGAAAAATATAAATGTAGAGCACTTATCTATGAAACTGAAAAGAAGAAATGAAGCTAAAGTTGCAAAATGAAAGAAAAGAAGCTTGATTTCTCCAAACTTGGTTAGGATTAAATTTTAGCTTTGGGTGAGCAAAGGGGTTATGGCAGCTTTCCAGGTGCTGGGCTGTCCCATTTGGGTGAGCAAAGGGGGTCTGGCACCTCTCTAGGTGCTGGGCTGAGTAGTGCAAATGAAGGGGAAGTTTTGGCCTCTCAATCCCTCATTCCTCAAGACCACCTAGACAGTGGGTTAGGCAATTCCTCACACCATCGCACCAGAAAACACAAAGGCAAAACAGTCCTTGACGAGGATGTGTCAAAAGTGAGTACCCTTTCTAGTTCCCTTGATACTGATGACGATATTATGAGGATTATTTCTGTTTATCACATTCCTCCAACTGTGTTGTGCCGCAGGGCTGAGATGGGTGAGCCTGCTAGTGATGACTCCTCTGGTGATATTGTCATTTATGAGGAGATGCTTGAGGCCGGGCTCAGGTTCCCAATTCCTCATTCCGTTTGTAACATCTTGAATTACTTTTCTCTGACACCTGGGCGGCTGGCTCCCAATGGTTGGAGAGTTTTACTGGCCTTTATGGAACTGTGGAGGAAAGTACACCATGAAGATGCCTCTGCTACCGAGTTTCACGCGGCTTATTACCTGAGTGAGACTCCTGCTTCCAACCGGGGCTGGTACTATTTCACTTTGAGGGGAGGCAAGTTGATCATCGGGCTATCCTCCAACTGCCACGGCTGGAAGTCTCATTTCATATTCATCGGTGGTGAGTGGGCTTCAGACATTGATAGAGCATGGGTTCCACAGTGGATTGCTCCAAAGAAAATTGGTATGCCCCATATACTTACTCTTCTCTTGACTTATTCCTTGTAGGTTGTGTACTCACCACGCTCCTTGCAGGTTGTCTCGTGCTTACTAAGGATCAAGAGTGGAAGCTGGAGGCTGTGCAAGCTCATCCTACAAGGGACTTTGGGGCTCTCATGCTCAAAGATGGTGGAGTCGGTGTTTCCCCTTCGGTTCGTGCTAAGACCACTGCTCTTTCCCCGAGGTCCGGCAACTCCTCTTCAAAGAGGAAGGGTGAATTGATGCTTTGTACCTTCTTCTTTTACTTGGTGTTTTATGCCTGACATTTTATTTTCTTTGCAGCGATATATAGGGGAATGATTGGATCCCGCCTCTCTGGTAGGAGTCCTCCTCCTTCCAAGGTGGCGACGACGGGTGATGCCTCCCAGGTGACTCCTTCCAAGGTAGCGGGTGATGCCTCCCAAGTGACTTCTCCTATGGCGCTGCCCGAGATTAGCTCTCCTCAAACAACCCCTCTAGTGGAGCCCCGGGCGTGTTCCCATTGAGTGACCCCCTCCAGTGCTGCCCCCTCAATCGAGGACCTCTTTAGTTGTGACTACTACTCCAGAGTCTTCCTTGTCGGCTACACCTTCTACTCCTCGTTCGTCCCCTCCTCCTGTGGGAACTTGTACGAGGGCACCGATTTTGGCTGGTCTCATGCTAGGCAAGCCGCAAGTCATCAAGGAAAGGCTTGGGAGGTTTGTGTTTTCACCCGAAGTTAATCAGATCAGCACTCAGGGCACCGAGGGGATTATCAACACATTTTTGGAAGGCTTGGCTCAGGTAAGGGTCTCATATTTCCCTTTCTCCAGTCCCTTCTTATGCGTTTTTTCATTTTTCTATCTTTTATCTTTTTCAGGCTTCAACTGCATCTGTCTGCTTGCTTTCAGGGGCTCATTATCATGGTCAACTGAAGCAGAGCAATGAAGTCATGCAAAAGGAGCTCCTTGCTGCCCAGGGGAGGATTGCTGAGCTTGAAGCTGCTAGTAGGGCTTCTCAGGCTGAGCTTGTGGCGACTTATGAGAGGACCGTGCTCAGAGAGATCGAGCTTGTAGAGGCCCGTGAGGGGGCAACTAAGCTGGCGACTGAGCTTCTGGCGACCCGCGAGAGGGACGCGCTCAGGGAGACAGAGCTTGTGGAGGCCCGTGAGAGGGCCACGCTCATGAAGGCTGAACTTGCAGAGGCACGCAAGAGTGCTATACTTAGAGAGGCTGCTGCAGAGGCAAAGGTGAAGGCTGCTCATGAGAGAGCTTCGCAGACTGAGGAGAGGGTTGTCATCATTGAGAGGGACTTGGCGAATGGCCTTGCAGCTGCCTTCCTTGACGGTTATGATGAGCTCCGAGGGCAGATCTCCGCTGCCTTCCCTGATATTGATGTTTCAGGCTTCTTGCCAATTGAGGCGTCTGAGGATGATGAGGAAGAGGAAGAGGAGGAAGACCATGAGAGTAGCTAGAGTGTTGGGGAGTGTTGGTTTTTTTTTTTTTTTTTTTTAGAAAAGCAGCTGGTAGCCCTACTTTAGTACTGGTGCTCCTTGAAAATTGAATGAAAATGCAAAGATCTTTTTTGGAGTTAAATGTAGCCAGTTTTATTCATCTATAGCTTATGTCAAGCAATACTGGGTAATAATCCCCAAAAAGTACACTGAACATTGGGTAATAATCCCAAAAGGGTACATTGAATATTGGGTAATCATCCCAAAAAAGGTAGAAAATAAAACCAAGTCCCCAACTTTATTAATTTGACTCTCTCAATGTGTCATTGGTAGTACCTCTTTAAGTGTTCAGCATTCCACGGATGGGGTAAGACTTTCCCCTTAGAACTCTGGATCTTGTAGGTACCTGGCCTTACCACCTCTATTACGAGGTAGGGTCCTTCCCAATTTGGTCCCAACTTTCCTTCGCGTGAATGCTTTGTGGAGAGCATCACTTTTTTGAGCACCAAATCACCTGGTTGGAAGGAACAATGCTTCACTCTCGAGTTGTAGAACTTCGTCATGCGACGCTTGTACTCGGCGTTGCGGACCACAACCATCTCCCTTGTCTCCTCTACGAAGTCGAGGTTGATGCGGAGTCCCTCCTCGTTGGTGATGGGGTCGTGGAGTTGGACCCTTAGAGAATGCACCCTGATCTCCATAAGGATGACTGCCTCAGCTCCAAAGGTGAGAGAGAAGGGGGTTTCTCCAGTTGGAGCTCTCGACGTGGTTCTGTAAGCCCATAGTACACCTGGGAGCTCGTCAACCCAAAAACCCTTCGCTCTTTCGAGCCTCATCTTCAGGTTACGTAGTACCGTTCTCACCATGACTTCCGCTTGTCCGTTTGCTTGCTGGTGCGCTGGGCTTGAATGAGGTTGCTTTATCTGAAGATCGGAGCAGAAGGAGTTGAGGAGCTTGTTGTCGAACTGCTTGGCGTTGTCACTAACAATGGCATAGGGTATCCCGAAGCGGCAGACCAAGTTCTTCCAGATAAAGTCTTTCACTTTTGCGTCTGTTATTTTTGCTAAGGGTTCGGCCTCTGCCCACTTGGTGAAGTAGTCGATTGCCACCACCACGAATTTACACTGTCTTTTGCTGAGAGGTAGGGGCCCTAGGATGTCGATGCCCAATTTGGAGAAAGGCCACAGACTTGTGATGACCGTGAGTTCTTTTGGCGGCAGCCTGGGCATAGTGGCGAAGCACTGGCACTTGTCACACTTCTTAGTAAACTCCTGGGCGTCCCTCACCATGCTAGGCCAGAAGTAGCCCTGTCGGAGTGCCTTGTGGGTGAGGGAGCATCCTCCAGAGTGATTCCCACAAACTCCTTCATGGATCTCCCGCAGGGCATAGTCAGCTTCCTCAGGTGAAAGGCACCATATCAATGGCAATGAGTAGCCTTTCTTGTAGATGATGTCTTGTAAGATAGTGAATTTGGAAGCTCTCATCCTAGTGTTCCTGGTCTTGAGGGGATTGTCTGGTAATGTACCCTCTTGGAGGTATGCCCTTATTGGAGTCATCCAGGTTGATTCAGTGGACGCACAATTGACGTCTGTGGCTCCCACGTCCAACTTGCTTGGTTCAAACTGATGACCGATGAGTGCTGGCCCTGGAGGGGCTTCGGAAGATAAGGCGAGTCTAGCGAGTGCATCTGCGGCCGTGTTGTCTTCCCTTGGGATGTGGCAGATTTGGAAGTACTGGAACTTAGCGCCCAAGGCTCTTACTATGGCGAGGTACTCCTGCATCTTGACACCTTTTGCCTCAAACTCTACCTTCACTTGGTTGACTATCAGCTGAGAGTCACTATAGGAAAGAAAGTGTTGGGCTTCCATCTCTATTGCCAACCTTAGGCCAGAGAGAAGGGCTTCGTATTCTGCCTCATTGTTGAAGGCAATGAAGTGAAGCTTTACTGCATACTTAATGGAGGTACCGTCGGGACTAATCAGGATGAGGCCTACTCCACCTCCTTCACTGGTCGAGGAGCCGTCGACGTAGAGTTTCCATAGTGGTAGAGAGGAATGCTCGGAGGCTCCACCCATGGGAGGCAAGGCGCTAGGCTGGGCTGTCTGGGCACCAGGCTAGGAGCCAGATGATGTCTGGGCGCCAGAGGGAGATGCCCGGGTGCTAGAGGGAGTTAGTTGGGCACCAGAGGGTGTCTGGGCACTTGGGGATGTTGCCTGGGTGCCAGTCTAGGCGCCTGAGGGAGTCTGCCTGGCCACTAGTCTAGGCGCCAGAGGGGGTCTGGACGGCTAAGGGTGTTGCTTGGGCGCCAGTCTGGGCGCCTGAGGGTGTCTAGGCGCAAGGTCTAGGCGCCTGGGTGTTCTGCCTGGACGTGTCGGTGTCCTCGTCGGGCTCCTGGACGTCCTCTTTAGGCATCTGGGTGTCCTTGCTGGGCGAGGTGGAAGGCCCGTTGTTCTCATCCTTTGCTGGTGTAAGCTCGACAATGAAATCCGCCAACGCTTGTGCTTTGATGGCTGCCCTTGGTTGGTACTGGATATCAAATTTGCCGAGTTTCATTGCCCACTTAAGGAGTCTCCCGGATACGTTGGGCTTTCCCAGAATTCTTTTCAGATGTTGGTCTGTGATGACAACGATGCTGTGACTCTGAAAGTAGTGTTGTAGGTGCCTTGCCGCTGAGATCAGGGCGAGCGCTAGTTTTTCAAGCCCTGAATATCTGACTTCTGCTCCCCTGTAAGCTCTACTCACATAGTAGATAGGTCTTTACACAACATCACTGCTTCTGACAAGGACTGAGCTTACTACCGATGGGGAGACAGAAAGGTATATATACAGAGTTTCTCTTGGAGTAGCATATGAAAGGAGGGGAGGTGTAGCTAAGTAGGCATTGAGCCTTTGGAAGGCTTCCTCTGCCTTAGGTCCCCACTCAAAAGCCTTTTGGAGAATTTTGAAGAAAGGCAGACATTTGTCTGCAGACTTGTAGACGAACCTGTTAAGTGCTACAATTCTTCCATTAAGGCGTTGGAGCTCCTTGGTTGAGGATGGTGACTTCATGTCGAGGATTGCCCTGATCTTGTCAGGGTTCGCCTTAATCCCCATTTGGTTGACCATAAAGTCTAAGAACTTTCCTGACCCCAGGCCGAAAGCGCATTTCTTAGGATTCAGCTTCATGTGGTATGACCGTAGAACGTTGAAGGCTTCTTGGAGATGCTCAATATGGTCTGCTGCGGCAAGACTCTTCACCAACATGTCGTCAACGTAGACCTCCATCGTTCGCCCGATCTGGGACTGGAACATTTTGTTCACCAGTCGTTGGTAGGTTGCCCCCGCGTTCTTTAGCCCGAAGGGCATGACCCTGTAGCAGTAGGTCCCCTTCGGAGTGATGAATGGTTGTATCCCGAATATGCATCCAGGAAGGTGAGCAGTTCGTGTCCTGCTGTGGCGTCGATGAGGAGGTCAATTCGGGGTAGCGAATAGCTATCTTTTGGGCACGCCTTGTTGAGCTCAGTGAAGTCGACGCAGAGGCGCCACTTTCCATTGGCTTTGGTTACCATCACCACATTTGAGAGCCAATCAGGGTATGCTACGTCCCTGACCGCCCCATTCCCTATTAGTTTCCCCACTTCCTTGTCCATTGCTTGGGCCCTTTCAGTGGAGGCGCCCCTCAGCTTCTGGCGTACAGGCTTATAGCGAGGGTCGACATTGAGGCGGTGGGTGGCGACCTCAGGATCAATTCCTTCAAGGCTGCATGTGACCCTGCAAAAATATCTATGTTGAGTCTCAGAAAGTCTATTAGCCGGCGAACCAGATCTTTAGAGAGAGAAGAGTCAATGTGCACCCTCCTGTTTGGATGCTCCTCATCTAAGACCACCGGGGTGAGCTCTTCAACTGGTTCTCCTCTTTCTACGACATCATCCCTTGGGTCGACGACCTCCACTTGCAATGCCTCCTGTGGCTTTCTGGTCTTCATGGAGGAGACATAGCACTCTCTTGCTGCTACTTGGTCTCCTCGTACCTCTCCGACTCCATTCGGGGTTGGAAAGCATAGAATGAGGTGGTAGGTGGATGGCACAGCTCTTAATGCATTGAGAGCAGGTCGTCCCAGTATGTTATTGTAGGTTGATGGACAGTCTATTACCAGAAAGTTGAACATGACCATAGAGCTTCGGGGTGCTGCGCCGGCAGTGACTGGTAGGGTGATGGATCCTAGGAGATACACTTTCTCCCCTGAGAACCCAATGAGGGGTGATCTTATGGGCTAGAGTCTCTCCCTTCTCAGATTGAGCTTGTCATAAGTTTCTGTGAATAGGATGTCCACAGAGCTGTCGCTGTCCACCAGGATCATTCGCACCTGGAAATTGGCAATGACCATGGAGAGCACCAGAGGGTCATCATGGAGATGCTGGATTCCTTATAAGTCCTTGTCTGAGAAGGATATGACCTCGTTGCTGCCATGTTTGGGCGCCTTAGATGGTCGCTCATCATCAAGGTGCCTAGCTTTCCTGGCATGAGCGTTCATGGTGGAGAGGGATTCTCCTCCTCCTGTAAGTCCTCTAGAAAATGGTGTGAATTTCTCTAATGGGGTGTGGATCTTCTTGATTATGAGGTGGCGGCGGCGCCTGCCCCTTTCCAGCGACATACTGGCAAAGGTGTCCACGTTGAATGAGGTCCTCAATTTGTCTTTTGAGGTCATAGCAGTCGTCGGTGTCATGGCCATGGTCGCGATGAAAGCGATAATACTTGTTTGGGTTCCTGCGGTTTGGAGGAGACTTCATCCTCCCAGGCCATTTTACCGCGGGGTCATCCTGGATCTGGAATAGGATGTGCCTGACAGCGGCGTCGAGGGGAGTGAAGGCTTGTCGGTTTCTCTGAGGAGCAGGACCAAGCCCGTCCTTGACGGGTATCCTCTCTATCCTGCTGCGCTTGTTGCTAGTCTCCTTCTTGTCGTCTCTGTCTCTTTCCTTTCTCTTCTCCCCTGTTCTGGATGACTCACTTCGCCTAGCCCTCGTGATGTCCTCAACGTTCATGTATTTTTGGGCCTTTGCTAGGAGCTCTAGCATGCTTCTTGGTGGGCACTTCATCACTAAGAAGAGGAAGCTTGACGAGCGGAGGCCTCCCAAGAAGGCTGTCATAGTTACCTTGTCATAGGGTTCTTCGACCTGAAGGACCTTTTCGTTAAAACGAGTGAGGTAGCTCCTCAGGCTCTCGTCTTTGTCCTGCTTTATGCTGAGCAGGTGAGTGACTGGCTTTTAGTGGCGGCGCCCTCCAATAAAGTGCAACACGAAGGACCTGCTCAACTCAGCAAAGGAGGCAATAGAGGCTGAGGCGAGCTTGGCAAACCATTGTCGAGCGGATCCCTTCAAGGTGGTAGGAAACGTTTTGCACATGATTTCGTCAAGGACGTTGTGCAGCTACATTAGTGTTTTGTAGGTTTCGAGGTGGTCTAGTGGGTCCTTCGTTCCGTCAAAGGTCTCCACGAATGGCATTTTAAACTTTTGAGGGAGGGGGTAGTTTGCCACGTCAGGTTTGAAAGGTGTGTCAGTTCGCCTAACAAGGCAGTCTACAATCTCAGGTCCTTGCGTCTTCATGGCATTGAAGACGTCACCCAGTTGATTTTGCACCTCTTTAATTTTCTTGTCCCAGTGATTGGGAGCTCCTTTTGAATTGTCATGGAAATGATTCCCATGCTCCATGCTCTGTTTTTCACCCTCATCCTCTTAGAGAAAAGGGTTTCCACCATGGGGAGCAAGAGCTGAAGGAGGAGGAGGTGCAGGTCCCTCATGGGGAGCTCCCCCATGCTGGGCGCCCAAAGGGGCTCCCATGGGTGGAGCGCCCAAGTGGGCTCCAAAGGTGGTGCCCAGATGGGGAGCATCCATGTGGGGAGCTCCTGGACGCCCCAGGCGGGGAGCTCCTCTCACTTGAGGTCTAAGTTGTGCTCCTCCCTACACAGCGAGCATTAGTTGAAGGATCTGTTGGTTCTGGGCCACAAGCTCCTGCATGGTCTCCAGCATCTGCTGCGTACTTGGGACAGGATTGGTTGGGGGAGGAGCAACCTCCTCTTCTCTTGGTTGTTTATTCTCAGGCTGGTTCATCGATCGGGTAGTGATCACCATTGATTCAACAGAGAAAGTGTTTAGAAATGAGAATTTTGTCGCTTCCCACAGACGGTGCCAAACTGATGATGCACAAATTGACTTTGTATACCACCTGTCAAGTAATTGGAAATTAAGACAGTAATTAAAGTAGAGAGAGAAGATGAGAATTATAGTGGTTCGGTCAACGTGACCTACGTCCACTTTTGAAGGGCGCCGATATTTTATTAACTCCGGTGTGTAGGGAGAACAGAGAGTTACAAGCTTAGAGAGGGAGAGAAAATATGGTGCTCAGTTGAGTGTGATGCCCCCCAAGTGTTGGTGGGGCTTATATTTTATAGTCGTCCCCTAACAGATTGTGGCGACTTAATAACAACTATCTAACTATTCTGGTGGGGCTTGCGACTTCTCCTCAACGGGTGAGACCGTTGAGGTGCTCTCCATGATACTCGGTCAAAGGATGAGGAAGGTTGACCACTTCCAAGGTGTTGGAGGTGTGGGTCTTGAGTGCTCCATTGATGTCATAGCCAAGCTGATGTAGCTCCCTAATGAACCTGACTGGACTTGGACCATATTGGGTCTGCTGGGTCTTTATAAGTTTGGGCCTTTTGGGCTTGGCCTATCACTTACCATCATTATTTTTTTATGGCCTAGCTAGTTGGAGCTCTTATAGAAATTTTTCTTATACTAATTATTCATCTAGTGTCAAAATTACTACCATTTTCTCTATAATACATTGGGTGGACCAGAAGATTCTAATGCGGGTTGATCAGATCATCACTGATGACACTTTACATTTGAGATGAAATTGTCATGCTCAAGAGTTATAATCCAAGAGGAGTAGACAATTGGAGAAGTTAGTCAAACTGGGGCTATAAACAATATAGGGCGTGGATTTAATTTACAACTAGTTTGAGTTTTTCCTGTGTTGATGTTCCCTCTAGTCCGTTCCTGTGTGGGGCTATAGAAACCTCTCACGTGGGGTAAAGGAAACATCCAAGCAATCACATTCGCGAATCCAAGTACGTGGGGTGAGGATAACACCGATCAACCGCAGTCATGAATCCAAGTGCACTCACAATGTGTACAAGAAGTAAGAGTAAGACTACTAAATATAAATGACCTTCTACGTTATAGATCGTAATACTCTTATTTTCAACTTTCAATCATTTTTTACTGTGACACTGTGCCTACTCATGAGAAAGAATGAACAAATTTCAAATTCGCATCTTCAAATTGAGCCATTTACTCAACATACACATGTATTAAGAGCTAGGCTTCAGTTTGGCTGAGGTCTCTTGAAATCCCAGCCAACTCAAGAACACATATTACACAATTATGTACACATGATATACATAAATATATATTAACATGACACACACAAAAATAATTGTATCAACTTGTTTTCTCGCTCCGCACTGAAACACGACCTAGTCCACGGTCCAAAAAAACAAATATTTCATTCTTATATCATTCCAAATTAATGCCTTCCTAAACTGACATGGGCGCTACTGGCCTATTTTTTAGCAAAAAGAGTAAATTATACTTTATCCCCAAAATTATTATCTTTTTTACTTTACACTCTCGATTATAAAATTTCTCACATTATACCCTAAAATATTTAATTTTATTTCATATCACTCAAAAACATAACGATTGTCAATTTTTTGACGGATTAGAAAAGCAAACTTGAAAATCTGTCAAAGGAGGGAGAGAAACCCTAAAAAACTTCTTGTCAAGTACTTAGTATCACTTATTTTACCTCTTTTACAACCAAGTAGTTTCTAGAAAGAAAAAAAGGAGGTCGGTAACATTTAGAGATCAGGAAGAATAAAGTTATGGATATGTATTTTATTTGATTTTTGATATGCACATGTTAAAAAGATAGTTGCTTATTGACAGTACAGACCACTCAAATGTGTATTTATTGTCAAAAAATTGACAACATTATCTATTTGAGTAATATGAAATAAAATTAATACTTTAGGGTGTAATATGAGAAATTTTATAGTAACAGTACAAAATAAAATAAAGATAATAATTCAAGAGATAAAATGTAATTTATCCTAAAATAAATGCCACTTTATACCTAATTCATTACCGCTTCATCACCGCTTCTAAGTTCTGCCTCCCCAGTATCCAGCCGGTACAACCACTCACTCTCTTTCTCTCTCTCTTTTGTGTATTCCCCATCTCCCTCTGTCTATCTATCATTTTCTGGCGGCGGTTTAAGGGCTTCTTCAATTGTAGGAATTACAGAAATTAGTTTACAACCCCTACCCTTTTTCTTTTAATGCTCTATTTGTGGCTATACACATTCCAGCAATTACCAAATTGAAATGAATGCACCAGTTACCGATCGAAATGCCAATAGTTTCTCTTCTAAAAATTCCTCCCAGTTCATACTTAGCATCATCTGCCAATTGACACACTTTCTTCGCCCTTCTCTATCAGCCCCCCAGCTTTTGTGTGTTGGCACTACGTAATCGTCGGTGTATGCAGGTAATGTATTTCAGTATTTCAGGGATGATTTTTGGTTCTTGTATGTAATGGGTGTTGTTGGATTTATTATATTTGTATTCAGGTTTTTCATAATAGTTGGTCATTAGCGAGTGATAAAAAAATCAGCTAAAAATATATAAGATCGAAAAATCTTCACGCACCCTCGATAGAGTGAACTCTTGGAATATTTATCATAGTAAATGATAGTATCATAAAATTATGTTTCTTCAAATTACAATTTTGCATATTAAAAACTGTCATGGAGTTGGAATTTTTGGGTGGTATCTTATGCAATTGACAGAAATTCATAAAAAAATAGTATTTTGTTTTCGATAGCATCATTTTTTTTCTTGGTATGTTCTATTGATTCTTTGACGTAAAGGGCACATATCTGTAAGATTTTTATTTATGATGATATCATAATTAAGCAAGAGTATGTGGCTATGTTTTGGAGAGTGATTCGAAGGTATAAATTTATCAAACCAAATGATTATACCATTGGATGAATATTTCTGTCCATTATTTGTTCGGTAATTGTTTTCTCTCATTATACCCAAGCAAATGCATCACCTCATTGATACGGGGACATGGTAGGTTCGTATTTCATCTCAAACTTGGCATACATCATCTGTGCCACCCTGCATTCCCACCACAGCACTAGAGATTATCCACTCAGGAAGCTCATGTGGTCTCCCAATAGTTTCTGTGAAGTGTTCAATGAGCTCAGAAGGTGAGTCCCGGATTACAAGAAAACTCTGTTTTGTGTATTACTAATAATTTGTGAATAACTAAACAATATAGGCTAACAAATTGCTGAATTACTATTACTGATAGTAGAATGATGTAACAAGCTTTAGTTTTTCTGGTAATATATGTTTATGAATATTGAATCAAGTATTCACAAAATTCTTGCTTGAGTTCCTGCATATACTATTGGTGCTCACAGAAATAATTTATGGAGTTGCACTGTAATTTATAATCTCAATTCATAACAGTGACTGTGAGAGCGATGATGCAATGATTATCAACCATTACATGTATTTGAACTCTATCATGTTTTCTTAGATCAAAAACTGAGTAGTTTTACCCTTCAAGGTAGAGCGACCTCATCTTCGAAGTCATATATAAAGGTGAGGGAGCATATGTTGTACTCCAATCACCTCCAGCCCTGCATTAGAACGGAAATTATGCTTAGTCGTGGTTGATTAAAAATTTAGCCATGGAAGAGCTTGCATGTAGCGTACCTACAGCTAACCAAATTAGTTACAAATGTATTTGGTTGATCTCCTCTCCCAATATGTTGTTCTTGAACAAAAATAGGCATTTTCTTTCCTTTAAAATCCATGTGAGAGAACTGCCCTCCAAAACCTTAGAATCTGTCATTCTTTTCACTTGAATGCGTGAGACAAATCCTATTGAAATTTCTAAATTCTACAACCTTCATTACAACATTTTCCTCCTTTTCTGATGAAAGCAAACTTTTTTTGCCTTTGAAATAACCCAAACCACCCAACTCTACTCCTACGGGTTTGACCCAACTTCTAAGCAAAACCCCTATAAGTTGTTGGAGAAACACACTGGCGAAATTTGAAATTGAGTTTCCCAGTTTTTGGAGACCTTATTTCTCCTAATTCTGCTTACTTTGCTAACCCAACAATCAATCATAGAATCAACAAATAAAATGAGCATTTAACACAAATTCAGTCATGAAATCATACAAAACTCAACGATTCAATCTTTCAAATCACTCATGGCTTTGTACTTGGTTCGTCTCGGCTACATGCTAGGCGCTACTCGGTACAACCCATTCAAACACAAGCCTCTTAGGGCCACAATCACATCTCAAAACTATATATATGTCACCGAGTATGTCTGACGTATGTGCCAATAAGTCTCAAGCATTCCACCGATAAAATATTTTTCGGACAACAAAAACAAAGGCACAACAAATGAACGCCCAAATGAACATCGAAATTCAATGGATTAGATTACAATGACGATAGCAACAAAATGACTATTTGCAAAGACGGAAGCATATTATGAGATAAACCACTGGATGCGAAGATTTCAATGCCTTGAACAATCCCATAAAACGTCTCTCAATCAGTTATGATCCAACCATTTGATTTCGAAGGTCATAATCCCAAAAATATTTTTAATTCAATTAACCTAACAAATCTAATACAAACGCCATAAATTTTATGAGCAAAGACTTTTAGCACCAGGTTGGCCCTACCACAAGGCCAATAAAGCCTGGGTTTTAGGCCCTATGTTTAAATAAAGCCTTAAAATTTTTAGATGTATAATTCTTTCAAATTAAAAAAAAAAAATTTAGATCCACAAGATTTTAGGCACCCCAAAAAACCTTAAGAAAATTTAAAGAAAAATTGTGAGAATGTAATTTTTACACTACTTAATTGTGAGAAAATACATTGATTTAAATCTTTTGTACATAAGTACTCTTTATTAGAAATATATTGTATCTAGATACACATTGACAGTTTTTAAAATTTATCTCTTACTAAAATACATTTTTCCGTAATTCTTGGACTGTTTAGTTTGACAATCTATTTTTCGTAGGATTTATTTTATTATATTAAGAGTTTCCTATTTTAATAGATCAGCTTATTTGAATTTTAAACGTAAAACATAATATTATATTTCAACAGCTGATGTAAATATTCAGTTTTTGATTTTCTTCTTCTACGTCAACGGTTGCTGTTCTTCTTCAACGAAAAATAGGTCAACGTGTGCTTTGTTTGTTCTACATCAACGTCTGGTTTGTTTGTTCTACATCAACGTCTGGTGTTGATTGTCTTCTTGAACATATATTGTCTACTTCAATTTAAGGTATGGGTATATATGTTTTGCAGTTAATGTGACGACTAGCATTTTTTCAAAATTAGTAGTGTATAACGTCAAGATCCTTCTTTTGAAATTGTTCCATGTAATGTCACTGTGACCATCTACATCTTCTCCTGAACATACTCTTCTTACCATGCTTCAGTGTATAACCAACTCATTTTTTACTGTCACATTGTGATGTCAGAGTATGTCAAGCATAGCATTTAGCCTAGTGTATGAATCAGCAAATATAATTACACATTTATCTGTCATAATGTGATAAATACAGTATTGTCCATTGCGTTGTTACATTACGATGTAACATTCCTATTCCTTAAAAGGACTATGTGTTGCTACACAGACGAAAGAATTTTTGGTCTTTACTATTTTCGTTTGTTTTGTGTTTTTGATTTGATTGAAATCTCATGGATTTTATGACATTTTTTTTTTGTGGCAGATTTTGTTTAAATTTCAAAAATCATGTTTTTAGTGATATATTAGTTGGTAGAGTTAATGGGATTGGTGCGTGACTTTCAGTTGTTTCCAAATAGGATTAATTGTCCATGTTTTGCTGATTTAATGGGATTAGTTGCCTATATTTTTAATGATATATTAGTTGCTTGTTAGTATTACTTTGTGAGTATTTTTGTCATTCACAAAAATAAGGGGTTTATGTAAATTTTTTTTTTTTTATTAAACACTTTTACACAATTAAGTGTTATATTGGATATCGGCCTACAAAAAACCAAAATCTAAACTCAATCAAAAATAAATTTGAGTAGTTTGGGCTCATGAACCCAACCCATAATAGTAAAAATATACCAAAATAAATTTTAAAAAAAAAAAAAAGCAAAAGCAAGGATTAAATTTTTTTTTCAACTAGTCAACCAAAACACACCATTAAAATATACCAAAATATTTTAGATTTTTTGTTCAATTTGAAAAAAAATCAGTAGATCATGACTTTTTAAAATTAAATGAAGTCTTTTAAAATTAAAAGAAGTCTAAAAATTAAAATTGATAAAATATTCCTTAAGATTGATTATCATAAAAAAAGATTATGTGAATTATTAATATTATCAAAACTTAAACATAAAAAATAATCATAATAATATTAAAAATAAAGCTCAGAATAGTTCTAAGAGTGGCGGCTACTTCCCTCCTTTCTTTCTTTTCTCTCTCTGTCTGTCTCTATGGCATTTGGTGATGTGCAAATGACCTTGTTTATATTGGCAATTGTCCACAACCCCACCACCCCCCCTGTCTATATTTGGTTTATTGTTACTGCCATTTTATTTAGCCCACGTTTTATTCTTTGTCATGGTCAAAACTAACTGTCAGGTTACCACCCCGATTTTTATAGCCAAATTTTCATATATTTAATCAGTACCTAAATCAAATAATTATATATTATCCATATTATATTATTTTTGATATGGGGTATTACTTAGAGAAAGAGAGTATATATCTCTGCAAAAAAAAAAAAAAAAAGAGCAGAGACAGAGAGAATAGCTGAACAAAACAATAGAGATCTCAAATACATTATGTACGGTTTTGTTTTGCCCCTATGTATGGTCGTCTTGTTTGAAACCAGCCCCGGGGGGGGGGGGGAGGGGATATGAGGTGTAATTGGATTCCATAATTTCAAGTATCGAGTTTAACAATAGAGAGATATTTCGTACGTAAGCAAGGCCTTACTATCTATATGATACAATGCTAAATATATGTTGGTACAATGCAAAGCCCAAAATGAGCAACAATATTATGTCCTAATCCATCATTTGAAGGATTGAAATAGCAGTAAACCAAGCACCAATCTCAACAAAACCTCTACTAGAATGCCTTATTTAGAGTTCACAATTCTTTAAGTCAACATTAACCATGAAAAAAAAACCACATTTCAAGTCTTACTTGGAAACGGAAACAACCATTTATTCGACTTCAAATCCCTAGATTCGTAGGGAGCAAATGCCTGGGATCTGCATTGTACCTGATGGTGTGTAGGTTTTCATGCTAATCCAACGGGGAATGGGCCTCTTCTGGCTGTGCTTCTTCTTCATCATGACAACCGAGCAATGAGTCTCGGGTTTCAAGTCTGAGAAACTTCCTCTCCAAAATGTAGTGGAAGAAGAGTTGGAGCAAATCGACCTTTTTTTAACGTGCACTGGCAAATAAGAGAAACCTATCACTGAAAAACAAAGCATTGTCAACTTTCAAAGAAAACACAAAGGCCTATTCTCTTGTACTTTCGATGAGGGTAAGATTGCCTCTCACTTACCTTTTTGTTTACTTCTTGGATGTCTCTTCCTTTGGAAAGTGACAGAAGCTGTACTGAGAACATTCCGAATTCCATTGGGTGGTTGCAACCCGTTCCTACCATTTTCAGTGGTCTTCATGTTCTTTTCTTGAACTGTTAACCATCAAAATACAATATAACAATAACTCGTGCCTGAAGACACTATTCAACATAAAATTTTAGCTATCAAAAAATCAATCTCACCATATTAAATAATAATTTTTTTCCTTCATTTTCTTTAACTGCATAATTTAAAATTAATTTCTACCTATTATTTTTAAGAAAAATTGATAAAATGTTTTCAAAATTCATGACTTCACAAAAATATCTAC
This sequence comes from Ilex aquifolium, assembly GCA_951799425.1. Classification (NCBI taxonomy): domain Eukaryota; kingdom Viridiplantae; phylum Streptophyta; class Magnoliopsida; order Aquifoliales; family Aquifoliaceae; genus Ilex; species Ilex aquifolium. The sequence continues at coordinate 33,747,008 of OX637395.1, read as the reverse complement.
ATGTGTACACTATCACGTTTGAACAATATTCGAAATAAAAATTATATTAACTTATAAATTAATTAAAATTAAATAATGTAACTTGTGATAAAAAAAAGATGATGTGATAGAAATGAGCAAGAACATATGTGAAGGCAACATTTAATTTGCTAGTTATCTTGATATATATATTTCTAAGTTTTTCGGTATGTCTTTTTGTTGGGTAAATTATACTTTGATTCCCTAAACTATGGACTCAATTTTTCTTTGGCCCTTGAACTATTTAATTTTACACAGTGCTCCCTCAAGTACTTGAATTGTGTCACATTGCCCCAAATACAAACGATCTTTATCTTTTTAGATAAAAATTGCCAACATGTCAATAGCAAAGTGAAAAAAAAAAATAGTTTGAGGGGCAAAGTGAAACAATCTTCTATTAAATTTATAAGAGACATTAATAATTGGGACGATATGAAACTTATTAAATTTATAAGAGACATTAATAATTGGGACGATATGAAACTTATCAAATAATTGGGGGTACAATGTAAAAAAATCTTAGTTGAAGGAGTAATGAGAACAAGAAGTCATAGTTAAGGGTTAAAATGTAATTTGCCATTATGTATAATAATTGCAGTCAATCTGTAAACATATTGTTTATAGATAGTCAATCAAAATTGAGGAGCTACACATGAAAAACCTCAACATTGATTTATGTGTTTGTATAGCTCCTCAAGTTTGATTGACTGCCTATAAACAATTAGTTTACGGGTAAAGAATTTAATCCCTTCTTTAAATCAAATGAGAAGCTAGAAACCTGTAGTTCATCAGAATCTCCAAATAAGCAGTCATACTTACCCAAGCTAGGCGAGTCATGAACCATTGACAATGGTGGATCACATAGCAAATACAGTCCTGATTTGTTCTCAAAATCTGAAACGTCTTCAGTGTCATATGGAGCATGACGATAGGGCTCACGGCACTGCTTTTGTCGGGTACTAACATACTCTTCTTCCCCGAACACAAGGTGGATACCGCACTCCTTCACATGAAAATCAGTACCAGTACCTACTGAAACACTTACCTTATCACCGGCTTCCAATTTATCCCCAACCCCAAACCCCCAATGGCTTAAATATCTCATATCTTGACCCTCTGCTGGAACGACGAACCACAATGGACTATAGATACATTTGAAACGCTTGGTCTCGTTATTAATCTTTATAACTAAAGCTTGAGGTATGAAAGGTTGTCGATTGGCGCCAAATAAGTTCTCGAATAAGTCTTGTTGAAAATAGACACAGCACAAGTTCAGGCCCTGGACCCTGAATCCTGGAATTGAAGGCACAATAAAAGATATTGAGGGCCCCACATTTGTATAGCTATACCAACTAGGAACCTGTCTCCCAGGAAAATATACGTTGGGTACACCACATTCATGCAATACCTGTGCCACGGAAATTATATTTGTAACTATTTGCTGCACATAAACATACCAGAGAGAGAGAGAGAGAGAGAGAGAGAGAGAGAGAGAGAGAGAGAGAGAGAGAGAGAGAGAGAGAAACCTGGATGGGCAAGAGCATTCCGTAACCTAATCCATCTCCTACACTTGCATAACACAACTCAATGTTTGCCATTTTCACCAAGTTTTGCAAGCCCAAAACGTCGATTGTTTCCGGACGAACTCTTTCTATCGGTTCTAATTTGAAGCTGCCCTGCAACTCAACGAGCTTTTCGCAGTCCATCAATTTAACTCTCCGTGGCACAGCTGACAGAAATGTTACTTTCTCCAATGATGAGCAATATGATACATCCAGGTTTGTCACAATTGGGAGTTCTTCAAGCAACTGGAGCTGTGTACACCATCGAAATTCAAGGTTCTGGAGCCTGGTAAGACCTCTGATGCAATTTGGTAGCCTTGTAATTGGATTATTGCTTAGATTTAAGTGCTCTAGTGAGGACAGGTTACTAAAATCCCTGGGAAAAATTTCATCCGAAAGACTGCAGTTTGCAAGACTCAAGCTTACCAAAGAGCTTGGTAAAGATGCCCATGAAATTTCTGGATTTGTTCTCGGCTTCAAAACTTCAGAACAGTCAAACGCATGCTGTGATTCAACCTCCCAAGTGAAAGGGAGTAATCTATCTATTGCAATTCCATCAGCGTGAAGCACTTGTAAATAGTCCATCTCCCTTAATTCCGCCGGCAACTTATTAAAATTTGAACAACCAGAAATAATGAGCGTTTCAAGACATTTAAGCTTAGTAATGCTTATTGGAAGTCTCTGCAGTTTTTTACAGTCTTTTAGATTCAATACGACAAGCTTCTTTGCATTTCCAATGGATTCGTGAACTTCCACTAAATTTTTACAATCTTCAAGAATCAGTGTCTCAAGATTAGGGAGTGTCGAGATGTCTGGAGTTCTGACAAGATTATGGGAATGACTGAGATCAAGGATTTTCAATGACGGAAGAAACTGTAAAAGAAGAAAAGGGAAAAAAATGGAAACTTAATTTACACACACAAATGATTAATTTCCTGAAGAAATTATTGAAGAAGAAGAAAAATGAGTACCTTGGTTTCCATCCAAACTTGTTCCAAGCTGCTATATTGTAACTCAAGAGCCACCAAGCCCTGCAAGGGAAAATTAAAAGGTATATATTTAAGATTGAACCCATGCCAACATAACCATCTTAGTTTTTTGGGAAATTCTTCGTAGCATCCACTGTCATTAAAGTGCACATAGTTGAGTTGGAGCAGTTTCAATTTGCGCATCTTGGCAAATGTATCAATTTCCAGGTCCACCTCATTTGAATTCCCTTGGTCTGATGACAATTGTTTGTCAGGAAGTTCTTCATACTGGTATTTGCTTGCCTTATTAATGGTAGAGAGTGTTCTATCTAGCTTATCTCCCTGGAACATATGCATGTCGACGGCAAGGCCTTTAATAGTTTCTGTGCCCTGATAATGAGAGAGAGAGAGAGAGAGAGAGAGAGAGAGAGAGAGAGAGAGAGAGTTAATGTGAAGGGATAAAAACGAAAATATCACTTGAGGAGAATGTTCCTTACAATTTTTTCAATCAGTACATCAATGGCATCACACTGCCATAGTCTGCTACGATTCTCAGGATCATCGGACTCTTGGCATACAATTGCCCTTCCCATATCGCAAAGCAATTGATGCATGCTTAGCTTGTCATTTTCATCAATTGTTAAGATGCTACTCTCGACCAGCTTTTCAATTCCATCTTTGGTGTGGAAATCACATGCATCCAATATCACAGTTGTGCTCTTTTTTCCTCTCCCAACAAAAAAACAAGCAATGTGGAGGAATAAATTTTGGTCGTGGGATAATTTTTGGCTGAGGGGATGCCCCAACAAGTCGTAACTAATTTTAAGTTTCTCCACAATTTGATTTTTCGGAATTTCTTGAAGTCTATCTGCTTGACTTTTCCAAAGATCAACACTTTCTCCAGATAGAGAAGACCCCAAAACTTTGAGAGCTAACGGAAGACCCGCGCAGTAGTTTACTATCCTTTTTGTGAGATCTTTATAACTTTCAATTGGATAGTCTTGTCCAAATGCATGCAAGCTGAAGAGCTTAAGCGATTCATCGTAATTCAACTCTTCCACTTTATACATCATACAGATTTCACGAGCCTTTACCAAGTACTCAAGCCTGGTTGTTATGATGATTTTACTCCCCGGAAAAAACCGGTCTCGCATTCCAACCAGTGCATCTATTTGTTCCACTTCATACACATCATCGAAAACAATTAGGGCTCGTTTACTGGCTGTAGCCTCTTTGACCCTAGGAATTCCTTCATCAATACTCAACCTCTTGTCGATATTTTGATTTAGCAAATCATAAATAAGCTTTTTTTGTAACTCAACAAGGCCATTAGGTTGTTCTGCAAATTCTCTAACTGCAAGAAAGCTCCCACTTTCAAATCTCCGAAAATTTGAGTTGTAAACGGATTTGGCTATGGTGGTCTTTCCAATTCCCCCTATGCCAGAAATCACAACAATGCCAGCACTGCTTGACCCATCTTGTACCCACGAATTTATGATTTTGACTTGAGTGTCCATTCCAATCAGGTATGGTTCTGTATGCAATGCTGTCCAACCTAATTTATCTTTAATCACTTTAACAATTTTCTTGATGAACTCTCCTTCATGCCTAGAAATTACCACATAATAAAAAATCAGGCTTAGTGAAATTAGTTGTGACTTCGACAAAAGTGCAAATTATCATGCATATAGAAAAAAAATGAGTAATCACCATGATTTTAACAATGAAATATTGATTCTAGACTGAGAAGTAGAAGCTGAAAACAAGCATGAAAAAGAAATAAAACAACATAAGAAGTCTCATGCAGGCTTTTAGAATTCAAAATTATTTAAAAGGTAATTTTATCTTCCTTAATCCTGATCACGTCTAACTTAGAACTTCTTTTACTTTTGTTTGAAACAAGAACTATTTCTTTAAAATTGTTTGAACTCGGTTGTAAGATACGAGGCACATGGAATTTTTGTTAGATTCAACACTTCATTATTTCTTTGACTTCATTAAACATAGATTCCTTCATTATTGTCGTTAATGAACTTTTTTTTTTTTGTATCCCTTTGAAATTCAACAGAAAGAATTAAACGAAAGAATGAATAGTTCTTATTGAAAAAAAGAAAAGAAAGAAGAATAGCTCTTATTGAAGAAAAGAAAAGAAAGAATGAATAGTGATTTCCTACTAATCATATATGATGTTTTTTTTATGAAATATGTAACTTTAGGACTATTACTTAGGACTATTAGGGAAAAAAAATTAGGACTATTAGAAATGGCAGGTTAAAGATGGGAAGCCACTTCAAGGGGTGGCGCCACTGGTGGCGAGTGGTGTCGGTTGGCACCATTGAAGTTTTGGGATTTTTATTTTACATATGATATTTTAGTGAATACTAGTGTACGGTTTAATTATCTTGATCCCATTGATATGATGAGAAGATGATTTTTGTTAAAAAAAGGAATCTTTTAGGTCAAAATTAGAAACTTATATAGCTTCTTGTTTGCTTCAATTTCATACCCACTTTGATTCAATTTCACTCTTATATAGTTTCTCGTTTGCTTTTCGTGTATGCAAATTGCTTTTGCATTAACTAATTCTATAAGCAAATTTTAAGACATCAGTAATTCAAGTTTATTATGAATGATCACACATTTGACATTGCTTTTTTTTTTTTTTATTGAAGTATAATTTACGGAGAATTGTCAAGGGATATACCAAATAATACTTATTAATTTTAAAGAACATAACTCATATTATTCAGTAATTTGGTCCTCATATTCCTAATATTATGGTGTCCAGGTACACATTTTGAGTTTTTCAGATTTTTTTAACGTATTTTTCATTTTCTTAAATCATGCATATTACATATTACAGTTATTTTGTGTTTTAAATTTGTTATATTATATTAAATATTTCCTAAATTTATGGATGAAATATATTGTCAGTATATTTTGCCAAAATAATATTTATTCTTTCTAACATAATCCATTTTGAATTTTGAATTATATTCTTAGTATTTTTGACATCAAACGTATCTTCTTTCTTCTTCGCCAACCATCAGCCATTATTGGTTTTCTTTTTCTCCAATAGTTTTCGTTTTTTCTTTTCTCCAATTTGCCATCGATCTGATTATACATCAGGTTCGAACTACAAATCAAATATTAGGTTTGAAATTATGCCTTCATTCATTTTTTTATATTCGTGCTGCTTAACGTGCTAGCCAATCACTCATTTTTTTTCATAATATCATTATGAAATGATATAATTTTTTCATACGATATATGTTATGTACAATAGATTTTCGGATCAAAATAAACAACGCAACACTCTAAATAGTGTGGCAATAAAAGATAACTCAAACAACACAACACTCTTTGAAAACAACATAGAATTGACATTGGCTAAAAAATATAGGATGCGTGACTTAAAAGTGACTCAACTAAGTGTTAATTGAAAGTCTACATTAAATTTCTACATACAGAGTGGATAGATAGTGTGACAATACTGAACTAAAAGATGAATATTTGTCCTTCCAGAATTATAATTTCAAATACATGTGATTCATCATAAAAAAATACTTCTATAATCTCCAATACACACCATATTATTATCATAATATAGGCGGGTCATATTACAAAACATATGTGAGCATATTGAAATATTTACCAAAATTCTTTGTCACACTATAAATTCATATGCCAAAAATGAGCAAAAATTGTGACAATAAAGATTTACTCGAGCAAAACAACACTCCATGACAAAAACATCTATATAATAAAGTAGCTTACAATTCAAATTTCAAAAGATAAACAAAATGACTTTTGCTTTTCGTGGTTCAGATCACTTTAAATTTTACTTTAAAGTTAATCTAACGGCAAATATTAACACCCTAAATTTAATAAGAAAAAAAAGCCCCTAAGGGTGTGTTTGGAGTGACTTTTTAAAGTACTTTTAGATTATTTCTCATAAGTACTTTAAAAAAAAAATAGTGATTGAAACCGCCCCACCAATACCTCTACCACCATCACCCCCACGACCACCATCGCCGCCACCACCACCACCACCGTCGCCGTCGCCGCCATCACCACCACCACCGCCGTTGCCACCACCACCACCACCGCCGCCACCACCACCACCTCTCACCCCCACTACCACTGATGCTTAAATTCATTTATATCTCCTCTATATTTGTGATTTGATTTTGGATATTAATACAAATATGTTTATTATTTTTCATTTTTTATTACTCTGTGTCTTAAAGCACATGCAATAACTAGTACAATGATATTAGATCAATAAATAGAATGTGTGACTACAAATTGTGTCAATAAAGTATTCAATGAAATTGTAACCGTACAAGCGAATATTTTTTAGAATTGACAGATAGTGTGCATCACTGTGTTACTTACTGTATATGACAAATATTTGTTTTTTTAGAATTATAATTTCAAAAACATGTGATTTATTTTTATTTATACTACTTATAAATGTCAACATCTAAGAAAATTTTTTGATTTACTATTTTATCCTTCATTATTATGTTAAAGTCAACTATATCCATATATATACTTTCTTCTGTTTTTTTGTTTTTGTTTTTTGTTTTTAACTCTTATTTAACTTTCAACTTGTTTTTGACTATTTTATAAAGACTTTTAAATTCTTTTATAAAGACAATTACATACAATTTTTTATATTTATATCAAGAAATAAAGTTATATATATATTAAATTATTATACACATGTAGTTATCAGATTGAATTTTACGGTCAAATATATGTTTTGTTTTATTTTTTGGTATGCAACAATATAATAATATTATAAGCGATCTAATAAATTATTTAATAAAATAACAATTAATAGTTCTATAATCTAATTAGGTGTACAAATGCCAAAAAGAGGTCGGAGAGATACTTAAATAAATAACATATTAAGTACTCAAAAATTAATAGAATAAATTAATAATTAAAGAATATTAATTAAAATATTAATTAATTATTTGACACGTAATTTATTATTTAATTTTTTATAATATTATTTAAATTTATTTACGTGCAATGCACGTCGTGTATTGCTAGTAGCATTAAAAATAATAATCACTCTCAAATTGCCTTCTAGAAAGGCCTAAAATGTAGCAAAACTTTCTAAAAATACCTAAGAATTTATTAGTAGTACAGTTACATATGATTTTCTATATTTATAAGAAGAAGTAAAGTCTTATATATGTTAGATTATTATACACATCTAGTTATCACATTAAATTTCACGGTCAAATATATGTTATATTTTATTTTTTGATATGTAATAATATAATAATATTATAAGGGATGTAATCAATTTATTTAACAAAATAAAAAAGAGATTTCTAAATAAATAACAGATTAAGTACTCAAAAACTTATAAAATAAAGTAATAATTAAAATTATTCGATAGCTAATTTATTATTTAATTTAATTACACATATAATTCATGTTTATAAAGAAATATTATTTAAATTTTTTTACTTGGTTGCACGTCGTACATTGCTAGTCATAAAAAAAATAATTACATACTGTCCAATAGAAACTAGGGTTTATGCATTGTTTTGCTAAATTTTAGATAATTAAAACACCTATATTTTAGAGTTTTTTTTATATTAGAATTCTTTCTCTCTCTAATATGAGATATGTAACCAATTTCAAAACTTAAACAAATTTTAAATTCCTTAATTTAGATCTTTCTCATATTAGATTATTTCTCTATAAAACTTCTAAATTTTAGGACTTCCCCATATTAGAACTCTTTGTCATACACACACGCATGCCCAATAGTTACGAATTAACGTTAAATGAGGAGTGGGTTAATGAGAATATTTATTTTGCAGTGAATAAGTGGATGAAATTTTGGGTTTCTTAATCCGGTTAGGCAATTGGGGTATTGTTTTGAAGGGTAGTGTAGTCATTTTTTTTTCACTAATGGACTTCTTTCCAAAATAGTTTGCTTAATGGACTTAAACAATAATAAGTCTAATGAATTATACCGGCCTCCGAAAGACCCTATAATGAATTATAAGTCTATTATGACTATTACTACTTCTACTTCTACTACCATTATTGTACCACCACCAATAACAACAACAATAGTAGACAAATTTTTAATGTTTACGAGAAAAAAGCCAACAGTCCCATTAAATTTAGCATAAAGTTAGTTTGATTTGAAACACTGGACTGCACAAAATAACACACATCTTATTGTTATATAGCACTATTTAATTAGCTTAATAATCATATTACCGATATAAATTCTTTTATTGTGGTCTTGAATACTTTTGAGAAAAAAATAACAATCGGCAAAAAAAAAAAAAAGAGTTGCCACAATTATTCCTTTCATGATCCCCTTGTATAAAAAGTAGGAGGCGGGAGTGAGAAGCAAACCAAAGTACTTTCAAAAGGCTTGATGAGAAATGATGCAGAAAATAAAAATTTTGGAGAAAAAAAAAAGAAATTACCCATCAGCTTGATTTTTCAATTCCATCCCTACAAGATTTGCAACCTTTCTAAGATCTTCTCTCCAGTCATTCACTTTGTCCATGCCAAATATCTGTTCATGCCTTGCAAATGCTTTCGAAAAACTTCCAGTTTGGTTCCTGACTTGGGTCGGTTCCACGTCATAGAAGACAGGTAGAACTACATGTCTAGAGGTATTCTTGCGTTCAAGGATCCACACGAGTTCATTAAGACAGTATTCGGACGATGCATAGTCTTTCGAGAAGACAATTATTGAACACCTTGACTGTTCGATTGCTTTCCGCAGCTCTAATTCAATATTTTCTCCTCTCGTTGTCTCATCATCGTCTCTGAATACACTAAATCCTGCATTCTTCAAAGCTGTGTGGAGGTGGTCTGTAAAATTTTTGCGGGTGTCTTCACCTCTAAAGCTCAAGAACACGTGATAAGAAGATCCAAAAATGACATCAGTGGCAGCCATTGAAACAAAGGTCTAAGAGATTAAGGTTGAAGGTAACTACGTAATCTTTTTGGCTAAGGCACAAGGATCGTTGTAGAAATATCCATACTATTATTTGAATTTATAAGAAGTAAACGATTGAAGAGCTAGAGGAAGTCAATGATTTCCATTATAATAACGTAAAAGTCACTATCAACACAAGTTTCCTACCTATTTCCTTTCCTTTGGCCAATACTAATTTAATAAGGAATATAGTCTCTTCTCCTCTGTTGTGACCATATTGCTGAGTTCTTCTTATTGGAAAGCCAATTTTTTTTTTTTTTAATACAAAATGGCGAAGATTATATTTTATCAAATATTCAAACTATCTTGTTGAAAGAGGAGATACAAGAACTTTGGACAATCCCTCCTCCAACTAATAGAACCAGTACATTGAAAAGCATATTTAGTTAGGAAATAAGCAGCATTGTTGCCTGCCTACTTGATTGAAAAAAGAACAAAAGTAGAAAATGTCTCCTACAAGTCTTGTCCACTAACCATAGTGGTCTTTAGTGAGCCGAGAACATAAAATCAAGGGCAATACCAAAATTCTAGAATTGACATTTCTTATGTATTTTCACACCTAGTTTTTACCAATTTTGAATCACAATTAGAGCCTAGAATATAGTTCAATCCTTCAAATCAAGGGCAATACCTAAATTACCACGTTTTAGGGCCAGAATACAAGTTTTTGGGATTAAGTTACTGCATGTACATATTTTTTAGGTTAAGTTATTGTAAAAGAGTTAGAATTGATCTTAAATCGTTCAAGATCGACTACAATATTGTTTCAAATGGATCCTAAAATTTTAGGTTCAATACTAACAATCACATATTAGTGGTAAATTCAGCCTAAACTATTGTAACCGAATCTATTTATCCAGGCTAGGTAATGGATGCCCCTCACAAAGTCAACCCAATTTGAAGAAAACAAACACAAACCCCACCACTATTAGTATAATATATAAAAGTCATTGTCAAGATAAGTTTCCTACCTATTTCCTTTCCTATAACCAATGCTAGTTTAATAAGGAGTATAGTCTATTCTCCTATTTGTGATGGCATTGCTGAGTTTTTGACTTGATAGAAAAATAAATAAAAATAGAAAAAGACTCCTACAAGTCTTGTCCACTTGCCAGAGTAGTCCTTAGTGAGCCAGTTAAATAAAAATATTTGGGTTGCCATCTTCCTATGATCATTATGTTAAGAGTAGGGTGTCGAAGAGAAAAGATGTAATATATGAAGAAAGGGGCATGGGTACCCTTACTAAAAAAGTTTATCAAAATTGCTTATTAAATTACTGTAAACTACAGGATTAATGGGTCTGATAAAGTTTTTTCAATGAGACCCACTGATCAAATAATTATAAACTGTTTTAATGGCAAAGAAAAATTGACTCCATATGCAGATCAAAGTACAATTCAATATAGGTTTCGATCAACATCATACTATTGGTTTAGAGAGAGAGAGAGAGAGAGAGAGAGAGAGATCTAGCATGCAAGTCTCTAAATGAAGAACTGAACAATGCTAAGGACATTGCATGCCACTCTAATCAATTCCTCCTTCTTCATGAAGCCTTTTGGAGCCGGAAACACAACACCTAAACATAATTCTAGAAGTATTTAAAAAAAATACAAAAACAAAAACATCTGACAACCAAGCAATAAGTCTCGGGTTCAAGTTTAGGGATCTTCCTCTTCAAAGTGCACTGGACAGAGAAAAGATAAAGAGAAAAATATTTTGAGATATAAAAAATAAATTTCATGCATCACACGAGTTGGTATTAGTACTATTTTTATAAACTAGTCCTTTTATATTTCATTTTGTCAGACAACAAGTAACGACGTAACCAATTGACTGTTTTTAATATCGAAAAATCGCTTACAGAATCCATTTATCCAGGGTAGGTAATAAGTTCCTTTTACAGAAGAGTAATATTATTATAACCTAATAAATTAAATTAATTTCTTTACATGATCACGTGACAAGTAATAAGACCTTAGTGAAAAAAATCTAACAGTTACAGTTATAATAATGCTGTTGGATCATGTCATTATCATATTATTAGGTCAGTAAAATTAGGTCATTTTTTTTAAGTCTTAAGCATTAATTACTTCTCACATAAGAAACCCAATCTGAACGCAAGACACACAATCCCCACTTCAAGTTTAACAAGTAAAAGGCACTATCAAGGCAAGTTTCCATCTATTTCCTTTTTCTTGTAGCCAATGCTATTTAATAAAGAGTCCAATCAGTTCTCCTGTTTCTTATAATGTACCCTTAATATATTAAAAATATTATAATATGATCCTTTAGCTTCCGTTGCTTATTCTGTCAAAATTCACTTTATTGATGTTGTTGAAATGAAAGGTCCCAGCCATCAGTGGCGGACCCAAAAATTCTGTCTATGGTGGGCATTTTACTAAAAAAAATTTAAATTTTTTTCTCCCAATCAATAAAAATAAAATAATATATTTAAATTTATAGCATTGTATTTAATACTTAAAAGTTACTATAGACTAATTGCATACAAGATATTATAGACTTTATCTATATAATCAATCATGCTATTAGCTATTGATCAGTCAATATGTTTTTTAACCTAATCCAAAGTTTAGGCGAAAAAACAAATGAATATCTAGAGGTAGAAAATCCATAGAGAGAGAGAGAGAGAGAGAGAGAGAGAGAGAGAGAGAGAGAGACCATTTGATACACATCTTGTATGGAAGTCTCTAAATGAACTGAACAATGCATAATGTTCTGTAGCCTGCGAATAAAAACATTGCATGTGACTCTATTCAATTCCTTCTTCTTCATGAAGCCTTTTCGAACCAGAAACACAACACCTAAACATAATTCTAGAAGGGTTTGTTTTTTTTTTCGAACAAAAACATTTGACAACCAACAATAAGTCTCGGGTCCAAGTCCGGGTATCTTCCTCTTCAAAGTGCAGTGGATAGAGAAAAATATTTTAACATATGAAAATTTAAATTCTGTGCATCACACAAGTTGGTACTATTACCCTTATAAACTAATCTTTTTCTATTTTCATTTGATCAAACAACAAATTACGATGTGATAAATTTATGGTTTTTAATATTGAAAAGTCACTGACCAAATCCATTTATCTAGGGTAGACAATGCTGGGCGTAAAACACACAAGCCCCACTTTCTAGCCTAACAAGTAAAAGCCACTGTCAAGACAAATTTTCTACCTATTTCCTCTCCTGTGGGCAATGCTAATTTAATAAGGAGTGTCATCTCTACTCCTGTTTGGGATGGCAATCAAAATAATAATATTATATAGAATCGATCCTAATAGTAGCGAATAAATCTCAACTGTTGTTAGTCATAAATTGGCATCATTGAATGATAACTCTTTTTTGTCCCAAAAAAAAAAAAAAAAAAGAATGATAACTATTTCAGTTTGAAAATGTTAATACAATACAATTTATTAGTTAAGATGCCTTCTATCCTCAATTTTTTAAATTCTTGGAATTTAAAAACTTGAAATTTTTTAAAAGTAAAGTTACAATTACTTGAGAAAATTCACCATGATCAATAATGAATTTCTTTAAAAAAATTGTAACATTTTCTTTTTGAGTTGTAGGTTGACCTTTAAAAATTGTAATTTTTATGATTAATTTCAACATTTTAGGATTAATCACGCCTTTTATAAATTATAACTTACACTTCGAATTGTTATAACTTAAATTTTTTTTATAAAATTATAATCGTAGTCTTTCCTCCTTAAACATATTTCTTTTGTATTTTCATTTGATAAGTCAATATGATGTGATGTAACCAATTAACAATTTCTAATGTGAAAACAATTACTGACCAAATTCATTTATCTAGGGTAGGCAATGGTTGCCGCATAGCGAACCAACCCAACTTGAACGAGACACTCAAACCCCACGTCTAGTTAATAATAAAAGGCACTATCAAGACTACTTTTTTTACCTATTTCCCGCCCTGTAGCCGATGCTTATCTGATAAAGAGTATAGTTTATTCTCCGGATTGTGATGGCATTTCTGACTCTTTTTTTTGTTGCAAATCCAAAAAATTAAAGAATGTAGCTTTGGTCTTGCCGACTTGATAAAAAAAATAAACAAAAATAGAAAATGTGTATTTCACATGTTGTCCACAAACCAGAGTGGTTCGTAGTGAGTCAATTAAATAAAAATGTTTGTTCTATCATCTTTCATGAACTTTACGCTATGATTATTATGTTAAAAACAGGATTTCGAATATAATAAATGTACTGAAAAATAGAGTAACCACACCCTTACCAAAGAAGTTTATCAAATTTGCTTATTAAGTTATTATGAACTATTAAAGTAATGGGTCTTATAAATTTACTTCAATTAAATCCATTCATCTAGGTAGGCAATGAGTGTCCCTCAAAGAATCAACCCCATCTGAACGCAGGACACAAACCCCAACAGCTCTATTCTAAAAAGTAAAAGCCATTGTCAAGAGAAGTTTCCTACCTATTTCCTCCCTGCAGCCAATGCTAATTTAATAGGGATTATAGGAAAAGGTAAGAAGATATCATGTGTAAAGTCAATTATTTCCATTATAAAAACCTAAAATAGATTAGAGAAATGGATGCAATATACTGTACCAATCGGACAGCTCTGGCCTCTTCATTCTCTAAATTCTTACTCTATACAATTTTTTTAATAAAATTAAGATTTATCCAATCATGGTCTTCCACATATATAACCACTCTCTCACCAACTTCCCACTACTTTTTTAATTTCTCTTCTAATTTTGTGATTTTCTTCCCATGTTGGGATGACAGTGGACTGGATAAAAATGGGTATTCGTCCAAACCCGTTCCGTTTAGACTGGGGATGGACCATATATATTGGACGGTGGACGTATATAGAGATACTCGTATAAACCCGTGCAAGGATGGACCGACACTTACTTCCGCCCCGTCCCGCTTTACCCGTTATTTTATATATATATATATATATATATATATATATATATATATATACATGCTGCTGTGAATACAAATCTACATATTATTGAATGATTTTTCCTTTTGAAACTTATTTTTTTTAATTTTTTTTCATGTTTTTTGTTTGTAAAAGTGTAGACCTTTGTGTTTTTATGTTTTTTTTTTATGTTGAATTATATTATGTTACATTATGTTGTGTTGCATGATGTTGTGTTAGATTTACATGGGAGACAAGCTTTTAATTATATTATGTTAGATTATGTTGTAAACTAAATTTTAATTATATTATGTTGGATTATGTTGTAGATGATAAACTTTTAATTATGTTATGATATTTTATATTTATGTTGGATTATTTAGAAAGTTAAATTTATTTAGAATTTTGGATTATGTTGACTTTGACTTGGACTTAGACTTGAGCTTGGGCTTGGGTTAAGGCTGGGGCGGGGGTTGGGGTTGGGGGTGGGGCGGAGGCGGGGATTACAAACTTACTCGCAGACGGGGATGTGAATGAAAACTTTGCTCGCTAACGGAGGTGGACCGGCGATAGATGGAGTGTTTTTAAGCGGGTACGTAGATGAAAACTACACCCCCGCCCCCACTTCGGTCAATTGCCATCCTTACTCCCATTTTTTTTTCTCTTTAAACGGGATGGAAAAAAAGTTGATACAAAAAAATTATGACCAGTGTAGGTTTAAATTTTGTGTATATGTGTATAACATTCTATAAATATATAACATTGCGTCCATTATATTTCTTTTCTATAGGTCCACGCATAAATCCCTAAGAAGACGTTATAGGCGCGTTGGGGTTTGTTTTGGACACATTAGATGTCATTTTTTATATATTATTTTAAAAATATTATATGATTGCATGTGTAGTGACTTTTTGCCATTTGATTGCATGTTTAGAGCCTAAAATATAGTCAAACCCTTCAATTCAAGGGCAATACCAAAAATTATCACGTTTTGGGGTCAGAATACAATTTTTTGAGATTAAATTACAGAATGTACAAATTTTTTAGGTGAAGTTATTGTAAAAGAGTTAGAATTGATTCTAAATCGTTTAAGATTGACTCCAATACTGTTTCAGATAGATCCTAAAATGTTAGGTTCAATACTAACAATCACATATTTGTGGTAAATTCAGCCTAAACTATTGTAACCGAATCTATTTATCTAGAGTAGGTAATAGATGCCCCTCACAAAGTCAACCCAATTTGAAGTAAACAAACACAAACCCCACCACTAGTAGAATTATATACAAAAGCCACTGTCAAGACAAGTTTCCTACCTATTTCCTTTCCTATAACCAACGCTAGTTTAGGAGTATAGTCTATTCTCCTATTTGTGATGGCATTGCTGAGTTTTTGACTTGATAGAAAAATAAAAAAAGACTCCTACAGGTCTTGTCCACTAGCCAGAGTTGTCCTTAATGAGCCAGTTAAATAAAAATATTTGGGTTGCCATCTTCCTATGATCATTCAGCTAAGAGTAAGATTTCGAAGAGAAAAGATGTAAGGAAAAAAGGAGTATGGGTACCCTTACTAAAAAAGTTTATCAAAATTATTTATAAATCACTGTAAACTACAAGATTAATGGGTCTCGTAAAGTTTTTTCAATGAGAGCAATTGATTAAATTATTATAAACCGTTTCAATGGCAAAGAAAAATTGACTCCATATGCAAAACAAAATTCAATTCACTGTTGGTTTCAACCAGCATCATACTAGGGAGGACAGTTTACTAAAAAACTGTAAATTTTTCTCTCCTAATTAATAAAAATAAAATAAGATATTTAAATTTATAGCATCGTATTTGATACTTAAAAAGATAATATAGACTAATTGTATAAATGATACAATCGACTCTCTCTACATAATCAATCAAGTTATTAGCTATTGATCACTCAATGAGTTATTTAACCTAATCCAAATCTTAGGCAAAAAAAAACATGAATATCTAGAGTAGGTAATAGATGCCCCTCCCAAAGTCAACCCAATTTGAAGTAAACAAACACAAACCCCACCACTAGTAGTATTATATACAAAAGCCACTGTCAAGACAAGTTTCCTACCTATTTCCTTTCCTATAACCAACGCTAGTTTAGGAGTATAGTCTATTCTCCTATTTGTGATGGCATTGCTGGGTTTTTGACTTGATAAAAAAACAAAAAAAGACTCCTACAGGTCTTGTCCACTAGCCAGAGTTGTCCTTAATGAGCCAGTTAAATAAAAATATTTGGGTTGCCATCTTCCTATGATCATTCTGCTAAGAGTAAGGTTTCGAAGAGAAAAGATGTAATGAAAAAAGGAGTATGGGTACCCTTACTAAAAAAGTTTATCAAAATTGTTTATAAATCACTGTAAACTACAAGATTAATGGGTCTCATAAAGTTTTTTCAATGAGAGCAACTGATTAAATTATTATAAACCGTTTCAATGGCAAAGAAAAATTGACTCCATATGCAGAACAAAATTCAATTCACTGTTGGTTTCAACCAGCATCATACTGGGGAGGACAGTTTACTAAAAAAATGTAAATTTTTCTCTCCTAATTAATAAAAATAAAATAAGATATTTAAATTTATAGCATCGTATTTGATACTTAAAAAGATACTATAGACTAATTATATAAATGATACAATAGACTCTCTCTACATAATCAATCAAGCTATTAGCTATTGATCACTCAATGAGTTATTTAACCTAATCCAAATCTTAGGCAAAAAAAAACATGAATATCTAGAGTAGGTAATAGATGCCCCTCACAAAGTCAACCCAATTTGAAGTAAACAAACACAAACCCCACCACTAGTAGTATTATATACAAAAGCCACTGTCAAGACAAGTTTCCTACCTATTTCCTTTCCTATAACCAACGCTAGTTTAGGAGTATAGTCTATTCTCCTATTTGTGATGGCATTGCTGGGTTTTTGACTTGATAAAAAAATAAAAAAAGACTCCTACAGGTCTTGTCCACTAGCCAGAGTTGTCCTTAATGAGCCAGTTAAATAAAAATATTTGGGTTGCCATCTTCCTATGATCATTCTGCTAAGAGTAAGATTTCGAAGAGAAAATATGAAAGGAAAAAAGGAGTATTGGTACCCTTACTAAAAAAGTTTATCAAAATTATTTATAAATCACTGTAAACTACAAGATTAATGGGTCTCATAAAGTTTTTTCAATGAGAGCAATTGATTGAATTATTATAAACCGTTTCAATGGCAAAGAAAAATTGACTCCATATGCAAAACAAAATTCAATTCACTGTTGGTTTCAACCAGCATCATACTAGAGAGGACAGTTTACTAAAAAACTGTAAATTTTTCTCTCCTAATTAATAAAAATAAAATAAGATATTTAAATTTATAGCATCGTATTTGATACTTAAAAAGATAATATAGACTAATTGTATAAATGATACAATAGACTCTCTCTACATAATCAATCAAGCTATTAGCTATTGATCACTCAATGAGTTATTTAACCTAATCCAAATCTTAGGCAAAAAAAAAACATGAATATCTAGAGTAGGTAATAGATGCCCCTCACAAAGTCAACCCAATTTGAAGTAAACAAACACAAACCCCACCACTAGTAGTATTATATACAAAAGCCACTGTCAAAGACAAGTTTCCTACCTATTTCCTTTCCTATAACCAACGCTAGTTTAGGAGTATAGTCTATTCTCCTATTTGTGATGGCATTGCTGAGTTTTTGACTTGATAAAAAAATTAAAAAAGACTCCTACAAGTCTTGTCCACTAGGCAGGGTTGTCCTTCGTGAGCCAGTTAAATAAAAATATTTGGGTTGCCATCTATGATCATTATGCTAAGAGTAGGGTTTCTAAGAGAAAAGATGCAATGAAAAAAAGGAGTATGGGTATCCTTACTAAAAAGGTTTATCAAAATTGCTTATTAATGGGTCTCATAAATTTATCAAAACATTTTAGTAAACGATATATCAGTGGTTGGATCAAGTTTATCAAAACATTCTTACAAATTCAACAATCAAGTTTATAGTTCAACATATTGAAGGTTGGATCAAGTCCCACTATGATGGTGTTTGCAATCCGAAAAGAGGGTAGTAGCGGATCAACACATGGGCTAGGGGACACTAGGTCATGCTCAAAACTTTTCCAAAATTATAACTATGTTGAACATGGTAGGTAATGAGTTAAAAGAGGTTGACACACGTGTTTATTCTAGTGTACTCGAAGGGATGAGTAAGATATAAGGATGGGATGAAATAACTTGAGCTGCCTATTAAATGCCATGGCCGACCAGTGGCCAAAAGGTTTATTGAGTAGGTGGAGAAGGTAAATACTCTCACACTAGCCAAGATGTCTATCATAGACCAGGTTCTTGTATGTATTGTTTGTGATGAAGGTATTTATAGCACATACTCGGGTAGGTGAGGCCACCTCATGAGTTGTCCGCACCTACCTTTGTACAAGGGTTAGCTTTGTATTGACAGTTGTGCCAACCTGCAACTGCCTCGATTGCAGCCATATTGGTGGCCACTTACCGTGGGCCACGTGTATAGGATTTGGAAGTGAAACCACAAGTATTATTATGTAGACTACACCATTTAGTTCTTATTTTTTTATATTATATTTTAATCAGTCTTGCATTATTCTCTTAACAAAGTGTGCTGGGAAATTGTTAATGGCAAGGGGACTATAATTTTCACTCAAAGAATTTTAGAAGAATCAGAGAAGAAAACAAAAACTCTTTCATTCGATCATACAAAATTTTCAATATAAGTGTCTTGCAGCATAAACTAAAATGAGTCTTTAATATGTCCATTTGGAACTAAAAATGATATGAGTAGGATTTGAAGTTGGGAATGACTAATAACCAAGAGATGGAGCCAAAATTTTATCTTGAGGAGATCAAACAATGGCATAGCCCGGAATTCTAGTCAATGAACTCAACTAAGATTTGCCCCAACATTTTTGGAGTCGGCTGAATCCTCTTTAGACTTTGTGTTCTCTCATGAGAATTTTAGTCAATCAGTCACTAACAACTTATTTGTTGTAAAGAATCTATTAAACTCCACTTTCACATGATGCAGTGAAGTAATATCCATTTTCAATTAAATTGTGCACATTCATTCCAATTTGTCCACTTAATATAAAAAGAACTTCTTATATATATATATATATATATATATATATATATATATATATATATATATATTAACACCCTAAATTTAATAGAAAAAATAGGCCCCTAAGGATGTGTTTGAAGTGACTTTTTAAAAATACTTTTATAAATTATTTCTCATAAATACTTTAAAAAAAATAGTGTTTGAAACCGCTCCACCACCGCCACCTCCACCGCCACCGCCACCACCACCGTCACCACCATCGCCTCCACCACCATCACCGCCTCCACCAATGTCACCACCGCCACCACTGCCATCGCCACCGCCGACGTCGCCACCACCACCATCGCCGCCGCCACCACAACCATCACCGTCTCCTACCACCACCACTGTCGCCCACCACCTCTTACCCCCACTACAAATCGATGCTTAACTTCTTTTTTCTCTTCTCTATATTTGTGATTTGATTTTGAATATGAATACAAATATGTTTATTGTTTACAATTTTTATTATTCTGTGCTTTCAGGCACAGACAATAACTAGTATATATATAAAAAACTTCAGAGCGATTCATCAAATAATCACTAAACTCCACTTTCACATGATGCAGTGAAGTAATATCCATTTTCAATTAAATTGTGCACATTCATTCCAATTTGTCCACTTAATATATATATATATATATATATATATATATATATATATAAAGAACTTCAGAGCGATTCATCAAATAATCACTAATTTCACCTTAATTTCATCACATAATCCCTCAATATGGAGTGAACAAAAATAATAACAAGAACATGTACAGCTATAAGCTGCAAGTATCACAGAGAAATTAAATCCTTTGCATAGAAAAATGATAGAGAGGGAATGCCTTCACAAAGTTTGAAGAGTCGAACAAAACAAGAGAAGTCTCTCAAAGATATATTATATACTGTTTTGATACTATATAGGAATTTTTTTTTGGAAAACTTAACAATGTGGCTCTGTTCATGCTCACTTACAACTCAAATCTCTCAAATCTAATGTAGAAATGAGGACCAAGAGTGTTACAAATATCAAGCCGAATAGTAGTGACATATATGCTAGGTAAAGCAAGGTCTTGCAAACTGTATGGTAGAATGTTAATTATGTTGGAAAAAAAAATAAGAGCTTTAAAATTTCTCATTTAATTTATTTTATATGTTTTAATGGATCACTTTTAATTTAGGATTTAATTGGCTTTTTATATGATTTAAATGCATAATTATATTTTGCTTTAATTGGACATTTGAATGCCTTTTTGTGGTGGGGGTTACTAGATGGTGGACTTTAAAAAGCCTCTAATGGTTAACAATCTCAAATATATATAAATAGAGCTCATATGATCTAATGGGAATATATGTTTATGTAGTTTGTATTCTTTTCCCATATATATTGTAGATGTATCTTCCGATTATGTTTTTGGGCAACTTTGATTCGAGTCAGGTTCACCCCTTCCTTCCAGTGGACGTGACCATTGAGGAGGTGCTGCTACGAGCGTCTGTGTTTGATCTTGGAGTCGCTGATGTCCGTCAGTACCCTCACGCGGGGAGGCTCAACTGCTTTAGGACAGTGTTTCACTTTCACACGACTCTTGGACTCGCAGGCCTGTTCTTTCTAATTTATAGTATCTCTTTTATTCTATTCTAAATTGATTGTTATTTTATATTTATTTGCATATTCTTATTAATTTGTGATTTGGATATTATTTTGTTAAGTAAAATTATGCTAATTTCCCCAACATTCTAAAGCAGCTGAAGAGGAAATTATAAATAAGAAAGCTCTGCCATAGGTTGCCAACAAGTGACACCGACATTAGCTCTGACTAAGGCAACTTTGAGATTATCGCTTCTTTTCATTTTCTGTTTTCTGATGCCCTAAAGTCCCTAGACCAGGCTGGTGGTATAACCACTAATAGGGAGTAGAGACTAATAATAGGTCAGATTGTATCATCTACATATTGAAAGCTACTTTAAGAAGGAAAGATCAGAAAATATTAAGTATTAACTTAGTCCAGAACATCTTTACTGTCACATGTATTTTTATGCTAAGAGAAGGATCATGATACATGTCTCAGGTGATTATAATTTAGATATGTCTTTGTCATCTATAAAGTTCAGATTTTGTTGAATAAAACCTAGAGTTAGAAAAAAGTTTTAAAACTATACATAGAACAAAAAAAAAACATAAAGCTTGATTCGTACAACTCATTAGAATATAATGTACTTCGCGTAGAGGTATAGCATAAATCTCTATAGATTTTCTGATCTAGTGAGAGTTCAAGTCCTTTATAGAAGGGTGTCTGCTTTATAGCTTCTATCAAGTGCAAGAGGGCAGTTTTAGATGCATGTTAGACACTGGAGTAATATCCTTCATGGTGAAACAATGAGGGGCTCTCATACCAAAATCGATGTTACTTATTTGGGACAAAATATGTTCTCAGAAACCAAAGTCAATTTTCATGAATATCTAAAATACTACTGCCATGTAATTGATAATTATTTTTAGATGTCCAATTCTTGACATACTTACAATTGCATAGATGAATACATGACTTCATCATATATACCTATCATATATGCTTATGCATAAGGATGGTTATTATCGCTTATGATGCTAACGTACCATGCTTCTATCTCCTACAGCCGTTAGTCTCTATATATTTTATCGAACATTTATATTTTATTGTTTAAGTGAGTAATTGATCAATTAATGCCACCTCATGTGTAAAACAAAAGTGATTGTTGTTAATAAAGGTATTACTAATATTTCATATTTTAAAATAATATTAGCTGATAAATTTCAAGGGATTTTGATTTGTTTAGAAGAAACCGACCTAAGACGTTGACATGAGTTTAGACTTGAGTAACGTACAACTATACTTTACTTAAAAGTCAAATAGTGCTATATGTAAATTAGTCACTATGAAAATTTTCATAAAATTTAGACGTGTACTATAACAACAATGATTATAAAAAATAAAAAATAAAATTCTACAAAACACATTAGGACTATTCATTGTTATTATTAAAATATTACTTAAAAAGTCTTGATTGAATTGGGAAGCTAACAAAGGATTTGACGGTTATATGGAGTTAGGAGACGTTTGTGCCATGGAGGGTGAGATAGACCTTTATTTTCAAGGGATATACCTATACTTGTTATAAAAAGAGAAGGTGCAATTAACATATTATTGAAAATATTTCATAGCATACAAATCTAAACTACACTTTATGCTCTCATTATCTCTACTGGTAGCGTGCACCCAAATAACTAACAAGGACGAGTTTTGGAAATACCGTGGAATTGGAAGCTCGTGAAATTTGAAGCCTAACCATTTGTCATTAATTGACAGAGTAAAATTTCTCCTTACCTTTTAGAAATGAGTTCTAAGTAGACCATTCAACCCTTGGTTAAGCGTTAATGATTCACACAACTACACCATGAGTTTTTCTTTTGGTACTAGTTAAGGAAGAAACTGAGATTTAATTTAGAAATCTAAGATAGTTCCATTAGGTTAAAAGAAGTTTAATTTTATTTTACTCTTAAAGAGTTACAACTAGGAAGATTTCTATTTTAAATTTTGACAAAACAACATAATTTCCAATAAAAAAAAAAAGAAATTTCAAAGGAAAAGATTACATTAACAATAAAATTTAAGGAAAAAATGAGAGGAAAAGGTAATATGAATAATTTAATATGTTTTGAGAATATATGAGATTATGCAAATGATTTATCCGTAGTGTTGATTGCAAGTGATTTAATGTTGTCATATATATTGAGTCAACAAGGAATAGAATTATACACATGTAGTTCCACACTTTATAATCCTCTACTTTAGTCCTATTTCAATGTGACATATTCTTAGTCCTATCCATATGATGAGTTAAAGAAATCAAGCACAAAAGAAAATTGAGAGAGCAATAAGGAGGAAATAATTTTACCTTAAACAAATGTGTCCAAGGAACTCAATCTACCACCACACGAATATTTGAGTCATGCTCTTGTGTGTAACCGAAGAGGTGTATAAGGGGCACGCAATTCTTGATTCGAACGTTAGTATATTTATTATAGCATGAGGCACGTCTATTATTATTAGAGATGTTATGTTTGTGATTAACGTGTTTACACTTCATTATATGAACATATACATGTGACATTTAATTAGTCTAAAATCACATTAGTTAGAGGGACCTTATGTAGATTCATGATACAGAAAACTCTAGACAAGAGAAGATAATATTTACTAGAAGGAAAAAAAAAACGTTGTTATACTGGGTAAACTACTCATGTGGGTTGGGTAGAATAATAGTTTTGAATAAATCACAACTTCAAAGAGATGTTCCCGCACTATGCCCAATAACTTTAGTCCGCCTTGTGGGTTCATTTGTAATCTTCTATTCCTTCCGTGGGTAATTAATATATGCTCTCTAATAAATTATTAATTTTGCTAATTTGAATTCATGTGTATTTTACTAATTGGATTGTTACTAGTTGGACCTGTAAGAAACAAATCCAAGGTAGGACAAATTTGAACTTGTAAGGCTACTGACATGTTACTGTTCATTATGTTGAAAGTCTACTATGGATCACCTATAATCTGAGAGAGCATGTAAAGCCTACCGTTGTGTAACAAGGGAAAAGTAATAAAATAAATAAATAAAATAAATAAATCTTTGGTGTCTATAAACAACAGTTAATGCTGAAATATAACTTCTTTTGAAAATGTGCGAGTCATTGATATCTGTATGTAACTTATGGGCATTTGGTTTTTAGGAGGTCAATTGTTTGGCTGTTACAAGTGTAATGGTTATTTTAAATATAATAAGTGTTTGTTACTATATTTAAGTTTTTCATTTTAATTAAAGAAAAGACTACTGAAAAAATTCAGTTGTTACAAGAAGTAGAAACAAAATGTTTTATCATGCTATCAGCCACATGATATTTGACCCGATAAAAGAGAGACTAGGAAATCAAAAAGGGCTAATATGTTATGCTGCCTATTCTTATGGAATCAGAATACAAATATAAAGGTTGGATATATGTCTAAACATCTTTAGTTTTGCTTAGAGTTAAGTCTTTGAAACTTTGTTGATGTCATACAATTTTACTATTAATGCAACTTTAGAGAAAGCATATACTGTCTAACCCATATTTGTAACTGCATTATGTTCTGTTGCACCAATAATTCCGTTTATAACATGTACCACTTGACTAATGCATACTGCACCATGGGGTAGAACAAATTATTTTGCGCTAAACTTATGTTTCGTTGAAGATATTGTGTAATCATAGATTAGTCATATAAGAAACTTTTCGCTTGATACATGTTGTGTATGATTATTACACACGAACTATATATGTTGGCAATAGAGCAGTGTGATGCAAATGCTATTTTTATGAACTACAAGTTGAAGAAATTACTTAGCTCAAATTTTAAATAAAGAGCTAAAGCATTAGTAACTCTCATGGAAAAAAAAATGGAAATGTGGGGGTATAATTAAAAAGACATCTCCTGGATTTGCAATTTGAATTTTCTTAATGAGATGTGGGGGTATAATTAAAAAGACGTCTCCTGGGTTTGCAATTTGAATTTTCTTAATGAGATGGTTTCGTTATATCCGTATGTAATGAGGATCGCAATGATCTGTTGAGATTTTTATTGACTGTGGTGGCACTTACAATCTTCTCAGA
Organism: Ilex aquifolium; assembly: GCA_951799425.1. Taxonomy (NCBI): domain Eukaryota; kingdom Viridiplantae; phylum Streptophyta; class Magnoliopsida; order Aquifoliales; family Aquifoliaceae; genus Ilex; species Ilex aquifolium. Next base: position 33,721,689 of record OX637395.1, on the reverse strand, counting down.
CAAATACATTTTAATGTGGTGTTTATCTTTGATATTTGGAAGGCAGGTCAGGTCAATATCAAATAGAGAAATTAAGGCGTGCACGTCTAAGCGAAACATTCATCTGTGAAGAATGATCATTCTATATTGAAATTATAAATCTCAGCCAAACAAAGCTGACAAATAATTATACAGCTTTCGAGTAAAGCCATGAGACATGAATACATGAAAGATGATTAATTTCATCAATGAGCTTTCGAGGAAAGCCAAACTTTTGAGAAAAGTTGCGTATCAAGAACTGTCGAGGGGGATGGGCCTAAGCCCACAAGGGAGTCACCTAGGGAGGTAACCCAACTTCTGTGATTGGGGACCCCATGAAGGAAGTTCAATGGGTAGAAATAATCCATACTGCGTGACTCATTAGCACCGTTGTTGAGAAAATATCCTAAGAGGAGATATTTTCAAGCTCATCCTTATGACAGATGTGCATATGTAGTGTGATGGTAAGGAAGGATTTTATCCTGAATGAGACCGATGCAAGAACACTCCTGCAGGGTATAGTGCACATGTACCCTTGGAGGGCTCACCTAAGTGAGAGTAGTCGTGAGGCCGCGACTATGAGAATTGGGCTATTCTCTAGAAACTCTCATGAGAATCAAGATCAAGTGCATGACCATTAAACGCACTGACCCACAAATCCTGACCAATATCGATACTGTATGTGTGATAGTTGAACTCTGGCTCAAAGGGTCTAGTTCAAGCCTTTGGTCACTATGATCCTTCAGGGGGAGACTATCAACACTAAGTGAGGTTCAAGTCCGGAAGACACCTACACCCATTGCACAGTACTACAGTTGCCCTAATTTTTCTATGTTCATTTTATGCTTATATATGTATATATGTATAAAATTATATTTATCATTGATATTCAAAATTTTAAAACTTGTGGGGGATTGTTGGAAAAAAAAATAAAAGCTTTAAAATTTCTCATTTAATTTATTTTATATGTTTTAATGGATCACTTTTAATTTAGGATTTAATTGGCTTTTTATATGAGTTAAATGCGTAATTATATTTTTCTTTAATTGGACATTTGAATGCCTTTATGTGGTGGGGGTTACTAGATGGTGGACTTTAAAAAGCCTCTAATGGCTAACATTCTCAAATATATATAAATAGAGCTCATATGATCTAATGGGAATATATGTTTTTGTAGTTTGTATTCTTTTCCCATATATATTGTAGATGCATCTTCCCATTATGTTTTTGGGCAACTTTGATTCGAGTCAGGTTCACCCCTTCCTTCCAATGGACGTAACTATTGAGGAGGTGCTGCTGCAAGCGTCTGAGTTTGATCTTGAAGTCGCTGATGTCCATCAGTACCCTCACGCGGGGAGACTCAGCTACTTTAGGACAGTGTTTCACACGACTCTTGGACTCGCAGGCCAGCTCTTTCTAATTTATAGTATCTATTTTATTCTATTCTAAATTGATTGTTATTTTATATTTATTTGCATATTCTTATTAATTTGTGATCTGTATATTATTTTGTTAAGTAAAATTATGCTAATTTCCCAACAAATTACAAGTTGCTAGAGTGGAGAGAACATAATTAGAGGAGGAGCCTGGAGACAACTAAAACCATGGCACTATTTGATGGACATCTTGTAGGGAAGTCTCCAAAATGAAAATTTGAACTTTCTTGATCTCCTGTAGCCTGAAGAATAAGGACATTGAAGACCCACTTTGATCAATTCCTCTTTCTTCATGAAGCCTTTTGGACCCGCAACACCAACATCTAACCATTATTCTCCAAGATTTCCTTCAACAACACAAAAAAAAAAAAAAAAATTTGAGATCAATTCATCAAACAACTCCACCTTCAACTCATTTTCATGACATAATCAAAGGATATAGAGTGAGCACAAGTAATAACAAAAATAGAAATATATAGAAGTTGCAAATTTTAGAGAGATAGAGAGTGTGTGTGTGTGTGTCACGTCTCGATCCCAATTCTTTCGGATTTGGTGCGTGAACTAAAATTCCATCAAATTGGATCAATAAAGAGCACTAAAACCTCAAAATGTATATTCAAATAGTAAATGTACTTCAAACATCTCCAACAGTGTTCTCTATTTTAGAGAAATAGAGGGCATATTTTCTAAGATAAAGAACATCTTTAGCAAAAATTTAAAATAGAGAATAAATTTTTACACACCACTCCAATAGGACTCTCTATTCTTTATCATTTTATCATTTTATGTTTTGTCCTTTTCGGCAATAAATTTGACTTCCCTACTATTTTTCTCAATTATTTTAAATGACATACGTTTATCCTAAATATCTTGGATGAAAAGACAAATATATCCCTTTTTTGTTCCAAAAAAAAATATAGTAGAGAGTGAGTTTGACTCTTCAAATGTAGAGAGTCTAAATAAAGAGTCAATTTGAGAAGAAATTTTAAGGGTTGCCTCTTTATAATAGAGAATTGAGTGGGAAAAAAGAGCCTATTGAGGACGCTCTTACAACAGTCACAATCGCAAAAAAAAAAAAAAAAAAAAAAAAACCAATTAAATAGTTAATATTTGTTAATCCTCAATTGATCCAATTCTCTATGACTTTCATTCTGTATCGAACCTGAATCTAAGAGGGGTAAATAGGGGTGAACTTGGGAGACACAATAAGCAATATATAACACAATATACATAGTCACAAGGTCAAGCAATAACCCAACGATCAATCGCAGAATCAACAAGTAGAATGAACATTTAACACATTCATTCATGACATCATACAAACCTCAACGATTCAATCTTTCAAATCACTCGTGGCTTTGTACTTGATGTTGTTTGTAGTTTCCCAAATATAATAAAATCACTTATTGAAATTTCTTATTTATATCATGCAAATTAGAATAAAACAATAACAATGAAGAGTGTGTTTACCATAAACTTGAGATCTTATCAATTATCACTGATTTTATTCAAATCCTTACATATTATTTGGTAAAATGAGACTGAAACCTTGTTGGGTTAGAGAAGGTTTCTCTACTGGATTTTTTGCTCAGCTTACGATATATTTTTCAAATTTTGGCATTGAGGATGACACCTTTCTAGGTGAGCAAGTGGATAGGTATATTGAGGCGGATCCGAAAGTGGATGCCTAGAGAGTTTTTTTTTTTCCTAGTTTCAGATCCTAAGTTGTGGATGAACTTAAACAATGTGTTGGAAATATTTCTTTATTTAGTTAGTTACAAGACTATTGATTTGGGTTGTAAGGAGAATATTTTAATTATGTTGTTTAGAATATTTGGTAGTTATTTATTTATTTGATGGATGGTTTTTATTATTTAATGATTATTTAGATGCTCTTATGATTGGATGTATTCAGATAGTTAATGTCTTTCAGAGTGAATTTTGAGGCGTTACAAATATATTTAATATGGTTTTGTTTTTACTTTTAACATCATTTTGTTGATATAGATGTTAAGTTTTATGTTCCATCTCCCCATGGAAATATGTTTTTTGTCTCCTGAAATATGTAATCTTTTATCGATATTAATTCTTTGCTTGGTTTATTAAGGGTTGTAATTTTAATTGTTCCTTTTTCTTTGTGGATATTTTGAAATTGTGTTGTTTTATGGTGCTTGTTTGTTCCTTTTTCTTTGTGTAATTTTAATTGTTCATTTAACCGAGGAAATGAGTAAGAAGAGTGTCTATGTCAATCGAAATTCAGTTCAACCTTAATTCTAAATGTTGACCATCTATCTGAATGTACATTTCCAGTAATTTTTTTTTGATCAAATACATTTCCAGTAATTGGACTGGATTGGATACAAAATAATCTCAAATATGATTTAAATTTCAACAATACCCAAGTTAGGGTCTCGCATCCAAAATTCGAATTTTAACTTAAGTTGAACAAAACCTTAATCAAATTTGGGTTGATCCCATTTTTTCAATCTAAATTCCAGTTTGTATTATCGTAATTATTAAATTAAACCCAAATATTAAACATGAGTAATTCTAGAATTTCAAAATAGAACTAAAATTAAGGGATGCATAACTTGTATTAGTTTAATGATTTGATAGTGATGTGGTTTAATAGTGTTATTGTGACAATGACTCTATAACTTATTATTCATTAAGACTCTATCATTTGGCATATTATTAGATCAAGAAATTAAATTTGTTTTTAAGTTCCAATAACATTACGTGCACTGTTCACGACACTTGGACTGCTCAGCTGGATTTACCCCTCAGTTCTCAGCTGCGTTCTCTTCCAACTGGGTTTCTCCAAGTTCCCAGCTGGGCTTCAACCTTCCCATCTGGAGTTTTCAGTGGATTTTGCTTTAGGTCCATTATGTTCTTCCAGCTGGACTATCAGGATATATTTCTCACTTGGGCTCTTTATTTGGCCCACAAAAAAACTGCAGCAGGAGGAGTTTCTACCTGTGTCCGATGTGTACTGTTCACGTGACTGTTCATGTCGATTGTTTTTGTTCTTTTTCAGCAGTCCAGCTGGATGTCTTCTTTGTTTGGGCTTCTTTATTCGCACGCCTCTTCTATCTATTATGTGTTTAAATTTCAACTACACTTCCAGCGCAGCAGTTCATTTACTGGATTGTGCAGCTGTTAATGTGGTGGACCAATATTTGATCTTATTAGTATTTTTATCTGTGTTCTGATAGCCAGATATGTGTCTCTTTTATTTATTATGTGTCTCCATCAGGCTTCAGACGCCTCTCTGCATCCTTTTGTCCATCTGATCTCAGATGTTTCTCTGAAGGCCATACGTTTTAGTCTTTCTGACTTCTCAGAAAGGCTAATTGGTTTTTCAATAAGGGTAACAGGTTATCAAATCTGTTCAGTTTCTAATGATACCTTATCAACTATGATGTCTGCTCATCTGCCTTATTAGATAAGCCCCTCAACTGATCATTGTCAAGCCCTCTGCTCATGCACACAGCTCCTCTCAGCTCATGCACACAGCTTAGTCTAGCCCTTAGCTCGTCGCCCACCTTAGGACAGCTGATGCTCTCTGCTCCTAGCTCATCACAGCGGCTGCTCTCAGCTCTCCTACACTTATGATAGCAGCTGCCCCTCGACTACTCTCAGCTCAGATCCACAACACAATTACTCCAGCAACTATTTCACTTCATCAGCTGAGCCTTTTGCAATTTTAGGCAATGTGCTTAGGTTGTTTCATTTCTTTTATTTATTGTACTCAGCATGCATTTTTGCTTCTTTTATCTTTAATACTTTTCATGTAATTAGATTTTAAATCAATAAAATTCCCTTGTACCGTCGAGGTTCACCAAAAAAATAAAATAAAAACAATTCATCTGAAGAGGTGTATCTTTAGAGAGCTAGTTTACCCTGTTAAATCAGGTAGTGAGGATGAAAAAAAAGGCATGACTTGACATAAATGTACACTTCTTCAATTCTTGTCTTCTTTTCCCTGGTTTATTTTTCATGTCACATATTGAAATATACAACCAGATTTTGTTAATAATGTGGCTATAGTAGCTGTTTTGTGATGCTGAAGATTAGTGTGTTAAATTGTGAGACTGCAACTCTCACCTGCTTGGCTTTTTGCCTATTTTTCGGGTTCAATTTTGTTATGCAGCTTACATTTTTCCTTTGTTGACAGAGGCTATCAGGAGCATCATTACTGATTCTGGCAAATAAGCAGGACATACAAGGTGCTCTTTCCATCAAGTAAATCGAATTTATCTTGCCATAAGAATCGGGATCAGGGACTCATAGAGTCATATAAGTTCTTGGAGAAACTCTGGCGAAATTTGAAATTGAGTTTCCCAGTTTTTGGGGACCTTATTTCTCCTAATTCTGCTTACTTTGCTAACCCAACAATCAATCACATAATCAACAAATAAAATTAGCATTTAACACAAATTCATTTATGAAATCATACAAAACTCAACAATTCAATCTTTCAAATCACTCGTGGCTTTGTACTTGGTTCGTCTCGGCCAAATGCTAGGCGCTACTCGGTACAACCCATTCAAACACACGTCTCTTAGGGCCACAATCACATCTCAAAACTATATATATGTCACCGAGTATGTCTGACGTATGTACCAATAAGTCCCAAACATTCCACCGATAAAATATTTTACGGACAACAAAAATAAAGACACAACAAATGAACGCCCAAATTCTACAGATAAATAATGGATTAGATTACAATGACGATAGCAATAAAATGACTCTTTGCAAAGAGATTTACGAACGGAAGCATATTATTAGATAAAATACTTGCCTAATTTTAATTGAAACCATGAATGCGAAGATTTCAATGCCTTGAACAATCCCATGAAACTTCTCTCAATTAGTTATGATCCAACCATTTGATTTCGAAGGTCATAATCCCAAAAATATTTTTAATTCAATTAACCAAGCAAATCTAATACAAACGCCATAGATTTTATGAGCAAAGACTTTTAGCACTAGGGCTGACCCTACCACAAGGCCAATAAAGTCCAGGTTTTAGGCCCTATGTTTAAAGAAAGCCCTAAAATTTTTAGATGTATAATTCTTTCAAATTAAAAAAAAAAAATTTAGATTCACAAGATTTTAGGCCCCCCAAAAAACCTTATGAAAATCTAAAAGAAAAATTGTGAGAATGTACCTTTTAAACTACTTAATTGTGAGAAAATACAGTGATTTAAATCTTTTGTACATAAGTACTCTTTATTAGAAATATATTGTATCTAGATACACATTGACAGTTTTTAAAATTTGTCTCTTACTAAAATACCCTTTTCCATAATTCTTGAACTATTTAGTTTGGCAATCCATTTTTTGTAGGATTTGTTTAATTATATTAAGAGTTTCCTATTTTAATAGATCAGCTTAGTTGAATTTTAAATGTAAAACATAATATTATATTTCAACGGCTGATGTAAATATTCAGCTTTTGATTTTCTTCTTCTACGCCAACGGTTGTTGCTCTTTTTCAACGAAAAATAGGTCAACGTCTGCTTTGTTTGTTCTACATCAACGTCTGTTGTTGATTGTCTTCTTGAACATATATCGTCTACTTCAATTTAAGGTTTGAGTATATATGTTTTGCAGTTAATGTAACGACTAGCATTTTTTTCGAAAATAGTAGTGTATAACGTCAAGATCCTTCTTTCGAAATTGGTTCATGTAATGTCACTGTGACCATCTACATCTTCTCCTGAACATACTCTTCTTACTATGCTTCAGTGTATAATCAACTCGTTTTTTAATGTCATATTGTGATTTCACAATATGTCAAGCATAGCATTTAGCCTAGTGTATGAATCAACAAATGTCATTACACATTTATCTGTCACAATGTGATAAATACAGTATTGTCCATTGCGTTGTTACACTACGATGTAACATTGCTATTCGTTAAAAGGACTATGTGTTGTTACATAGACGAAAGAATTTTTGGTCTTTACCTTTTTCGTTTGTTTTGTGTTTTTGATTTGGTTGAAATTTAATGGATTTTATGGCATTTTTTTGTGGCAGATTTTGTTTAAATTTCAAAAATCATGTTTTTAGTGATATATTAGTTGCCAGAGTTAATGGGATTGGTGCGTGACTGTCAGTTGTTCCCAAATGGGATTAATTGTCCATGTTTTGCCGATTTAATGGGATTAGTTGCCTATATTTTTAATGATATACTAGTTGCTCGTTATTATTAATTTGTGAGTATTTTTGTCATTCGCAAAAATAGGGGGTTTATGTAATCAAAAATAAATTTGAGTAGTTTGAGCTCATGAACCCAACCCATAATAGTAAAAATATGCTGAAATAATTTTTTTTTTACAAAAAAGCAAAAGCGAGCATTAAATTTTTTTTTTTTTCAATTAGTCAGCCAAAACACACCACTAAAATATACCAAAATATTTTAGATTTTTTATTAAATTTGAAAAATTAAAATCAGTAGATCATGATTTTTTAAAATTAAATGAAGTATTTTAAAATTAAAAGAAGTCATTTAAAATTAAAATTGATAAAATATTCCTTAAGATTGATTATCATAAAAAAAAGATTATGTGAATTATTAATATTATCAAAACTTAAAGATAAAAAATAATCATAGTAATATTAAAAATAAAGCTCAGAATAGTTCTATGGCATTTGGTGATGTGTAAATAACCTTATTTATATTGGCAATTGTCCACAGCCCCACCTCCTCTGTCTATATTTGGTTTATTGTTACTGCCATTTTATTTAGCCCACGCTTTATTCTTTGTCATGGTCAAAACTAACTGTCAGGTTACCACCCCAATTCACAGCCCCGATTTAATGCAACATTAATATTATTTTTTTATAGCCAAATTTTCTTATATTTAATCAGTAGCTAAATCAAGTAATTATATATTATCCCTATTATATTATTTTTGATATGGGGTATTACATAGAGAGAGAGAGAGAGTATATATCTCTGCAAAAAAAAAAATAATAAAAAAATAGCAGAGACAGAGAGAATAGCTGAACAAAACAACAAAGATCTCAAATAAGGTCGTCTGTTTTGAAACCGGGGGGGAGGGGAGGGTGGGGGGTATGAGGTGTAATTGGATTCTATAATTTCAAGTATCGAGTTTAACAATAGAGAGATATTTGGTATGTAAGCAAGGCCTTACAATCTATATGATACAATGCTAAATATAAGTTAGTACAATGCAAAGCCCAAAAGGAGAGTAGGGTACAAATGTATTTTTTTTATTTTTTTAAACAAAAAAAGTGAAATCACATTAAGCAACAATATTATGTCCTAATCCATCATTTGAAGGATTAAAATACCAGTAAACCAAGCACCAATCTCAACAAAACCTCTACTAGACTGCCTTATTTGGAGTTCACAATTCTTTAAGTCAACATTAACCATGAAAATAAAACCACATTTCAAGTCTCATTTGGAAACAGAAACAACCATTTATTCCACTTCAAATCCCTAGATTCGTAGGGCGCAAATGCCTGAGATTTGCATTGTACCTGATGGTGTGTAGGTTCTCATGCTAATCCAATGGGGAATGGGCCTCTTCTGGATCTGCTTCTTCATTGTGACAACCGAGTAATGAGTCTCGGGTTTCAAGTCTGAGAAACTTCCTCTCCAAAGTGCAGTGGAAGAAGACTTGGAGCAAATCGACCTTTTTTTTACGTGCTCTGGCAAATAAGAGAAACCTATCACTGAAAAACAAAGTATTGTCAACTTTCAAAGAATACACAAAGGCCTATTCTCTAGTACTTTCGAATGAGAGGGTAAGATTGCCTCTCACTTACCTTTTTGTTCCCTTCTTGGATGTCTCTTCCTTTGGAAAGTGACAGAAGCTGTACTGAGAACATTCCGAATTCCATTGGGTGGTTGCAACCCGTTCCTACCATTTTCAGTGGTCTTCATGTCATTTTCTTGAACTGTTAACCATCAAAATACAATATAACAATAACTCGTGCATGAAGATACAGTTCAACATAAAATTTTAGTGACAAAAAATCAATCTCACTATATCAAATAATAATTTTTCTTTTCTTCATTTTCTTTAATTGCATAATTTAAAATTAATTTTTTTACCTATTAATTTTATGAAAAATCGATAATTTTTTTACAAAAGACATGACCTCAAAAAAATATTTACATATGTACACTAACATGTATGAACAATATTCGAAATAAAAATTGTATTAAGTTATAAATTAATCAAAATTAAATAATGTAACTTGTGATAAAAAAAAGGAGATGTGATAGAATTGAGCGAGAAGATATGTCAAGACAACATTTAATTTGCTAGTTATCTTGATATATATATAGTATTCAGAAAAAAAAAAAAAAAAAAGCAAAAAAAGACCCAAAGACCCATTTCTAAGTTTTTCAGTATGTCTTTTCGTAGGGTAAATTATACTTTGACTTTCTAAACTATGGACTCAATTTTTATTTGGCCCTTGAACTACTGAATTCTACACAGTGCTCTCTCAACTACTTGAATTGTATCACATTGCCCCAAATACAAATGATCTTTATCTTTTTAGATGAAAATTGCCAACGTTTTAGGAGCAAAGTGGGAAAAAAAAAATAGTTTGAGGAGCAAAGTGCAATAATCTTCCGTTAAATTTATAACATACATTAATAATTAGAACGATATAAAACTCATCACATAAATTGAGGGTACAATATAAAAAAATCATATTTGGAGGGGTAATGAGAACAAGGAGTCGTAGTTAAGTGGTAAAAGTATAATTTGCCCTTATTCGTAACAGTTTTAAATTAAATGAAGAGCAGTGATTGATGAACTTATAAAATAGATTTAAAATGTGTATTTGATAATTACAAACATTGATTTCATGGGGTCTCAATATTTATTGAGACCCATTACTTATTCAATAATTGTGATTATGAAGTACACATTTTTTAAGTCCATAATTTAACTACAGTAGCATTTCCCATTGAATCAAATGAGAAGCTACAAACCTGCAATTTCATCAGAATCCCCAAATAAGCAGTCATACTTACCCAAGCCAGGCGAGTCATCAACGATTGACGATGGTGGATCACATAGAACAGACACTCCATGTTTCTGCACAAATTCTGAAAGGTCTTCAGTGTCATAGGGAGCATTACAATTGGGCTTGGCGTAGTTCTTTAGTCGGGTACCAACATCCTCTTCTGGCAGGAAGTGAAGGTGGATACCGATCTCCCTCACATGAAAATCAGTACCAGCATCTACTAAAACGCTTACCTCATCACCGGTTTCCAATATATCCCAAAGCCACAAATAGCTTAAATATATCATATCTTCAACATATGCTGGAACGGCGAACCACAATGGACTATAGATCCATTTCAAACGCTTGGTTTTGTTATTTATCTGTATAAGTAAACCTTGAGGACGAAATATTTTCACCGACCCCGAGAGTTCTTCTAGACAATATACTGAGCACAAGTTCAGGCCCACGAACCTGAATCCTGGACGTGAAGGGACAGTAAAAAATATTGAGGACCCCTCATTTTTATGGCTACACCAAAAAGGAACATGTCTCCCAGGTATATATACGCTGCGTATACCCAGTTCATGCAATACCTGTGCAACGGAGATCATATTTGTAACTATTTGCTGTACATACACATACGAGAGAGAGAGAGAGAGAGAGAGAGAGAGAGAGAGAGAGAGAGAACCTGGATGGGCAAGTGCTTTGGGAAAGATAATCCGGGATCTGTACTTGAATAACACAACTCAACGTTTGCCATCACCTCCAAGTTTTGCAAACCTAAAAGTTCGATTGTTACCGGATCAACTCTTTCTATCGGTTCTAATTTGAAGTGGCCCTGAATCTCAACGAGGCTTTCACAGTACAATCCAATTGTCCGTGGCAGAGCTGACAGAAATGTTATTTTCTCCAATGATGAGCACTCTGAGACATGCAGGTTTGTCACTCTTGGGACTTCTTCTAGCAATTGGAGCCGTGTACACCTTCGAAAATCAAGTGTCTGTAGCCCAGTAAGACCTCTGACGCAATTTGGTAGCCTTGTAATTGGATTATTGCTTAGATTTAAGTGCTCTAGTGACGATAGTTTACTAAAATCACTGGGAAAAACTGCATCAAAAAGACTGCAGTTTTCGAGACTCAAGCTTACCAAAGAGCTTGGTAAAGATGCCCATGATATTTTTGGATTTGTTCTCGGCTTCAAAACTTCAGAACAGTCAAACGCATGCTGTGATTCAGCCTCCCAAGTGAAAGGGAGTAATCTATCTATAGCAATTCCATCAGCGTGAAGCACTTTTAAAGAGTCCATCTCCCTTAACTCCGCCGGCAACTTATTAAAATTTGAACAACCAGAAATAATGAGCGTTTCAAGACATTTTAGCTTAGTAATGCTTATTGGAAGTCTCTGCAGTTTTTTACAATCTTTTAGATTCAATACGACAAGCTTCTTTGCATTTCCAATGGATTCGTGAACTTCCACTAAATTTTTACAATCTTCAAGAATCAGTGTCTCAAGATTAGGGAGTGTCGAGATGTCTGGAGTTTTGACAAGATTATGGGAATGACTGAGATCAAGGATTTTCAATGACCGAAGAAACTGTAAAAGAAGAAAAGGGGAAAAAATGGAAACTTAATTTGCACACACAAATGATTAATTTCCTGAAGAAATTAATGAAGAAGAAGAAAAATGAGCACCTTGGTTTCCATCCAAACTTGTTCCAAGCTGCTATATTGTAACTCAAGAGCCACCAAGCCCTGCAAGGGAAAATTACAAGGTATATATTTAAGATTGAACCCATGCCAACATAACCATCTTAGTTTTTTGGGAAATTCTTCATAGCATCCACTGTCATTAAAGTGCACATAGTTGAGTTGGAGCAGTTTCAATTTGCGCATCCCGGCAAATGTATCAATTTCCAAGTCCACCTCATTTGAATTCCCTTGGTCTGATGGCAATTGTTTGTCAGGAAGTTCTTCATAATGGAATTTCCTTGCCTTATTAACGGTAGAGAGTGTTCTATCTAGCTTGTCTCCCCGGAACATATACATGTCGACGGCAAGGCCTTTGATAGTTTCTGTGCCCTGATAATGAAAACAAAACAAAGAGAGAGAGAGAGAGTTAATGTGAAGGGATACAAACGAAAATATCACCTGGGGAGAATGTTCCTTACAATTTTTTCAATCAGTACATCAATGGCATCACCCTGCCATAGTCTGCTACGATTCTCAGGATCATCGTGCGACTCTTGGCGTACAATTGCCCTTCCCATATCGCAAAGCAATTGATGCATGCTTAGCTTGTCATTTTCATCAATTGTTAAGATGCTACTCCGGACCAGCTTCTCAATTCCATCTTTGGTGTGGAAATTACATGCATCCAATATCACAGTTGTGCTCTTTTTTCCTCTCCCAACAAAAAAACAAGCAATGTGGAGGAATAAATTTTGGTCGTGGGATATTTTTTGGCTAAGGGGATGCGCCAACAAGTCGTAACTAATTTTAAGTTTCTCCACAATTTTATTTTCAGGAATTTCTTGAAGTCTATCTGCTTGACTTTTCCAAAGATCAACACTTTTTCCAGATAGGGAAGACCCCAAAACTTTGAGAGCTAACGGAAGACCCGCGCAGTAGTTTACTATCCTTTTTGTGAGATCTTTATAACTTTCAATTGGATAGTCTTGTCCAAATGCATGCAAGCTGAAGAGCTTAAGCGATTCATCGTAATTCAACTCTTCCACTTTATACATCATACAGATTTCACGAGCCTTTACCAAGTACTCAAGCCTGGTTGTTATGATTATTTTACTCCCCGGAAAAAACCAGTCTCGCATTCCAACCAGTGCATCTATTTGTTCCACTTCATATACATCATCGAAAACAATCAGGGCTTTTTTACTAGCTATAGCCTCTTTGACCTTAATACTTCCTTCATCAATACTCAACCTCTTGTCGATATTTTCATTTAGCAAATCTTCAATAAGCTTTTTTTGTAACTCAACAAGCCCATTAGGTTGTTCTGCAAGTTCTCTAACTGCAAGAAAGCTCCTACCTTTAAATCTCCGAAAATTTAAGTTGTAAACATTTTTGGCTATGGTGGTCTTCCCTATTCCCCCTATTCCAGAAATCACAACAATGCCAGCATTGCTGGACCCATCTTGTATCCACATATTTATTTTTTTGACTCGAGAGTGCATTCCAATCAGGTATGGCTCTGTCTGCAAGGCTGTCCAACCTAATTTATCTTTAATCACTTTAACAATTTTCTTGATGAACTCTGCTTCATGCCTAGAAATTACCACATAATAAAAAATCAGGCTTAGTGAACTTTGTTGTGACTTCGACAAAAGTACAAATTATCACGCATATAGAAAAAAAAATGTGTAATCACCATTATTTTAACAATGAAATATTGATTCTAGACTGAGAAATAGAAGTTGAAAACAAGCATGAAAAAGAAATAAAACAACATAAGAAGTCTCATGCAGGCTTTTAGAATTCAAAATTATTTAAAAGGTAATTTTATCTTCCTTAATCCTGATCACGTCTAACTTTGAACTTCTTTTACTTTTGTTTGAAACATGAACTATTTCTTTAAAATTGTTTGAACTCAGTTATGAGATACGAGGCACATGGAATTTTTGTTAGATTCAACACTTCATTATTTCTTTGACTTCATTAAACATAGATTCCTTCATTATTTTCGTTAATGAACTTTTATTGTATCCCTTTGAAATTCAACAGAAAGAATGAATAGTGATTTCCTGCTAATCATATATGATGTTTTTTTATGAAATATGTAACTTTAGGACTATTACTTAGGACAATTAGGGGAAAAAAATTAGGACTATTAGAAATGGCAGGTTAAAGATGGGAAGCCACATCAAGTGGTGGCACCACTGGTGGCGAGTGGTGTCGGTTGGCACCATTGAAGTTTTGGGATATTTATTTTACCTGTTATATTTTAGTGAATACTAGTGTACGGTTTTATTATCTTGATCCCATTGATATGATGAGAAGATGATTTTAAAAAAAGGAATCTCTTAGATCAAAATTAGAATATTTTGTTTAATAAAGATGTTAATCGACGAAAATATCATACCAACTTTGATTCAATTTCACCCTTATATAGTTTCTCGTTCGCTTTATAAGCAAATTTTAAGACATCAGTAGTTCAAGTTCATTATGAATGATCACACATTTGACATTTCTTTCTTTTCTTATTGAAGTATAATTTACGGATAATTGTCAAGGGGTATACGAAATTGTTGGCGTGAGTTGTAATATATTAGTAGATGAGACGAATTATAGGAAGAGGGGTGGAAAGAAATCCTTTCCTTCACAGGAGAGCATGATTATAGGAACCTGATTTGTATAGCCAAAAATAGAAGATTTATTGTGGTTCTATATATTTGTAACTAACGATTGTGTAAAGTATTGTGAATGAAATACAGAGTAAATATTCTTGACATGGTATCAAAGCCTAATCTTGGGCCTTCTCGTTCCCGAAAACCCTAATACTTGCCTTCTCGTCAATCATGTCGTCGGATTCTGATACAGAGCACCACACTGGTGTATCTCAGTCTGATTCCCTGTTTACCGAAATCACAACAAAAAACACTGAAGCTCTTAGCAAAGTCCAAACACCGACCCTGTCCACCGAACCCCCTGCTGCTTCGATTGGCATCAAGTTGGGCGGCACCAACTATGCCCTCTGGTCCCAAGTTGTCGAGATGTCCATCTCGGGCAAAGACAAGTTGGG
Organism: Ilex aquifolium; assembly: GCA_951799425.1. Lineage (NCBI taxonomy): Eukaryota > Viridiplantae > Streptophyta > Magnoliopsida > Aquifoliales > Aquifoliaceae > Ilex > Ilex aquifolium. The sequence continues at coordinate 33,706,470 of OX637395.1, read as the reverse complement.
ATATATCAATGGCGATTTTCCACAACCACCGTCAACAAATCTCTCCTTTCGCAAATGGCGCACATATAATGCCATTCTCAAAGGCTGGCTAATTAACTCAATGGATTTCTCATTGATAGGGAATTTCATTCGGAATCCTACTGCCAAAATGGTGTGGGACTCCATTGCTACCACTTATTTCGATGGTAGTGATACATCTCAGGTCTATGACCTTAGACGTCGTGTGACGCAACTTAAACAAGCTGGAGGCTCCCTGGAGCAATACTACAACAATCTTCAGGGGTTATGGCGTGAGATTGACTTCCAGCATCCTAATCCAATGGAGTGTGTAGTTGATATTCAACACTATAATACTATCCTTCAAGAAGACCGGGTGTAGGTTTTCTTGGATGGCCTTGACGACTGACTGGACAAGATTAGGGGCGACGTGCTGCAACTTCGTCCATTCCCTACTGTGGAGCAAGCATATGCTCACGTCCGCCGCGAGGCAATTCGCCAGACTGTTATGATCACTGGCAGC